>VWZE01013809.1:38277-90164 GCA_013396675.1 Eubucco bourcierii | reverse complement strand
GAGGGGATTCTGCCACTTTACTCTGCTCTCGTCAGACCCCACCTGGAGTACTGTGTGCAGTTCTGGAACCCTCAGCACAGGAAGGACATGGAAGTGTTGGAGCGGGTCCAGAGGAGGGCCACAAAGATGATCAGAGGGCTGGAGCAGCTCTGCTATGAGGACAGGCTGAGAGAGTTGGGGCTCTTCAGCCTGGAGAAGAGAAGGCTTCGAGGGAACCTGATAGTAGCCTTCCAGTATCTGAAGGGGGCCTACAGGAAGGCTGGGAAGGGATTATTTACAAGGTCTTGCAACGACAGGACAAGGGGTAATGGGTTTAAACTGGCAGAGGGAAGATTTGGACTGGATGTTAGGAGGAAGTTCTTTACAGTGAGGGTGGTGAGGCACTGGAACAGGTTGCCCAGGGAGGTTGTGGCTTCTCCCTGCCTGGAGGTGTTCAAGGCCAGGTTGGATGAGACCTTGAGTGACCTGTACTAGTGGGGAGGTGTCCCTGCCTATGGCAGGGGGTTGGAACTAAATGACCTTTGTGGTCCCTTCAAACCTTACCATCCTGTGGTTCTATGACAAGTGCAACGTCCTGCAGCTGATCTGGGGCAATCCCAAGTGTGAGAACCAGACTGGGTGAAGAGTGACTGGAGAACAGTCTGGAGGAGAAAGACTTGGGAGTGTCAGTTGATGACAAACTCCCCATGAGCCAGCAATGTTTGCTGGCAGCCCCGAAGGCAACTATGTGCTGTGCCGCATCCAAAACAGTGAGAGTAGCAGGACAGGGAGGGGATTCTGCCCCACTTGCAGTACTGCCTCCTGTTCTGGTGTCCCCAGCATAAGAAGGCCGCAGAACTGGTGGAGTGAGTCCAGAGGAGGGCCACAAAGTTCATGAAGGGCCTGGAGAACCTCTACTATGAGGACATACTGAGAGAGTTGGAGCTCTTCAACTGGGAGAAAAGAAGGCTCTGGGGAGACTTTAGAGCAGCCTTCCAATGCCTGGAGCAGGCTACAAGAAAGTGGGGAGGGACTTTTAACAAGGGCTTGTAATGAGTGAACAGGAGGGAATAGACTGAAGCTTGAGGGCAGATTGTGACTGGAAATTAGGAAGAAATTCTTTCCAATGAGCATGGTGAGACACTGGAACAAGTTGCCCAGGGAGGTTATGGATGCACCCTCCCTGGAGGTGTTAAAGGCCAGGTTGGATGAGGCCCTGAGCAACCTGGTCTGGTGGGAGATGTCCCTGCCCATGGCAGGAGGGTGGAACTGGATGCTCTTTCAGGTTCCTTCCAACCGAAACAGTTTTACAAATCTATGAATTGTGCTATTCTGCAGAGGTACATTGTGATTGTCCTCCAAGACAGCATAGTGGGATGCATGAACTGTTGGATTGAACCCATACAGCATCCCTTTTTTCCTGTGTTGAGGCCATTCTGTTCCTTGAAGCTTTGGGGAGTCTTTATTCTGTTAGCTTCTTGCAATAGCTTTAGGAAAAACTTCGTACTTCTCTTTAGATGTAGTAGAGCTACTTGTTAACTGCATTTCAGAGGGGCAGGAACAGGTTGAAAATCAATGACCTCTGATAGCAATAGATCAGATTGAGTTCAGTACAACTTCTGTAATTAATAAAGCATGGGAAGGCTCTATATGCTGTGAAGGGAGTGTTCAAGTGAATGGATCAGTCTGAAATGGATTTATTTTTTCCCCTCTAATGTGCTAAGCAACACAGATGTAGTGGTGAGTGTCTTTACTGATGAATCTTGGTGGCCTCTCTGTAATCTAAGAGACTGGTTTTGTTATGGTAGGCTACAGAAATCTCAGCCTGCAATGACACATCTAAATCTGGGATAGCCAAAACGTTGCTAACGTTTCAAGTCTGCCTTTTTCCTTCCACTGCTTTTCTCTCCCGTGGCAACCGTGAAACCTGAGGAGATTTGTAACACCTTTTCTGCTCTTCACATCCGTTTTTAAAAGTATGGGTTTAATAGAAGATGCTTTGACCTTCAGTAAACGTTTTAAATGTATATGTGGCAAATGGGCACTGGAGGAGATGCAACAAAGGGAGTATTTGGAACTTGGAATTGGACTTGAAGGCACAGAGTATATGTATGAGTGGTCCCTGCTTTGCTTGTATGTGCTGGTATATATTTGGAAGGGGGTCTAAAAACAGGAGAAGGGTGTTTGTGTACTTGCACTCTGTTGCCTCTATGTAATTTTTCGTGTAAGATGTTACACACATTGTACTTCTCTTTTTAGTCTGTAGAATTCCTCAGAAGCATAACTTAATTGCATGAACATTTCTTGCAAGCTCTGTTTCTGGTTTGTTTGTGCTACACTTGAGGGTTTATTATTTATTTTTTTTACACACTGATTCATGCTACGCTGTTCTGGAGCCCCCAGACGATAATAAAGCATCAGCAGGGGTTAATGGAGACTGGTAGGGGGTACAGCAGGGAGCTTTTGTTCCCATTTTATCTGGCAGCCTGCAGCAGGCTGAAGCAGGCTGTGGCTCAACAGCTTCGTCATTTATCTCGGTCAGGTTTCACTGCTGATAAACTTCTATTGAAATGGATGGCTGCTATTGTGCTTACCAGTAGGGAAGATTTCTCATTGACTTGCTACAGGTTTAAAGGATTTTCCTGCCGTGCGATGAGGTTAAAAATGTATGATCTGCTCTGTTGAATTGGTCTTATGTTTTCCTGCTCAAGTGAATCTTTGTCTTCTGAGCACGTCCGCTACCTGTTTTAAGGCACAGGTTGGATTAAAACTGGTCAGCAGAGCCTGTATTGATAAAGCAAGTAGAAATGGCTGCCTGCGTGTGTGGCTGGGTGCATTTAAGAGGAAATAATGATAATATGGGTGATTTCTCATAAATTTTCAGCCTGCACTTCATTTTTCTTCATTCGTTATCTTTGCTATTCTCCCTTCTCTGAGCCAGAGGTGGCACGGAGGGACACCTACTAGTGGTGACTGTAAAGAAAGAACGGTCTGCCTCTGAGCATCCAACCATTAGCTAGTCGTTTCTGAGTGCAGCTCTAACTTCAAGTGCTTCTGCATTCCCAAATCTATTAGCTGTGCCTGGCACTACTGTCTCTAATCCTCATTATTAATATGGAAAGTCATAGATCCTGCTGGTTTTCAGCATAAGTACCCACAAGTCTTCAGAGCCCAGCCTTGCAGGACAACAGAAAGCAAATGCTGCTAAGACTTTTTGTGAGCACAGACATCTTGAACAGAGAAGACCTCTTTGTCTTTGACCTAGGAGGTAATAGCTTGGCATCTAGAGAATGCTCTAATTCATATTCTAATCCCGAAATTGCAGGACTACATTTTCCTCCGATGACAACTCCCTCAATTTCAACCCCACTCTAATAAGGAAATTTTGTTTTCTAAGCATTCTCCATTTATTTTCAGTGAAATTTTGTCTGATAGAATTAGTCTTTTGTGCTGTGAAATGCTAATGACTTCTAAGCCTGATTACTGATCATACCCCATCCACCCTACTTTGAAGCAAAGGTTTGAAAATTGATAAGTAGAAAGCATTGAATTCCCAGATGTTGAACACAGCTGCTTTTACATGTTTGCATGAAGCTTTTGCAGGTAAGGGTTAAATAAAGGGGTTGAGACAAACACTTGAAATTGCTTACTGTTTGTTTTGGCAACATGCTTTGTCGACTTGGTAGAGGTAGTTGCAGCACTTGGGAACTTTATTCGGTGAAGAACAGCAATTGTGTGCTTCAGAGGGTGGGGGCAGTTCTCTCTGTCCCGGTTTCATTAAGGCTTGCTTTGTCAGGGAATTTCTGCCATTTCTTAATGCCTATTAGGCCTACATTAACAAAAACTACAGAGGTGTGGAATTAGTAGGTGTGTGTTTGAAAAATAGTAGTAAGGGATCACTTTAGAAAAAAAGTTTCTACTTTGTGTAATTTCTGTTTGGGAGGTTTCTTTTGAACTTCTTGAATTTTTTCAGCCTGGAGAGGAGGAAGCTCTGGGGAAGTCTATAGCAGCCTCCCAGTACCTGAAGGGACCTATGAGAAGGCTGCAGAAGGGCTGTTTGCAAAGGCCTGCAGATAGGGTGAGAGCAATGGCTTGAATGAGAGAAGAGCAGATTTAGATTGGATGTGAGGAACAGGTTCTTTAGCATGAGAGTGTTGGAACCCTGCAACAGGTTGCCCAGGGAGGTAGTTGAATAGCTCCAGGCATGGGGCCACAAAGTCAATCTGGACAAGGCTCTGAGCAACCTGAGTGAGTGGAGGATGTCCCTGCTGACTGCAGGAGGTGTTGCACTGATGACCGTCGGAGATCTAACCAAAAACTTTCTATGACTCTGAATGAACTTAGGGAAGAATTAAATTTCATGATTCAAACCCATGATAGGATAACTCTTTTACAAAGGAAATTAATAACAGAATCATAGAATTGTCAGACGTGGAAGGGACCCCAAGTATCATCTAGTTCCAAACCCTCTGCCATGTGCAGGGACACCATCTGCTAGATCAGGTTGCCCAGAGCCACATCCAGCCTGGCCTCTATCACCTCCCTGGGCAACTTGTTCCAGTGTCTCACCACCCTCATGGTGAAGAACTTCTTCCTAATGTCTAATCTAAATCTGTCCTACTTTAGCTTGGATCGATTCCCCATAGTCCTAGCACTACCTGACACCCTAAAAAGTCCCTCACCAGCTTTCTTGTAGACCCTCTTAAGACACCAGAAGGCCACAATGAGGTCTTCTTGGAGCCATCTCTTCTGCAGACTGGATAACTCCAACTCTCTCTGCCTTTCCTCATGGGAGAGGAGCTCCAGCCCTCTGATCATCCTTGTGGCCCTTCTCTGGACACATTCTAATGTGTCCATATCTTTCTTGTAATAGGGGGTTCCAGAACTGGATGCAGTATTCCAGAGTGGTGTCGAGGGAGCGAATCACCTCTCGCAACCTGCTGGCCACACTTCTCTTGAGGCAACCCAGGATATGGGGGCTGACAGCCACAGACCACATATTAGTAAGGTGTCCTCACTATGGAGGAGCTGGGTACAAGAGTTTTATTTGCCTCATATCTGTGGCTGTCAAAAGCTGAGCTGAGACCTGGCACACTAATATGACGATGATGATGATAATAATCATAATTCCATTCCTTTTGCTGGTACTGCACTTAGACCTCCACATTTTGCAGCTGTTCAGAGTGTAAAAGTAAAAATTAAGAAACAGTTAAAATGTCCATGACAGTTTCAACTCAGGAACATGAAAGAGTCAACTTTGTGTTATTTTTTTTTAAAAATGAGAGCATCTAAATCTGAAAGATTTGGTTATTGAGACAAGCCTTACAAAGCACTTTTGCTAAAAAGTTCTCAGAGAAGTCCTGAGAAAGCTGCTATGAGTAGACTGTCATTTATTAGAACAAGGAGAGGTTCACAGAATCTGACAAGAGAAAGAGGATACCGAGGGAAGGTTTTGGGTAGATAGAGTCAGAACTCCAGTCCAAGAGTAACTTGACTCTGATCTGGGTACCAAGCATGGTATTTTTCTAAGAAGTTAAATTACTGCCTTAAAAATTATATGATATTGCAGAAGACTTTGACTTGCAATTTAAAAATTGTTCTCATGCTGTACATTTGCATTTTTCTCTGAAATTTGAGGGTGATTTCACCTGATGAGATAGAGACCTTCAGCTTAGTAAGTTGCCTTATGTTGCCTTTATAAAAATTGTTAGATCAGCACTCTGCTGTATGCCTTGCTTTACTCTAAAGTAAATGTGTAGAATGAGTCCTACTCTCAAAGCACCAGTTCTTTCCTGTTAGCTCTAAGGAGATCCTGGAGTGACCATGACAGGGGCTGATGCACACCCTTGAGACACATTTGAGCAGAAAATATTCTAGAACATTTTTTTTTTTATTACTGTTACTAGTAAAATTTGCCTCTTTCTGCTTACATTTGTGAAGCATGGCTGAAAATTTTTCTGTGTCAGAAATATGGAGGTGTTTCTTACAAGCTTTACTAACAGATGAGCAGTGATATTTTGCTAGTGAAAGTTCTGTAAACCTCACAACTCCCAATGGCCCAACATGAAGCTGATTGAAGTGCAGCATTTGTATCCCACTAATGTGCTGTGCATGCTTCCTGGGTTTTTCCCACTGAAGCTAGGAGATTGTATTTTAGATATGCCGTTGTCTCATCTAGAAAGTTACGAGTCTTTACTGGCAGTGGATATCAGTTATCTTAAGGGAAAACCCTAAAAGCCCTCAAACTTGAACAGTTGAAACCATCATCTGACCTCACTGAGTCTGGCATAGTTGAAACAATATTTGAAGGTAAGCTACTGATTCAGCTGAGTACTGTTTGTCAATCTGCTATTATCTCCTTGCTCTCTGGCTTGTTTCTTGCATCTCAAGCTTTGTAATATTGCTGTACAAAATGAAATTGCACTGATCTTGGACCTGAGCTTCTTCAGAAGCATTCACATGACCGTGTGATCCCTCTCAGTAACAGCTTTGCTAACACAAGCTTTTTACTTCGCTCTGTGATTTTGTAGTCCTAACCTAAAGCAATTTTTATTCCATTCATGATGTTGTGACTTTGCAAAGATCTGTGACAAAAGAAAGATAAGAAAGTTAATGCCTTTTATTAGGCATGTAAATACATAGGGTAGAAAACCAACCTTTTGGACATTCAGTGATCTTTGGAATTTAAGGGATTTGGTGAACAGTGTCACTCAGTGGACTGTTCCCTGAACTACTTGGACATGTCAAAACATCAGGAAACTTCTCAAGCAGTTCCTTAGGAAGGAGTCTGGAAAGCACCAAGTTAAACAGAGAACAACTTAAAAAGGTGAAATTTCAAGGGAAGATACTGGAAGGATACTTCAGGAAGGAAGAGAACACCCTCTCACTGTTGCCGCTCTACGTTAATGGTCCACAGACTAGAACAGAATCTCAGAATGGTTCGGGTTGGAAGGGACGTCAGAGCTCATCTGCTCCAACCTCTCCACCATGGGCAGTGATGCCTCATCCAGCCTGGCCTTGAACAGCCCCAGGCAGGAGGCAGCCACAACCTCCCTGGGCAACCTGCAGAGTCTCATCACCGTCGGATTGAAGAACTTCTGCCTAAGATCCAGTCTGACCCTGTTCTCCCTCAGCTTCAAACCATTCCCCGATATCCTGTCTCTAGACAGCCTCATGAAAAGACCATCTACAGCCTTCTTGTAGGATCCCTTCAGGTATTGGAAGGCAGCTCTAAGCTCCCCACAGAGTCTTCTCCAGGCTGAACAACCACAGCTCCTTCAACCTGTCCTCATAGCAGAGGTCCTCCAGCCCTTAGATCGTCTTTGAGGCCCTGCTCTGGTCTCACTCCAACAGCTCTGTATCCTCCTTATGCTGAGGACACCAGAACTGGAGGCAGGATTGGAGGTGAGATCTCAACAGAGCTCAGTCAAGGGACAGAATCACCTTAATGAATTTCTATAGCCAAACATCTTTTATGCACCTATTTTACCCCTGAATCTTCTCAGAGGAGTCTCTTGTTTTCCCTGTGAAAACCTCCCTTCCATCTTGTTCTTCATTTCAGCTCATCTTTGTCTTAGTCTGTTCCTTCCAAATGCAGGGGTGTTTTGTCTTGCATGAGATTGCCTAGGAGGTGTCTCAGTGGTTATGAACTCATTTGCCTACCTGCTTGTCGGTTCACATGACCTAAACCTTCTCATTGCAAACCCAAGCAGTTGTTGCTAAAGCTGCTGAGAAAACAGTTCTGCTGTTGCCAGTGATTGATCAGCAGGCTAGGAAAGTTGTTTTATGGGGAAAGAAATTAGCTTATAACACTGTAGCACAATTGAAAAGACCATTTATGAAGTTAATCTCTATTCTTTTTTTCACATATTTATCTTCAGTTCAACCCTATTAGGAGTATTATCCATGCTCAGGACAAATAGTGATTTTTTTTTTTTTTTTTTTTAGTTTTTTTTTTTTTTAATAATTACAACTGCAAAGGAAATTGAGGGTGCTGGAGAACTGTTAAATTAGAAATTGGTAATGGCTATTAGAAAACAATTAACAGTAAGAAATGGTGGAGTTGGCTGGAGGCGTTCAGTTTCTGAAGCAAATACAAAGGGTTCCAGGTATTCCTGCTGATGATTTGTCAGGATTTCACTGCAGTGAAGTTCATTTTATTTTGTGGTGTTTGGGTTTTTTTGGTGGAACTTCTCATTTTTTCAGTAAAGGTGATGTTTTGTGGTTGTACCACAGCCGTTGTAGTCTGTATTCTCACTGTGGTTTGTGGTATTCAGAATTGCCTCAGAATGTGAAACCCACACCACATTGTGGTTAGAGGCAGCTTAAATGGCTGGGGGCACTGCCTCAGAGCAGCAGAAGCTGAGGTTCTGGTGTGGGGAGTTCAGTGTGGTGAGAGGTAGGGAAGGGGAGTGAATGCATAAAGCAGAGCTGGCTAGGACACAGCTGTCACCTGAATTTCTGTGTGTGAAAATGTGGTGCTGAAATACTTTGATTAGTGATTGTTTCTTTTCCCTTGTGTCTATTATTTTCATCCGAGTTGATAAAGATGCGCAGGGCAGTGTCGGGAGGATGGAGCCAGGCTCTGCTTAGGGGTGTCTAGTGACCAGGACAAGGGGTAATGGGGGCAAGCTGGAGCAGAGGAGGTGCTACAGGGAAAAAAGGGAAAATATTTTCCCTATGGGGGTGCCAGAACCCTGGAGCAGACTGCTCAGAGAGATTGTGGAGTCTCTTTATCTGAAGACATTGCAAACCCACCTGGATGTGTTTCTGTGTGACCTACCCTGGGTGATCCTGTTCTGGCAGGGGGGTACGGCTTCCCACTAAATCTCTTTTTCACAGTTAAGAACCCCCTGAAATTTAGAAGTTTTTTCACTTCATAACTGCTAGGCAAGAGTGTAGCATCTAAAACTACTGCTTTGTGATAGTACTTGTTTAGTGATTCTTGCTGTGTGGCTGTAGTTGATTCACTTTACAACATCCACCCATCCATCCATTCTGTGTATCTTTTTTGTCTGCTTAGCAAGCACTAATTGGCATGTATTAATTAGCTCGAAGAAAATGGCTTATCTCTGCAGTTTTGTGGGGGAGGGGAGAACAAGGTGTCACAGAGCTATAAGATGATGTAGGGTTAGGAAAGCTGTGGTAAACAAAAAGGCATGACCAGTTTTGCTTGCTGGTGGTGATGGCTTCCTGAAGGGATGATGCACTTCAGGGCTGTAACTGACGGTTTATCTTACAGATGTCAAATCTCAGTCCCTGGTTCTAAAGTTAGCCGTTAGTCTGTTGTTGAACAACCTTATTTATCAAAACAGAGTGGTGGAGGCATGCTGCTAGGAATTGAGAGAGAGCCAGCAGATGCTGAGATTTTCTGAAGCAGAATAAATGAAATAGCAGGGCTTATTTTCAGAGGGAAGGCCAGAAATTAGGCAATTATGCTGGGCTCTGAGCCCAGCTAAACAATCTGTGATAGGAAAAGCTATGTTTTGATTTGTTTATCTGTGGGAAGAACATCAGTTACAGCTTTAGGGTGGTAAATGCACAATAAAACCGAAGCGAAGCTCCAAGTGCCACACTCGACTTTCTAAAGGTTCTTAGTGAGAATTCAGGGGATAAAAATGTGTGGGAGTTTGTACAGGTGTGCCAGGTATGCTCCTTGACTGAAGGAGTTTTGGGAAACTGGCTGCACAGAGTGGTTAGGAGCTGTTTTTAAAGAAAGCAAATACGGAGTTTATTCCAGCAGTATGCAGAGCCCCTTGGCATTTTTCTGTGGGAAATGCATATATCAATATCCAATTCCCATTCTAACACAGAATCTCACAGGATGATTTGAGTTGGAAGGGACCTCCAGAAGTCATTTAGTCCAACTTCTCTGCAGTCAGCAGGGACATCTTCAACTAGAGCAGGTTGCTCAGAACCTTGTCCAGCCTTGCCTAGAATATCTCCAGGGATGGGGCTTCAACTACCTCCCTGGGCAACCCGTGCCAGTACTCAAACACACTGATGGTGCAAAACTTGTTCCTCCCATCCAATCTAAATCTGCTCTTTCCTGATTTCAAACCATTGTCCGTTATCCTATCACTGCAGGCACAGTTCTCCTGCAGCTGCCTTCTACCCTTCTACTGGAAGGCCATTTTTAGGTCTCCCTAGAGCCTTCTCTTCTCCTAGGTATAGTGAGAGTGAATGTTGCAATGTCAGGAAATTTATGATAGGGAGTAGTTCTATGGAGAAATTGAATTACTGTGAGTATTATAACATTTTCTTCCACTTTTCTTTTGTAAACATAAAAATATTTTATTACCTGTATGCTGTGTGGATTTCAGTTCTGTTTCTTTATTGCTTTCCTCCCTTCCCACCTGTGCTTGGCTAGGCAAAAGGTAGGAATTGCTCCAAACTATCCTTCTGACTATCATCCATTTAGCAAGAGTTGCTAAACCTGAAGGTTGTCATTGCACAAGTCTGAGCCACGGGAAGGATGGGAATCATAGAGTGGTTGGGGTTGGAAGTGACCTCTGAAGATCAAGCCCAACCCCATCCACATTTTTCTATGGGTCTCTTAATTCTACACAGCAAGAGAGAGATTTGGAAACAGTGAAGTGATTTTGTAAGGCACTCTTTTTCTAGTCCTTAACTTGGAACGTACTTGAGTAGCAGGAAGGATGTTTTAATGCTTCAGGATGCTGCCTTGAATGTTGTGAATCACATCAGTCTGCAGGTTTTGTCCTTCCTGTTGGTTTGGTGGTTTTGGTTGTTGTTTTGCTGGGTGTTTGTTTGAATGCTGATCTGCCTACTGGAAACTGAAAGAGTAAACTTAAAACAACAGAAATCTTTCAGAACTTTTCTATTAAACTGTAGTACTGAATAATTTTTAAGCTCTGTTAAAGCATAGGACTGTTTTCTCTTGTGTCAGTGTGGTACTGTCTGTAATAATACTTGGCATGGATAAGGTGCTTGCTCACTTGAATGTGCATCCATGTGTTTAATCCTTTCAGTGCTTCTCTAAGGAAGTTAGGTGTTGCTTCATGTTACAGTTTTAAAGACTTGTGTCTTAATTCTAAATTGTAAATAAAATTTTCAAGAGAATGTGAAAGTATGTCCCCAAAGGGGAACAGAATGTAATTGAAGAGCAGTGTGCTCATGTGGGCAGGAAGACCAATGCCATTCTGGGGTGTGTTAAAAGGGCTGTAACTAGTAGGTTAGGAGAGGTTGTCCTCCCTCTATACTCTGCCCTGATGAGGCTGCGTCCAGAGTACTGTGTTCAGTTTTGGACCCTCCAGTCTCCAGTTCAAGAAGGACACAGAACTGCTTAAGAGAGTCCAACACAGAGCCACAAAGATGATTACGGGAAAGGAACATCTTTCTTAGAAGGAGATCTTAGAAGGAGAGGACCGGGGGCAGAGCTGGGGCTTTTTAGCTTGGGGAAGAGGAGCCTGAGGAACCTCATTTACATTTATAAAGATGTAAAGAGTGAATGCCAGGAGAATGGAGCCAGGCTCTACTTGGTGAAGCCAAATGACAGGACAAAAGGCAATGAGTGGAAGTTGAGGAACAGAAAGTTTCATATAAACATGGGGAGAAATTTTTTCCCTGTGACAGAACACTGGAACAGGCTGCCCAGGGCAGTTGTTGGAGTCTGCCTCTCTGAAGATATTCAAAACCCGCCTGGATGCATTCTTGTGTGATCTCCTTCTCTGGCAGGGGGGGTTGGACTGGGTGATCTTTCAAGGTCCCTTCCAACTCCTGACATTCTCTGATTCTGTGACTGAAGAAGTGGGGGCTGTTTAGTTTGAAAAAGAGGAGGCTGAGTGGAGACCTTATCACTCTCCACAGCTACCTGAAAGAATGTTGTGGGGTGATTGGTGCTGGTCTCTTCTCAGAGGTAACTAGTGATAGAACAAGAGGGAATGGCCTCAAGCTGCAACTAGGTAGGTTTAGACTGGATATTAGGAAAACAAAATTCACAAAAAGAGTGTTCAGGCATTGGAGTGGGTAGCCCAAGGAGGTGGTGGAGTCACCAACCCTGGATGTATTTAAGGGTTGTTTAGATGTGATGCTTGGGGATATGGTTTAGGGTGAACTTTGTAGAGTAGGGATATTGGTTGAACTTGGTGATTCTGAGGGTCTTTTCCAACCTGAATGTTTCTGTGATAAGAGATACATTTATCTCATTTCATAGGTTTGTTATTTCCCTATATAATCTGTGGTTCAAAGTGTTCTTTCTCCTTCCTTGCCTGCTTTTCCCACTGTTTCTCTCCCTTCTGGCCTTGGTCGCTCTGCGCCAACCATTTGTTTTGGTAAGACTAGGAGTAGGGAAGAGATAATATTGTCTTAGCTGGTGAACAGCCCTCTGGGCTGTTGTCCAGAGGTGTCTGGGTTTGTACAGGGGGTCTCTGGGTTTTGTTCTGGGGAGTTGGCTGGGTTTTTGTCTAGTTGTAAATGTATATATGTATTTGTACACGTTTATTACCTTTTATATTTCCCCTACTTTGTAAATAATAATTCCATTTTACATCCAAAATTCTGAGTACTGTGGTCATTTACCTTTGGGGGTAAATCCTGAACTTTAAGTGGTGTAAGCCTACCACACTTCATTTTAGCAGTAGGGAATAATGAGAGTAAATTCAAATGTCTTCATCAAAGGCATGCTGTTATTTACAAACTCTCACTGTTCCTTTCAGCACTTATTTTTGAAGAATGTAAAACTGGTGCTTTATCCAGACTTGGGAATATAAATGCATTCTATAGGTCTTCTTGACTGTTTGCCTCCTAGAATATATGTGAGACCTTCTGTTGTTACTGTCTGCAACCTGGGCAAATCTTGCTTGAGAGAGGCTGTGGACTACCAGCTGCTGAACTTGGGCTGCTTGACATTGCAAACTTGGCTTCCTTTGTGCAAAACAGTGTCTGCCACTTAAAACTAAACCGAGAGACATCAGCTATAAATGAGAAAAATGTTACCTCGTTTTCTAACTTACATACATAATCTTAGTTCCTAAAGCAAATATAAGGAATATTGTGTCCTAATTTCACATTGTGATCTGCTTCTGAGACTGACCTTGTGCAGAATTGATCCTCCATGGCCTTTAAAGTAAGTACGTGTGTCAACAGAGCCTGTTTTTCTGTTAGACTGCTGGGTAGGTTTGATAGCGTTTGAATGGCTAAAGAGATTGGTTTTTAATCTGAAATCTCGCTGGAGCAGCTGGTTCATTGATAAACAGTGACAGAATTCTTCTGTATATGTAATAAGTTTGTGTTTATGTATATCCATAGGTCATGAATGCTGATGGAACTGGGAGAAAAGTTCTGGTGGAGGACAAGCTACCTCACATCTTTGGATTCACATTGCTGGGGGACTATGTTTATTGGACAGACTGGCAGAGACGCAGCATTGAACGTGTGAATAAGCGCACAGCAGAGAGGGAGATTATCATAGATCAACTGCCTGATCTGATGGGCCTGAAAGCTACAAATGTGCACCAGATCATTGGTGAGTGAGTCTGCTAGCCAGGCCAGTCAAGTAAAATGGGTAATCTCAACAGTGCTCTTCTTGCAGATACCACTTATCCTCGGACACATATTTAGAAGTGGGATGAGTCCAGTTTTATTGCGTGAGAACTGCAGGCTGCAGTTGGATGGGATGGTGAGGTCTTTTGTGAGATGCTTCAGTTGTCTAACTTGGATGAGTATCAATCTGAAAAACAGCCAAGCACCCCACAAAACAGATATTTTTCTGCTTCTCAGAGAACTGGAGCAGCTTACAGGTCTGAACAATCTTGAAGCCAGTAAGGGGGAGAAGAAGGATCATGGAAAGTGAGAACTTCTCTTTATAGCAGCCAGCTATTAGGTTGCCCAGATGTTTATGAAGTTGTAGCTGTAGTAGCTTTTCATCTTGCAATCTGAACATGTGCTCCTGGTATGCAAAAGTTCACAAAGAGCCAGTTTTAGTCTCCTTAGTGTTTTTTCACATGCATACTGCAAAACCATCTTTAAAAGTAACTGGAAGTACTTTCTCTCCGTTAGCATATATACTGTAAAAAAGCAGGATCTAGCTTTACATTTGCTCTTGTTGGTTTTCCAAACACTGGTAGCAGTGTAATGTAGAATTGCAGAACTCATCATGTTCTCTGAATATCCTGCTGTGTAGACTGCACTTGCAGCTTCTTGCTGCTGTGTCTGGGTTGTGTCCCAGGAAATGAGTCAAACATAGCTGAGCTGCATGTTTGCATTGCTGCTGCCACATTAACAAGGTGCCGTAAGGTACATATGGTTTAAATGCAGCTCCTTTTCCACCTGTTTCACTGACTGAGCTTGGTAATTCTGGACCTCTCTTAGTAAGATGGTACATCTACTATGTAGTAGTACACAAGGTAGTATTGCAAAGAGCTGCTTTACAAACGTGCTGGGGAGAAGAGAATGTTGAATGGATGTTAAAACAGGTCTGCAAGTTTTTTGTCTCTCGGAGCACCTCTGGGGCATGTAACTGTAAAAGGCAGCAGAACCAATGCTTGCTTATTGCCATTGATGCTTGTGCTCTGAGTTGGGAGCATCAGTAGCTGCTGGAGTCCAGATCCCTTCCCTTATACTGTATTTGTTTCATGGAGTCAGGAAAACAAGCACTGGCTTTCCAGACGAGTTACACCTGTCTGAAGGGTTACAGGGAGTGGATAAAAGTGAACTGATTCAGACAATAGAAAGTGACAAACTTAATTCTTAGTGTTCTTGATGCATTTGAGGGCTCACCTCCTCTCCTAACTGAATTCAGCTTGCAGTTGATTCTTTTGTTACCTGCTTAGGTACAAACCCTTGTGCAGAGGATAACGGCGGCTGCAGCCACCTATGTCTGTACAGGCCCCAAGGCCTTCGCTGTGCCTGCCCCATAGGCTTGGAGCTCATCAGTGACATGAAGACCTGCATTGTCCCAGAAGCTTTCCTGCTCTTCTCCCGGAGAGCAGATATCAGGAGGATCTCTTTAGAAACCAACAACAACAACGTTGCCATTCCGCTCACAGGAGTCAAGGAAGCTTCTGCCCTGGATTTTGATGTGACAGACAATCGGATCTACTGGACTGACATTTCACTGAAGGTAGAACTTTATTTCATTTCATATTGGCTATTGAGTTGTTATAGGATTCTTGAGCTACTCAAGACTGGATTGGCAAATGTGATTTACAAGAGTCAAGAAACAGAGAGAAGAAATTGTTCTAAAGATGCCCTACATTTGTGTCATCAGGATTTTCTTCTCCAAATCGTTTGTATTGGGTTTGTGTGGCAAGGTTGTGGTAACAGGAGAGAAGGTTCCAGAGGGGACTTCTGTGAGAAGCTGCTAGAAGCTTCCTTTATAGAGAGAGCCAGTGTCTGCTGACTCCAGGTTGGGCCTGCCACTGGTCAAGGCCAAGCCCGTCAGTGTGTGATGGTACCTCTGTGATGACATTTATAAGGGGAACAAGTGACCTTGCAATAGCAATTGTAGCCAGAGAGAGGAGTTAAGAGAAACAACTGTGGAGGCACTGAAGCTGGTGAAGAAGGAGGCAGTAGAGGAGGTAGTCCAGGTACTGCAACTTGTAGTGAAGACCATGGTGTGGCAGGCTGTGACCTTGCAAACGATGGAGATTAATAGTGAAGCAGATAACCTCCTGCAGGACCTCATTCTGGAGCAGGTGGATGCTCGAAGGAGTCTGGGACTCTGTGGAAACCCCATGCTAGAGCAGGCTCCTGGCAGGATCTGTGGAGAGCGGGAAGGCCAAACTGGAGCAAGTTTGCTGGCAGAACTCATGATCCCTTGGGAGACTTATGCTAGAGCAGTCTGTTCCTGAAGGATTGCACCCCATGAAAGGGTCCTACACTGGAACACAAGAGTGTGAACAGTTTTCTTCCTGAGGAGAAAGGAGCAGCAGAGACTGTGTGTGATGAACGGACCACAGCTCCTGTTCCCTGTCCCCCTGTGCTGCTGGATGGGAGGAGGTCGAGATAATCAGGATTTAACCTGAGTTCAGGGAGAAAGGAGAGTTGGGAGGAAAGTGATTTAAGATCCAGTTTTATTTCTCATAATTCTGATCTGATTTGATTCGTAGTAAATTGGGGGTTGGAACTAAATGATCCTTGTGGTCCCTTCTAACCCTAACTGATTCTATGATTCTAAATAAAATTAATTTTCCCCAAGTTGAGCCTGCTTTGCCTGTGACAGTTGCTGAGTGATCCCTCCACGTGCTTGTCTCAATGCACAAGCCTTCTGTCAGAGTTGGAGGGGTGGGGTGGGGTGATGGAGGGATTCACTGATCACCTGGCATCCAGCTAGGCTCAGCCCATGACATCACTCAAATCTAATGTATACATTTTCACATAAAGGGTAACTTTGCCAAAATTAGCTGCTTTTTTTGGCAGAAAAATGAGGAAAATGCCATATTGCAGGAGATTTAGGGGTCACAGATGTTTTTCCAGATGTGCTTAACAGGGTGAAGTCTTGTCTTGGATCAGGAAATGGAAATGGATTTTACCCATTTGTTAACTTATGTAGCTACTGCGTATGACACTTGAAGAATCACGGGCTTTGGGAAGTAGGTCTAGGGTCTGGACTGACAAACTGGGAAAGGTAGAGGGTAGGTGTTGAAATGTTGTGGGTAAGGGGGTGACAAAAGCCTCTGTGTGGTCTGTCTGGCATCTCAGTGAGCTTAGTTGTTCCTGTGTTTTTCCTGGGTTGTAGTTGTGGTTAGAATTGGAAGCACCAAAATTTATTTTTTAATGAAATAAATTTATTTTCTGCAGTTGGATTGAGCTTTGTGCCAGTAATAACTCGTGGATCTTTTTAACAGTTCAGAATGCAGTTTAAGTGAGTTTGAGAGAGGTGACTTGGCTGAACTGCGTAGGTATGGGATTCATTTGATCTGTGATTGAAAGAGAAATAAAACAAATGATTTGATCAAGGGTGAGAGAGCTGAAGCCTGAGATGCAAACTTCCCTGCTGTGTACTGTCACAAACTGCCATAATTAGCAGGCAGCAGCCAAATTGGGAAGTAAACAAGAAATTGATCTTGGTGGGTTAGCAATTTGAGGACTGTGTGCAGAGAGGAATATTAAGAACACAAGAAGCAAACTCGTATTTTCCAGTAACTGGTTTGTACCATCTTAATGTTATTTTGTTATTTCCAGGCTTGTTACCTGTTCATAGTAGATCAGGGAGTGCACAAACTCTGACATATGCTTAAAATATAATTCTGTCCCTTTTCACTTTCACAGGTAGATCTGTGGTGGTCAGAGTTGAAGTCCTTGTAATAAAAGACTGAAAACAAATTTTCCTTAGTGAAATTAAATTAAACTGTCAGTACTAAAACACTAATAAAATACAAGGACAGGTGGAGAGTCTTGCAGACAATGGACCACTAGAGGTTGGGGACTGACCTGTTGGAGAGCAGCTTAAGGGAAAAGGACCTGTGGGTCCTCACGGACAAAAGGATGACCATGAGCCAGAAACGTGCCCTTGTGGCCAAGAAGGCCAATATGAAGGGAGTGGGACGTCTGCCTTGTGAAGACAGGCTGAGAGAGCTGGGGCTCTTTAGCTTCGAGCACAGGAGCCTGAGTGCTGCCCTCATTCATGTGGATAAAACTGTGCAGGGCAATGTGGTGAGGACGCAGCCAGGCTCTGCTCAGGGATGTCCGATGACAGGACAAGGGGCAATGGAGGCAAACTGGAGCAGAGGAGGTCCCACAGGAACAAAAGGGAAAACTTCTTCCCTGTGAGGGTGGCAGAGCCCTGGAGCAGGCTACCCAGAGAAGTTGTGGAGTCTTCTCCTGTGAAGACTTTTGAAACCCACCTGGATGTGTTCCTGTGTGATCCTGCTCTGGCAGGGCAGTTGGACTGGATGATCTCTGGAGGTCCCTTCCAACCTCTAACAATCTGTGTATCTGCGAATCAGTCATCGGTTGGTTTCTTCTGTTGGCTGTTCAGTGCTGCACTTTTTCTCTAGGCTGCTTTAAAGAAGTGTTCTGTGCTATATCATTGATGCTTTTGTGGAGTCCTGAGAGAGCCAAAACCTTTCTCTCTCGAAGTTGACATTGAGTTGTTAAGACCACTTTGGTGTGCAGACTGCTTAGTTGACCCAGACTAGATATCCCATTTATTTTCCCAGTGAAACACTGCTGTAATTGACAGGGAATACATTCACAGAGTACAGTAAATCATTACACCTGAATAGCAGCATTGTTTGCCTTGCAAATAAGTAGCATACCGGGAGTTCCTCTTTCTTCTGGCATGCCTAAAATCTGAAAGTGTTTAAAAAACAACGAAGCAACCGAGCAGGTCAGTGACAGACTGGCGAAGGTTCTCATTTGCCTCTGTATCTCTGGATCCCTGCAGACCATCAGCAGAGCATTCATGAATGGCAGTGCACTGGAACATGTGGTGGAGTTTGGCTTGGATTACCCAGAAGGCATGGCCGTAGACTGGCTGGGGAAGAATTTGTACTGGGCTGACACTGGAACCAACCGGATAGAGGTGTCCAAGCTGGATGGGCAGCACCGCCAGGTGCTAGTGTGGAAAGATCTGGACAGTCCCCGTGCGCTGGCATTGGACCCTGCCGAGGGGTAAGCTGCTGATTTAATTTTATGTTCAGGAGCTGGGAAGAACATCATGATGCTGCTCCCTCTAGGGCATGGCAGTTAGGCATTGCCTGGAAGTCCTGAGAGAACTGAACTGAAGAGTACCACCTGGTAATTTAGAGTAAGGGGGCTGGAGGAATCCTAGAATGTCTCAGGTTGGAAGGCAGCTCAGACCTCATCTACTCCAAACTCCCTGCCATGGGCAGGGACACCTCTCAGCTAGACTCAACTGCTCAAGGCCTCATCCAACATGGCCTTGAACACCCCCAGTGATGAGGTATCTACAACCTCCTTGGGCAGCCTATTCCAGAGTCTTACCACCCTCAAAGTAAATAACTTCTTCCTGAGGATATGCTCCTAATGTCCTGAATAATCATTAAGAATACTACCCAAAAAAAAAATAATCAGAACTGTTCATTAAAAAGGGATTTATATTTAGTTTTTTAATTAACCAAAGAATCAAAGCAGTTTTAGGCTGATGAAATTCATTAATTCATTAATTAGAAAAGAATGATAGGAATAAAAAAAAAATATTTGTCTTCTTAAAAATTGGGATCCTTTATATCACAAGTTAGAGTCCAATGAAGTATTAAATAATGTAACTTGAGAGTGGGGGAATGGAGCTTACTGTCTGAGAACAAGACAGGTGTGTGTCCCTTCAAATGAGGCAGCACTTTCAGTTGGTGTGGACAAGGGAAGAAAAGACAGAGAATATGTGGAAACATTTATACACATCTATCCGCAAAAAAAAACCCTTCTCAGATTCAGATGTTTAGGATAAGGGGCAATGGAGGCAAACTAGAGCAAAGGGGGTTCCCTGTGAACATAAGAAGATTTTTCACTGTGAGGGTGCCAGGGCCCTGGAGCAGGCTGCCCAGAGAGGTGGTGGAGTCTCTGGAGACATTCCAAACCCACATGCATGAATGTTCCTGTGTGACCTTCTCTGGGTGATCCTGCTCTGGCAGGGGGTTGGACTGGATGATCTGTGGAGATCCCTTCCAGCGCCTACCATTCTGTGGTTCTGTGAAATGGAGATGCCCATTTCTTTTGTCTCGTAACTGACATCCCTGAATTAGTTTCAGCGGAAGTGCTTTCACATGGAACTTGCTGGTTGAAATTCAACTCCAAGTGGAAAAAATAATGTTGGAAACATTCTGAGGAAAATTGCCTCACTACCTTACTCATATTTTTGCAAACAACATTTAGTGTGAAGAGACTCAATGACACAGACTTCACAGCTCTTGGTTTTCTCTTTTGTTTCCAAGGGTTTTTGTTCTGATTTTCCTTCCCCCCTTGAGTTGCCTTTTGGACCATATGCGATCGATTGATTTGTTTTGTCCTTTTCATCAGGTTTATGTACTGGACTGAGTGGGGTGGTAAGCCAAAGATTGACCGAGCTGCTATGGATGGCAGTGAGAGGACCACCTTGGTTCCCAATGTGGGACGTGCCAATGGCTTAACAATTGACTACACTAAACGACGCCTCTACTGGACTGACCTCGACACCAACCTGATAGAGTCCTCCAACATGTTAGGTAAGCCCTGTGGCAGCATCATGAGGATGATGCTACTTTTCCACAGCTCCCTGTGGCTGAAGTAATGCAAAGATAGAGGTCTTAAGACAAAAATAGATTTCTCTAAATTCACAGGTCTTTAACATTTGATGTTTCTGTAACTGATGTTTATGCAACACAACATTTAGCAGGGCTTCAATTCTCTTGTAGGTGAGAGAGTTGCTCACAAAGTTAAAATTACACAAGCTGTACAAGTAGGGCAAAGCTGTCAACTTTCAGTGTTTTGGAGACTCCTGTTTTGCTGCTCTGGAGAGTACTGGCAAACATAAACACTTTATCTGCAAAAGGGTACAGAGAAAACCAAGATAACAATAGCTCATTGGACACGTTTCATAATGTAGTTTAATACGATTTGGAGTTTTTTCTTTGTTGGTATTCTCAGGGTTCAGGCATTGTCATTGCCAGTATCCTTGCATGCTAAGGAGCTTTTCCTGGCTAGCAAAGTCATAGAATCATTAAGATTGGAAAAGATCTCCAAGTTCACCTAGCTCAACTGTAACCCAGCTGCCATGACAACTAAACCATGTCCTGAAGGACCACATCTACAGTTCTTGAACACCTCCAGGCCTTCTATCTCCACCACTTCGCTGGGCAGCCTGTTCCAACCCCTCACTGCTCTCTCACTAAAGAAGTTTTTCCATGTCCAACCTAAACCTCCCTGGCACAACCCAAACTCATTTTCTCTCCTTCTGTTGCTGATCATTTGATAGAAGAGACCAACAGTAGCCTCATTCCAACCTACTTTCAGGTAGCTGTAGAGAGCAAGGAGATTTCCCCTCAACCTTCTCTTCTCCGGAGTAAGCATCCCTAGCTCCCTCAGGTGCTTCTTGTATGATGCACTCCAGATCCCCCCCCAACCTCATTGCTCTTGTCTGGACACCCTCCAACCGCTCAATGTCTTTCTTATGCTGTGACACCCAAAACTGAACCCCATGCTCAAGCTGTGGCCTCACCGGGCCTCAGTACAGGGACACCATCACTGCTCTAGTGCTAGTCACACTTGGGATCTGTGGGGTTGGTTTATAACATTGCACCTAAATGAAGGCAGAATGTTTTGTTATGTCAGTGTTCTAGTGTAGTGCACTGAGGACCTAAACCCTCTCAGATTTGCACAGTATCTTTTTTTTTTTTTTTCTTCATTTCTTGGCACTCACAGCAATGGGCTGCCTTGTTGTGTGCCACATTATTCAGATAAGCGTTATCACTAGCCAATATTGGAGGCTGAAGGAGTTAGACTGCTTTAAACAGTACATTTGAAGTAGTGAAAGAAAGTTAGGGAAAGGTCAAAACAGTAACATGCAATCTAGGAATTACATGTGAAACAAAAGCTTTTTCTTCAACTCCTCGTGTGTTTTGGTGTACTGTTGAGACTGTCTCAGCATTTCTCTGTGTAGAACAGGACACAGCATTGGAACTCCATCCTGTGCCTGTGTCTATGGCTAGTGACAACAGAGAAGGCAGGGCTGTGCATCCTTGAATTTTCTGTGCAAATTGGAAATGACTTCTTGCTTTGGAGTCCCCCATTCTTTTTCTGTGGCTGGGCAGCAGCATTTCCATGGTAACAAAGTGGTTTGAAATCATTTACCTCCTGTGCTCCCCTCCTTAAGGTCTCTTAACATTTTCATTGTATACACATTTAACCGTTTCCTGCCTTGAGTGTCGACTGCTCCTTCCTATTTAGACTTCCCAGAGACAGGTTAGCTTAACCTTGTGCAGTTAATTTTTCTCATAATATGATGCAGAATATTGTTAAGCTCATTTCAGTTCTCTCTCTGGAAGCAGCAGCCAGAGACTCAAATCTGGTGTGAGAGATGCTGAACTGGTAACACAGAATCCTGCCCTTCCTTCAGAGGGATCCCGTTTGCTTCAGGGAAGAGGCATAAGACAGAACCCTAATAATTTTCAAAACTGAGGCTTCCTTTTTAGTAAACTCATATTGTCTTCTGTATGTCACAAACAAGACGAGCATGTTTGTGTGATAGGCTCTGAGACTTCAGGATGGTCTTTCTGAGTAGTACACATTATCTTCATTATTACAAATGTAAATTGTAACTAGTAATCTTAAATTAACAGTTAACCTTTCTGTGAAGAGTGAAAGTCCAGCAGCATTAAAGAGAGTTTAATTTGTCTGCACATAACTCTGCTTTTTCTCTCCCTCCCTGTTTTGCAAACAGGCCTTGACCGTGAGATTATAGCTGATGACTTGCCTCACCCTTTTGGCTTGACTCAGTACCAGGATTACATTTACTGGACAGACTGGAGCCGGCGCAGCATTGAACGAGCCAACAAGACCAGTGGCCAGAACAGAACCATTATCCAAGGGCACCTGGATTACGTTATGGACATCTTGGTCTTCCATTCCTCCAGACAGGCAGGCTGGAATGAGTGTGCTTCTAGCAACGGTCACTGCTCTCACCTCTGCTTAGCAGTCCCCGTTGGTGGTTTTGTCTGTGGCTGCCCAGCTCACTATTCCCTCAACTCTGACAACAGGACCTGTAGTGGTAAGCAGGAATGAATGAAAATAGAGTAGAGGAGCAGATGTCAGTGACAGATGCAAACATTGTTCTTGGAGGGAAGAGGATTTGGTTTTGTTTTGGTTTGGGGTTTTTTGGTTGGGTTTTTTTTTCCCGCATGAGACAGTGAAGCTTCTTTGCTGATGGACCAAGTTAAAGCTAGTTTCTTTTAAACACGTAGTTGAAAAATGTTTGGTTTCCTCGTCTCCCTTTCTCCAGAGGAAGCAGGAGGTATATCTGAATAAAGATGACAATCAAAAGATGTATTTTTTTAAATAGAATTACTTAACATTAGAATCCTACTGACTTTTAAGAGAATGTCGGATACTGAAAGAAAAAAAAGTCTTGCAACATGCCAGTAACACCTTAAAGTAAGGAGAGTGACTGTTAGTGTACTGTTCCAGTGACTCAGATATATCTGTGTAAACAGGAAAGCTCAACATGATTTGGGTTCTGTATTTGTGTCAGACCCTTCTCATATGCTTGCTTGCTTATTTATCAGCTTTCTTATTTCTAATCTTGTCTGGCATAAAGGATATATGATAGTTTTATCTGTACTCTGGACTGTGTGGAGCCTTTAGGTGGCCATGAATTCATTCTATAGCAGCTGATGAGATGCTGGGGTGGACCACTGCCATACTCCTACAGGTGATTCGTGCTCAGTGAAGAGAGACTCAACAGCAGAGTTTTCTATTCTCAGTGCAGCTAAGCCCCATTTTTCTTTATTGTTGTGGAGGATATGAACTGCAAGGCCCTATCAGCCTGTGTGTAGTTAGTTCCTAACCAAATAATTTATTCATCTCTCAATAACTGGCTGCCGGTGAGACTCATAATTTTGGCAGCCACACTGGATGGCTGATTTCTACTGGTGTCATTCAGATTACTCAGTGTGTGAGGAGATTCATGGTGCAGAGAGACAGATTGTGTCCACATTACAGATCTCGTCCGCATTATGCGTGAGTAGAGACATCCAACTGTTGTTTTAAAGCCAAAAGCAGGGCAACTGGTTCCACTAATGCCACATCATGGCATTTTTTGAGTATCACAATCTTTGGAAAATCGAAAATGCTGCTTTTCCAGCCCTTGCTATTTCTTTCCTGGTTTGTGGCACGAGGCACTTGCAACTGGATTCTTGTACTCTTACCACAGTCAGCCATTCCTGTGATAGAGAGAGAACAGCTTGCACCTCTCTGGTGATGGCTGATTTTGTAGGTGGAGGAGTTTGATTTCCAGTGGAATTTCAGTAGCAAAATGATCAAAGGTCATGTTTTCCTGTGAACATGCTTTTGGAAACAAAAGAAAGAGGAAATCACAGGAAATGTGAGCAAAACAGAACAGTTTCTCTGTGTTGCAATTCAAAGCTGCTCTTGAACTATTAGGAGTTTCCCTTCTGCCATGTTGGAATCTGTGAACTTTCCAACTCATCTGTAGGTAATTGGAGACTTAACCTTCTCTGCATAGATTTTTTTTTTTTCCCTCCCTTGGCCGCTAGAGTTTGAGCATGAATTGGTTTTACCTCTCATACCTGTTTTACTTGCTTATGTACTCCTGAATATTATTATTAACTCAAACCCTGTCTAGAGGCCAGCTCCTCCCTCTGGATTACTCTGCTCATGCATGCATAGATTCTTTTAATTATGGGAGGGACATACTGCACTGATGAGCTGTGGTATCTCATCAGAACTACCACATGCCCTGAAGTTTGAAGGGAATGTTACACAGGAGACATACTCATTGCACTCCATTTGTCTACCAGAAAGCTCTGTGGCTGCTGGGAGGGAGAATGATGAAAACTGGGAAGGGATTTCTGAAATTGGTGCTGGTTCAGAGACTGGAGGACTCAAGGGGGAAATTCTGCTGTTGCATTTTATAACGACTCAATTGGAAGTTGCAAGCCAGGCAGTCTTAGTGAGATGCTGCTGGGAGAAGGAGGAAGAATTGTAGGTGTTTGATGGTGTTTTTACCTGCATTGCTTTATCCCT
This sequence comes from Eubucco bourcierii, assembly GCA_013396675.1. NCBI lineage: Eukaryota > Metazoa > Chordata > Aves > Piciformes > Ramphastidae > Eubucco > Eubucco bourcierii. The sequence goes on along the minus strand of VWZE01013809.1, from coordinate 65,525 downwards.
TCCCTTTCCATTACTCTCCTAACTGCTTGGTAAAATTCTGATGTTTTCTGAATCATTATTTTGCTGTCTATATGCATCTAAACTTTGCTTTACTTTTGTTGTGCTTTCTTCTACAGTTTAGAGCTAAGTAGAAGGGGGCTTAAATTGTTGGAGAAATGCTTGGAGGGGCAATGGAGATATTCCAGAAAGCATAAGTACCTTGCAGTTAGACCTGCTTGTTACAGGATGTTAGGACTGGGTGCCAGTTACCAAGGAAACTCCTCTTCACCTTTTTTCAGCAGCTAGAACAAACATTCAAAGAGTTTGCTTAAAGTAACAAAGCAAGGTGATGTTCTCTGGAGACTTTTGCTACCTCCTCTTTGCAAAGTGCTCCATTACCTGTTTTGCAGGCTGGATTCAATGATTGCAGTGTCCCACTGCTAATCTCTCCAGACTCTTGCTCTGGAGAATTGCTTGTACAAACTTCAGGGAGGCTGCAAACTCCATTTCTGGCTCTTGCGCTGTCTTGCACAACAGTGACTCCAGGTAGCACATTATTGAAAAGAGAGCTGTGAAAAGAGGAAAAAAAGCTTGAACTACCTTCTCTGGTTTCTGACCCAGTTACGTAATGGAGGGATAATTTCTTTTTAACAATGCATTGAGTGCCTTCTCCGTTTACTGTGAGGTACAACCAGTAAACTGCAGCTATCTGGAGTAAAGAATTCTTATTTCTGATGTTTGGTGATATTTCTAGTACAAAATAATTTGTCCAGGAAATTTTTGCTGGGCATCTGGAAAACCTGAGAGGAGAATCAGATATTAGCACTGAAAAATAAGTAAGATTGATAAATTTGGGAAAAGCAAATACATTTAAGTGAGATTCCTGTGAGTTAGGTGTGGTTTCATTCCAGTGTAGGCAGAAAGAAGGTTTGTGGGAACAGGGCTGAGCCATTCTGATCGCATTTTCTTCCCTGGACCTCTGAGTAAGAAACTAGCACTGTCTTTCATTAAGCTTACTCTGCAAGTAGAAGTGCACCTAGCAAAAGGTTCAGCTTCAACACAGTGCAGCTGCATTTCCCTGGAACTGCTTTAGAAAGAAAATGGATATGTATTAGAGAGATATGGTTGATGGTTCTTCTTTGAAGTGATTGTGACAGAAGTCTTCACATCCGTTAGTCTTGGGACTTAAAAAATTATCTTTGCCTGTTACATCCACGTTCAGACATTTAGAGAAAAAAAAAAAAAAGGTCATTTGAAAGGCCTTTGAAACTGAACAGTGATTGAGATGTTTATGTTCTGCTTTTTGCGTTTTCTTCTTTTCTCCAAGAGAAGAGCAAAATAGTAGGTACTATCCTCTTGTGTAGCAGTTGTTATTGAACATACAAATATGTTCATACATTGAGACCTGGAGAGGCTGGAGAGTTGGGTAGGGAGAAACTGAGTGAAATCCAACAAGACCAAGTGTGGAGTCTTGCATCTGGGAAAGAACAACCCCATGGACCAGTAGAGGTTGGGAGCTGATTTGTTGGAGAGCAGCATAGAGGAAAGGGACATGGGGAACCTGGTGGACAACAAGATGCTCATGAGCCAGCAATATGCTCTTGCGACCAAGAAGGCCAAGGGCATCCTGGGTTGGATTAGAAGGGTTGTGGTTAGTAGGTCAAGAGAGGTTCTCCTCCCCCTCTACTCTTCCTGGTGAGGCTGCAACTGGGATATTGAATCCAGTCTTGGACCCCGCAGTTCAAGAAGCACCTTAGGGAACTGCTTGAGAGAGTCCAGCACAGAGCCACAGAAGTGGTTAAGGCAGTGGAACATCTCCATGTGAGGACAGGCTGAGGGAACTGAGGCTCTTTAGCTTGGAGCACAGAAGCCTGAGGGCTACCCTCATTCATGTGGATAAAGATGTGCGGAGCAGTTTGGGGAGGATGGAGCCAGGCTCTGCTCAGGGATGTGCAATGACAGGACAAGGGGCAGTGAGGGCTAGCTGGAGCAGAGGAGGTGCCACAGGAACAGCAGGGAAAATCTTCCCTGTGAGGGTGTCATAGCCCTGGAGCAGGCTGCCCAGAGAGGTTGTGGAGTCTCCTCCTATGAAGAATTTTTAAATCCACCTGGATGTGTTCCTGTGTAACCTGCCTTAGGTGATCCTGCTCTGGCAGGGGGGTTGGACTGGATGATCTCTGGAGGTCCTTTCCAACCCCTAACATTCTGCAATTCTATGTGCAATACTCATTTTACTGCTACCTGTAACCCTGTCACCCTCTTTTTGTTTTCCCACCAAATCAAGCTCCTACAACCTTTCTGTTGTTCAGTCAGAAGAATGCAATTAACCGCATGGTGATAGATGAGCAACAGAGTCCAGACATCATACTCCCCATCCACAGCCTGAGGAATGTTCGAGCCATTGACTATGACCCCCTGGAGAAGCAGCTCTACTGGATTGACTCTCGGCAGAACATCATCCGGAAGGCACAGGAGGACGGCAGCCAGGTACGCTGCGGCTGGCGGAGTTCATGAGAGATGGGGTAGGCATGCTCCACACCCAACCAGCAGTCCTTTAGATACACGGACTTCCTGGAGATTTCTGACTGTCACTTGGCAAAACAAGTGACACGTGGGATTTCTGGAGTCATCAATTTGTAATCTGGGAGGTGCAGCAGGAAATAAGACATGGGAAAACAAAGGCTAGGTTCCAGGTGCTGTTGCTCACCGTGCATTGCTTGGTCAATGCTGTTTTCTGGCTGGGGACTGTTGGAAACCTCAGTTGTGAGGAGTGAAGCATGGAAGGGAAGGTTCTTGGGAGAAAGGGACTGCACACAAGAGAAGGAAGAGTTGTGAATGAACCGAGTGTGAAACAAAAACAGTACGGTAGTTTGAGGGATCCCAGGTTCCCTTAAGAAAACTAGAGACAAAGTCCCGTCCCCAGCAGTGCCTGGCTGATGTTGCTCCTCCCCGCCTTCATCTCTCCCTCCTCCCCCTCTCCTTCTTCCCTCCCTCCTTCTTTCCCCCTTCACTTCTCTGGGAAGAGCAACATCCCTACTTACGTCATAGTTTCTGTGGGAGAGATGGCTTCTAGTTGGCAGGGAATTTTGAGCTGACTCGTGTGGCCTGCTGAGGCCTTGTAGGCCTAAGCTGGTGAGGGCAGTTCTGGCATGCTCTCAGGCCTGGTGAGGGTGGAAGGGGTGGAGGATTCTAGAAGGTTTTAGTCCACTAGACTTAGCCTAGCTTGTGGATGTACTCATTCTACCTGATTGCCTTTTATATGTAGGCACCTCTGAATAGAATCTCCCTTTAAACTTCTGATCAGTGTGCAGTATCTTCATTCTTACTCTTCAAAAATAGTGTCATTACTGTTTTCCAGTGCTGGGTAGCTTGTGGCCCTAAACTGGGACTCTGAAATAAAGAGAGCTGCTCTTCAGCCTGGAGAAGAGAAGGCTTCGAGGAGACCTGATAGTAACCTTCCAGTATCTGAAGGGGGCCTACAGGAAGGCTGGGGAGGGACTATTGACAAGGTCTTGCAATGACAGGACAAGGGGCAATGGGTTTGAACTGGCAGAGGGGAGATTTAGACTGGATGTTAGGAGGAAGTTCTTTCCAGTGAGGGTGGTGAGGCACTAGAACAGGTTGCCCAGGGAGGTTGTGGATGCTCCCTCCCTGGAGTTGTTCAAGGCCAGGTTGGATGAGACCTTGAGTGAGCTGTACTAGTGGGAGGTGTCCCTGCCTATGGCAGGGGATTGGAACTAGATGATTGTTGAGGTCCCTTCCAACCTTACCATTCTATGATTTGTGAGTACTTGTCTGTGTCCAAAGCCAGGTTCTGATGGGGACAGGAGGAGAATTGTCAACCACCAAAGCACTGAGTACTGAGTGAGGAGTTTGAAACTAGTGACCTGTAAGAATTGTAGTAGGATGGGCAAAATGTGTTTGACTGAGGAGTACAGAATGAGGAGGCAAAAGATTATACAAGTTCAGTGTCATGAATTGTGAGCAATGCCTGCTTAATCATTTTCGTGTGTTTAGATAAATCCTGCCTGAGCTTTTGAATGGGGGAGGAGCAGGAGACTAAAATGAACCACACAGAGCCACTATATTGAGTTTCATTTGTAAGACAGTGTGGTTTCTGGTGGTGGGTGTGGTGGTAGCTGAATCCTGCCGAGTGCCCTTCAACCTTAACTCTTAATTTACCAATGGTTTGAGTTTTGGAACATCTTAATAGTTGAATACTCAAAGCTAGTCGAAGGCACCAAGTTTTTGACAGCTTCAGTGGAATAAGCAAAAGTCAGACTTTCAGGCACACCCCTCCATAGAGGTGATAAGCCAAATAAAGTTAGGCAAATTTTCTGGTGGTTTAATTTGGGAGATGAGAGTTGGAGGCTGCTCACCCCAAAAGCATAGTTTTCCAAAAAGACAGTGTAAGGCTGTGGTTCAGCAATTATTGGTTGCTTCTTCATGTTTTTTAGAAGATGTCAGTGAGGTTCACCTTTCACTCCAGGGACGATATGGAAAAAAAAAAAAAAAAAGGAAAGCAGTGAACTCCAGAGGTCAGGATCAGCAGAAGGCAAGAACTTCGAAGCAGAGAGGTCTTAGATGGGAATGTTCTCAAGTCACTTTTGTATGCTAGCTGAGGTCCTCCCTGTCTGTTGACAGAGCTGCCTTTCCATTTCTTACTCATCCCTACATTATGTGCCCAAAGTGTGATGGCAATGATGGTGAGAAGGAGGCAAGAATTTAAAGAGAAATTCACTTCACTTTTCTTGTGTTTTCAGCAGTTCAACTGCAGCTTTGGAATTAGTGGTAAGGAGTTTCTGTTGCAGAGTGCTACATGTGTTGGGTTTTGGTCTATCCAAACTATTGAAAGAAGAGGAAAAAAGAAGCTGACCCTGAATCTTGAGCACAGAGACAAGCGGAACTTGCTAGTCAGACTTCCTAAGTCTTATAAATTGCGACCAACTGACACGATTGCCATTATAGCAAACTGTCAGCACTGTCTATATCTGATCAGAGGTGCTGGTGGAGCAACTGGAGCTGGGTGTCTCTTTAGTTAATGATAATATTTTGACAACCTCTTTTTGCTGAGCAGTAGCTTGATGTGGTGCATCCATAGCAGATGAATCTTCTCATGTTAGGTGTGCTGGTTTGAGGCTAATTAGAATATTTTAATGGAGAAAAATTACACTATAGGCTGTGAAAGGAAAACATCATGATGTCTACTTCACTCATACGCTTGCTGGAGAATTGTTTGGGATCAATAACCAAAACATTAGATAAGTCAGTCTCTCTCTGTCTGGCTCTTGCTGGAACAGGAGCTGCTGGGGCAATCTAGCAGTTTCTGCCTCTCACTCTTCTGCCGACTAATTTTCACTAACCACTTTTTCTTCTAACCCCCCTGGCTGATCCTCCTAATTTACCTTGCACATAAGGCAAACCTTGGGGTGGGGAGAAGATGGAAGGGTCGTTGGGAGCCCCTCCTGGAGTCTCTGATTTCTGGGAGGGGTGTTGTGTTGCTGTATTACCTTTAACTTGTATATTTCTGTAACTATTCTTGTATATAGTGTATAGATCTGCTTGTACATTGTGCTGAGCTGTAAACAGAGCTTCAGTCCTTAACTTCCAGCCGACTGAGTTCTAGTCTGGGTCATTTTTACAAAGTGTGGGGGGCTGGGTAACTCCCAAACCATCACATTAGGGCAGATTAAATGCTCTTCTGTGGCTTGTTCTTTCCTGTTTAGAGCCTGACTGTGGTGACAAGTCCAGTTCCCAACCAGAACCTGGATATGCAACCGTACGATCTGAGCATTGACATCTACAGCCGCTATATCTACTGGACCTGTGAAGCTACCAATGTGATCAATGTCACCCGCCTGGATGGGAGACCCGTGGGAGTGGTGCTCAAAGGAGATCAGGATAGGCCCAGGGCCATTGTGGTGAATCCAGAGAAAGGGTATGTAGCTGGAAGAACCGTGTGGGGAATTTTGGGCTGAGGGTCTTGAGAATCTGGTTGTTTGCTTGCTGCAGGTTGGTTTCTGTTTGTCAGAATGAAAACACGTTTGACATCTTCAGTACCCAAAAGGGGCCTACAGGAAAGCCAGGAGGGGACTTTTGAGAAGGGCTTGTAGTGATAGGATGAGAGGGAATGGTTTTGAAGCCTGAGGAAAGTAAATTTATACTGGAGATTAGAAAGAAATTCTTTTCCAGTGAGGATGGTGAGACACCGGAACAGGTTGCCCAGGTAGGTTGTGAATACCCCCTCCCTGGAGGGGTTTAAAGCCAAGTTGGATGAGGCCTTGAGCAGCCTAGTCTAGTGGGAGGTGTCCCTGCCCATAGCATGGTGGCAGGAACTAGATGATCTTTGAGGTCTTTTCCAACCTAAAGCATTCTGTGCATTGTCTGAATCTGTTAAAGTGTCTTAGTCATACAGAAAAACCATAGAAAGATCAAACAAATTTTGTTCCTCTGCTTACTCTGGTTCCAGGTACATGTATTTCACCAACCTGCAGGAAAGATCTCCTAAAATAGAGAGGGCAGCACTGGACGGAACTGAAAGAGAAGTGCTTTTTTTCAGTGGTTTGAGCAAACCTATAGCCTTAGCTCTTGACAGCCAACTGGGCAAGTTGTTCTGGGCTGACTCAGACCTGCGCAGAATTGAGAGCAGCGACCTGTCAGGTAGAGTATCACTTGAATTCAGTGATTCACTTTGGTGCTGTGGGTGTGGAGGAGGGAAGAGAGAGCTGTCGATTTTTCCTTCCTACTATAAACAGTCTGTACTGTGATTCTAATCTCTCCCTAAATTCCCAGCCAGAGAATGCGCATGATTCATGTACTGTGACTTTACAGTCTCGTGCTTCTATCTGTGATTTGCATTATTAATTGATACACATGCTGTTTAGTTCCGTTTCTCATTGCAACACCTTTGAGTGGATTTTCAAAAGCAGTTCACAGATAAACTGCAGCATTTTGGGAAGGGGAGGGAGAAAGTTCTTTCTGAAGGCATTGATTTTGGTCTAGTAAGGGGTCAAGCAGATGAAAGTTTACCGTTAGTGGAAAAAAAATCTTTCCTGTGTCTATCATGTAGAGTGAAATTATTTGAGAAGGGTAGGATAGATTTGACATCTCTCTGTTCTAAAAAGGCAATAAAACTCCCTCTTTCAGCTATGGAATTCTCTTTGCCTGCTCCCTTAGGTTGGTTATGCTGTTTGTTTGACCTTTTGTGAGTTTATATCAGCTCACACAAGCAAAACAGTAACAATATACGGGAAAAGAAAATCAGAGAACGGTGTTCTGTTGGTTTAGGAAGTTGAACTGATTCAGGAAAGAGTCCAGCAAGCAACCAGAATTGGAGCAGGAGGGAAAGCTATGCAGTCAGATTGGGTGAGAGAGACTGAGATGTCTCTTATTTACTAGCCAGATCCAGCAAGCTGCTGGATCAGCTCAGCTGTCTCATGTGGCTTCAGCAGTAATTTGTTGTGATATGAATTCCAGTAGCTGAAGAGGGTTCCAAGAAGGTTGCAGAGGGACTGTTTGCAGTGACAGGATGAAGGCAGTGGTCTGAAATGAGAGAAGAGCATATTCAGATGGCATGTGTGGAACAAGTTCTTTAGCATGAGGGTGGTGGAACACTGGAAGAGGTTGCTCAGGGCAGCAGTTGAGGCCCAGTCCCTGGAGCTGTTCATCGTGAGGCTGGACAAGGCTCTGAGCAACATAATGTAGTGGAAGATGTCTCTGCTGACTGCAGGGGAGTTGGACTAGATGAGCTTTGGAGGTCGTTTCCAACCCAAACCATGCTATGACTGTGAATTCATAGTCATGGATGTTGCTGCTGGCAGACAGGATGTTCTAAGCATGTGCATACCCATTTCTGGTACGTTATGAGGTATATGTCCTCGTCACACTGCTACCACTCTGCAATGGCAGAGACTCTCCTAACTCTCCAGTAAATCCATCCCCAGTTTGAACAGCGCACATCCCTGTACTTGAGGTGAGTGCAGGTGTAAGGAAATAAAGACACCCTTTGCAGTCTGTGAGGAGGTTTGTGGTAGTGTCTTGCACTGATGACATGACCCCATCATTCAAAGTAGCAGCATGTAATCCCATTGGCACCGCTAGGATTTTCACCTTTTTATTAAGTTACTAGAATATGCTTTTGTTTTGCCAATCATTTTGAGATATTTGGACTTCAGACCCAGCAAGATAGCATTTTTTTCCCAGTGATTCATGTGGTGTGTCACTGGTGACTCAGGGTCGCTAATGAACTTGGGATATTCTGATTGTTTTCTATTTTAAAATGCAGGCCAGAACCTGAATTGGGGAATTATTCTGAAATTTGTTTTTAAAAGGTATACTGTGCCCAGGTTGTTCAAGGCTGTCGCAGAGCCAGGGTCTGCATGAGAAAGCAATCACAACCTCTCTTTGCAACCTTCTCCAGGATTCTAGTACCTTCACCATAAGGAAGTGTCTCCTTGGTTGAGGTGGAACCTCCTGTGTTCCAGCTTATACCTGTTGTTCCTTGTCCTATCACTGGGCACCAGCACAAATAACCTGGCACCTTCATCTTGACACCCACCCTTCAGATATTGATAGAGATTGATTAGATCCCCTCTCAGCCTTCTCCTCTCCAGACTAACCAGCCACAAATCTTTCAGTCTTTCTTCATAGCAGAGATGTTCAAGTCCCCCAGTTCATCCTCATAGCTCTCCCTTGGACTCTCTCCAGTGGATTTTGGGTAGCAAGACTTCACATGTGTTTCTGTCTCCAGAAATTAGGGCAGCAGAGATGGAGACAAGTCTGAATTCTCGTTCAGTCTGGGTTTCATGATTCTGCTTGGCTGCTTTTTTTTTTTTTTTTTTTTTTTTTTTTTTTTTGTCTTTCTGAAAATGTTACCTTTGGATCCTCAACGTGGTGTAGTGAAAGCTCAACATGTTTTCCTAGAACAAGAGGGAATATCATTCCAAACCTGTCTTGCTTTTTGGCATTTGCACCACAAATAGACTGGTGTCTATTTGTGGTGCACATGATAAATTGCTAACTGCTGAGCTGCATTCCTGTGCTTAGGAATGCATATTAATAGGCTTTTTTTTTTTATTAGCAGAGTCCTTTTTCTGCATGCTAGTTTCTTAAAAACAGGCACAACTTCATGCTCTGTCGACCCTCTAGTTGCCAGTGCACATAAAGAGAGCTAGAATGCCTTTTATGTGATGCAGTCCTTGTCTTCCTTCCAGTCCTTCAGGCATGCATTAGGACTTAGTTCTGCTGCCCAGTGCAAGGTCCTATTGAAGCTAACCAGATTCTTCACATGATTAGGGGGTTGTTTCTGAAAAGATGACAGGAATTAGCTGCCTGCCATGGAAACTATTTGGAAATGAGTTGTTCACTTCCAGAATAGTTAGCGTGATTTGGAAACATCTGATGATTCTGGAATTAAGTAATTTTTATTTGGAAATAGAATGAGCTGTGGGTGTGTCCTGGATTTTGTATTTATTTGGTCGAGTTTAAGTCTTTTTGTCAAAGGTATTGCTGGAAAGAGAATGGCAGTACCAGGAGACAGGCCTTGAGTAACCTGTACTAGTGGGAGGTGTCCCTGCCTATGGCAGGGGGTTGGAACTAGATGATCCTTGAGGTCCCTTCCAACCTTACTATTCTATGATTCTACAAAGCTGCTCTTAATCACACCTCCCTTTCAACTGACATTCCAACTAAAGGGGACTAACACCCCGATGAGTCCACTTGGAATTTTATTGTTGCTTTATGGAAGGGGAGATTTCAGTGTCTTGGTTTAGTCAGGAGGAGTCAGCTAGGTCACAAAGGTGAAAAAGAAAGATTAAGACATTAAAGGAGTGAAATTTCTTGAGCAAAATGCCATATTGATTAACATGGGCATGGCAGAGCAGAACACCACAGACTTCATCTGGATCTTGTTTTTAACTAGATTCCTTCCTATCATCTTTGCATTTCCCCCCATTTCCAGCTTACCTTTTCTTCTTCTTGCAGGTTGCTGTTTCTTACCTTATGCAATGGTGCATATTGATGGGGATTAAGAGGTGGTTGCAGTTGTTGCTTACTTTGACTTGCATCACTCAGTCTGTCAATTTCTGCATGTAGTCTCGTCCAGAATCCACCAACATCTTTTCTTAATCAGATCGTAGCTAGTGTTGTTCCAAAGTGATGGGCAAGAGCTCAGTCCAACTGAGAATTAATATTTGGATGTCTGGGTTCCGCTTTAGCTGTTGCCACTTGCTGAGTATTTGGAAGGTTTAAATTCTGTATGCATTTAGTGATACAGACACTTTCCGTAGCTGAATTTTCTTGTAGGTCATCATCGCTGTTGATTAAATTTTCAACAAGTAAAAACCCATTCTTGCTCCCAAAGGAAGCAGAAGGATAGAACTGAATTAAAGTATAAGATCATGAAAGATTTGTCTTATGTCCCATGTCACTATCGTGTAGGTGTGCTAGAGCCATGGTAAGTTTTTGTCTGTAGTATTCAGCTCTACAGTGTAGTTTTGCAGGACACAATATAAAAACTTACTGGAATTTGTGTTGTGAATGAACATAGGCAAAGCTATTTGCTGTATGCAAAGCGAAAAGTAAGATACCTGAAACACCAGGACTGCTATGTGAATTTTCAGTGTGGTATACATTCAGGCTTTGTGATACTGTTCCAGCATTTCATAACTGAAGCAGGTTCCGTTGTGTTTGTGAGTAATTTTATGCTCAGGATCTGATAAACCTCGTTGAATATTGGAGTATCAATGACCATGTTATTTCATGCAAAATAAATAAAACAGGAATTAATCCTCATTCCTGAACTATCAGGTTTTGAACAGCTTGTTTTTTGACTGTGTATGAACCAGGAAGTCTTTGGTGTCTTCAGTGATACTTGTAAAGTAGTTTGTGGACTGTCCTCTGTTCATATAGAGTGTAACTGTGAAATGTGGCAGTTGCTCTTGGCTGTATTTAATAGCAACTAATCAGCATAAAACTCAACAAGTGCTCCTCAGAGGTGTAAGACCGTTTATCTGCTGCTGATCATTGCTAAAGGAACTGAGGAAAGCAAGTTTTAGCTACCAAAAAAAAAAGAACCTTTCCAATTTAGCATGAAAACCTTAGTGGACATAAGATAGTTGAAATGAAAGAACATGGCGAAGTCAGAAGTTAAGTGTTAACCATAATCTCCTAATTCATGGGAGAAGTTCTACCTACCTCATCTTCACTTGGATTTTATCTTGTTTTAGTTAACTCAAGCTAATAATCCTTCTTATTCTCTGTTATATACCAAGTCAAAGCAGTTAATCTCTCCAAAAAGATGAATGAAAAGAATGACCAATTCCCATCATATTGATAAAAGATTGGATAGCCTCCTGAAGGCTGAGCTCCCAGCTCCAGATGATGCATAAATACAGTAAAGGGATTTGAAGCACGAGATCTGGCTTCTTGATGAAAGCAGAAAACGAAGTTGATCATCTGCAAAATCCATCAGTCTTACACTGGGGGACCTAATGTTGCTTGTGGTTTTATATGTTTCTGATGGTTTTTCAGTTCATTCTAGTGGAGCTAAAGCAACCTTTGCCTCCCACAGGTGCTAACAGGATCGTGTTGGAGGACTCCAATATCCTGCAGCCTGTGGGCCTGACTGTGTTTGAGAACTGGCTATACTGGATCGACAGGCAGCAGCAGATGATCGAGAAGATCGACATGACTGGCAGGGAAGGGCGCACCAAGGTCCAGGCTCGGATTGCACAGCTCAGTGACATCCATGCTGTGAAGGAGCTCAACCTTCAGGAGTACAGTGAGTGTAATCCCCTGCTTCCAAGTGCATGCAGTACCCTGTGGGGCTTCAGCCAAGGAGAGGCTGCAGGGAGACCACCTTGATTTGCCTTGGCACTGATCCAAATCAGTGCAGATCCGAGAAGACACAACTCCATATCATTTCGTGTCTGGGCATTGCCAAGGTGCAATTAAGTTTGTTACCTTCAGGCCGTTGGCAATAGGCAGGAAATCTGCAACAAACCCAGCATCATGTTTTGTTGCTGATGACAACTTTACTGGTAGTCTCATACAAGGCACCTGGCATTTGAGTGTCTGTAGGCAGAGTAGAAATCAGAGAATGTTAGGGATTGGAAGAGATATCCAGAGATCGTCCAGTTCAGCTCTCCTACCAAAGCAGGATCACACAGGAGAGGTCATACAGGTCATACATTCTCTGCATCCAAGTGGATGCAGAGAAGGAGACTCCACAGCCTCTTTGAGCAGCCTGTTCCAGGACTCTGGCACCTTCACCATAAAGAAGTGTTTCTTCGTGTTGAGGTAGAACCTCCTGTGTTCCAGCTTGTAGCTGTTGTTTCTTGTCCTATCATTGGGCACCACCAGAAGTAACCTGGCACCTTCATCTTGACACCCCCCCCTCAGATATCGATACAATGAGATTGATCAGATCCCCTCTCAGCCTTCTCCAGACTAAACAGCCCCAGGTGTCTCAGCTTTTCTTCATAGCAGAGATGTTCAAATCCCCCAGTCACTGTTGTAGGTGTTTGAGACATTGAGACAAGCATAGCTCTTAGGACCTTTTGCCAGCAGTGTTTCAGTGAACTGTGTGTCTCAAACATTTCATGTTGGTGGCCATTGGTATCAGAAGTAAAAGCCAGAAGAGCAGAGTTGCACTGCATCAGGGCAATGTGTTTTCAGTGAGAGTTTGGTTTAACGCTGCTGCACTTTGGAAAACTTCTTGCACACCAGGACTTAGCCTTCCACACATGCACTTGGAATGATGGGAACTGGCTGGTTAAAGCAGCGGAGCTGCTGTCATATTGGAGGAAACAGGGCTGTTTAACAGGCTGTGGTGCATGCCTTGGAGACATCTGTAGAAAAATGTCTGGGGATGTGTAATTAAAGCATCAGTGCAGACTACTACTAGTATTGTTTGCTATTAATCTCAGTAAAACCGTCAGGAGTTCTAAGAGAAGTGTGTTGTCCTTATTAAACATTAAAATGAGGAGACATAGTTATCTAGAGCATGGTAATTTGAGTTGCAGTATAGAAATTGCAGAACTCCCACAAAACTTTACTTTTTTAATGAAGTGTGTAATCTAAGGCATTTCTTCATATTATATTGTATTTGGTTGGACAATCCAGGGACAAATATAAACTGGGGGAAGAATAGATTGAGAGCAGTCTTGAGAAGGATTTGGGGGTGTGAGTTGATGACAAACTCCCTGTGAGCCAGCAGTGGTCAGTGGCAGTCCAGAAGGCAGCTGTGTGCTGGGCTGCATCCAAAGGAGTGAAAGCAGCAGAACAAGGAGAGGATTCTGCCTCTCTGCTCTGCTCTGCAAGACCCCACCCACAGCACTGCCTCCGGTTCTGATGCTCCCAGCATAAGAGGTACATGCATGTGGTGGTGAATGGTGCCACATCCAGCTGGAGGCCGGGCACTAGCGGTGTCCCCCAGGGATCAGTGCTGGGCCCCCCATCCTCTTTAACATCTTCACTGATGATCTGGACGAGGGCATCGAGTCAGTCACCAGCAAATTTGCAGATGACACCAAGCTAGGGGCTGATGTTGCTGGGTTGGAGGGCAGAAGGGCTCTGCAGCGGGACCTCGACCACCTGGACAGATGGGCAGAGTCCAAGGGGAAGGCGTTCAACAAATCCAAGTGCCAGGTGCTGCACTTTGGCCACAACAACCCCATGCAGAGCTACAGGCTGGGGTGGGAGTGGCTGGAGAGCAGTCAAAAACAGAAAGGGATCTGGGGGTGCTGATTGACACCTGCCTAAACATGNGTCCAGAGAAGGGCAATGAGGCTGGTGAGAGGCCTTGAGCACAAGCTATGAAGAGAGGCTGAGGGAGTTGGGATTGTTTAGCCTGGAGAAGAGGAGGCTCAGGGGAGACCTTCTTGCTGTCTACAACTACTTGAAGGGTGGTTGTAGCCAGGGGGAGTTTACCTTCTTCTCTCGGGCAACCAGCACCAGAACAAGAGGACACAGTCTCAAACTGTGCCAAGGGAAGTTTAGGCTGGAGGTGAGGAGAAAGTTCTTCACTGAGAGAGTAATTGGCTACTGGAATGGGCTGCCCAGGGAGATGGTGGAGTCACCATCCCTGGAGGTGTTCAAGGCGCGTTTGGATGTGGCACTTGGTGCCATGGTCTGGTCTTGAGGTCTGTGGTGATGGTTTGGACTTGATGATCTTTGAGGTCTCTTCCAACCTTGGTGATGCTGTGATACATGGAACTGCTGGAGTGGGTCCATAGGAGGGCCACAAAGATGATCAGAGGGCTGAAGAGCCTCCCCTTTGGGGACAGGCTGAGAGAGTTGGGGCTGTTCAGCCTGGAGAAGAGAAGGCTCTCAGGATACCTTAGAGCAGCCTTCCAGTGCCTTGAAGGGGGCCTACAAGAAGGCTGAAGAAGGTTTGTTTATGAAGGCGTGCAGTGATAGAAAGGGGACAAATGAAAGAGGGCAGACTTAGAATGGAGATTAAGAAGAAATTCTTGACAGTGAGCATGGTGAGGCACTCAAACAGATCACCAGGGAAGCTATGAATACCCCTTTCCTAGAGGGGTTCACAGCCAGGCTGGATGAGGCGTTGAGCAACCTGGTCTAGTGGAAAGTGTCCCTTGCTCATGGCAAGGGGTTTGGAACTAGATGGTCTTGAAGGTCTCTTCCAACCCAAACCATTTTATGGGTATGTGAATCTATGTGCATGATAATTATTGATGTATATAAAGGAAAAAAAACATACACTGCAAAATACTCTTGAGTTGTCTTCAGTAGTGTTCTCCCCAGAGAGAAGGAAAGAATGGAGTTCTGCATGCTGAAAAAAACCAACACTGAAAGGTGGGAAAAGAGGTAGGGATTTCTTGTCAATACCTGTTTGTCTTATTTTTAAAATCACAGGACAACATCCTTGTTCTCAAGACAACGGTGGCTGCTCGCACATTTGCATTGTGAAGGGTGATGGCACCACACGCTGCTCTTGCCCAGTGCACCTTGTCCTGCTGCAGGACGAGCTGTCCTGTGGAGGTAAGTCCTTCCTGTGCTCTTCGTCACTGGACACTCTGCTTCTCTTGGGGGGAAGTCTTAATCTTCAGGGGCTCCTTATGAACAGAATGAATGTGACTGGACAAGATGCTGTTAAACACTTCTCTGTGCTCATTTCTTTGCCTTCTCCGCAGACAAGTTTGCAAGTATAGAGCAATAAGGGAAGAAGAGAAGTTCATTAGCTGGCTGCTTAGTAAGGGAAGAGTGAAGGTTCACTAGCTGGTTGCTCAGTAAGGATTTCTATTATCCCCTTCTACATAAGGCCACTGAATTATTTCATCTTGATTTTCTAAATCTTATTACTTTATTACTTTTTTCTATCACTCTATATGTTCTCCTTTTTCAGATAGTGGTAGATTTTCACATTGTGTTGGACTATTTCAGTGCCATTTCATTCTTCTCTGCTGGCCTTCTGAAACTCACCCTGTGCATTCTTTGCAAACTGCAGTCCCAGAGGGGCAGTTTGCCCCCTCCATGGCAGTATAGCCACTGTAGCCTACCCAAACTGCAGTCCCAGAAGGGCAGCTCACCCTCTCCATGGCAATATAGCCTATGCTGTGGTGTCTCCAAGGGTGGGGTTGAAATGGGGGAGAGGAGAGGCACTCTGGTGCTTGAGTCTCTTCATACCACTGAATGGATTTATTATGCAATCTCCTGGTCATCGAGGCGACGTGTGGTCTCGCAAAGGAACAAGAGCTAACATAATCCAGACATTTTCTCAGAAAAAGCTTAATTCCAGGCCAAAAATGGGGGAGGAGGAAAGGGGGAGAAAATCCACACTCGCTTACTGTGTGAGATTAACAGTTACTGTAGTAAATGCAAAATAACAGCTAACAGCTGTGTTGGGATAGCAGGACTTGACTAGATGGAGCAGATTTTTGTCATTTTAAAAGAATTTTTGACAGAGGAGAGCTGTCGAGGGCACATAACTAGACACTGAGTCACAGTGCATCCATCTGCAGCGCATTACATCCTTTGAATGTTTTCTATACAATGGCTGTGGAGCATTACAAAGAGAGGGAGCCATCCACACTGAGTATGGTGCTGCTGCAGGAAAAGAGGAGGTGTGTTGTCTTTAAATGAAGACTTTTGAAGACCTATTAAGAAAAGAATGTTAGAGGTGAAGAGGGAAGGGAAGAAAATAATGGTTTTGAGTCTGCATGTTTCTCTGTTCCTCTCGTTCTTTATCTAATGAGCCAACATCAATGTCAGCCTGCATCAGTCTTAGGGAGCTCAAGATCTGTGGAGGCAATGGGAGTGGAAGCTGCTTTATGACAGGGCACATTTATCAGCTGCTTGACAAATGAAAGCAGCTGAGCTCACCTTGTCCTTGCCTGTCGATCTGCTGTTTCTTCACCTGGATTTTTAATTTCTGTTTCTTTGCTTGATTTTTAAAGAACCACCAACGTGCTCCCCTCAGCAGTTCACCTGTTTCACAGGTGAGATTGACTGCATCCCAGTTGCCTGGCGCTGTGATGGGTTCACCGAATGTGAAGACCACAGTGATGAAAAGAACTGCCCAGTGTGCTCAGACAGCCAGTTCCAGTGCGAGAGTGGACAGTGCATAGACAGTGCCCTCCGCTGCAACGGAGAAGCAAACTGCCAGGACAACTCTGATGAGAAGAACTGTGAAGGTAGGGAGGTTCTTGGAGAGGATGATGAAAACAGAGTGGTGATGGGGACACTGTGACAGATACTAGAGTTATTGCTGAGAAGCGTTTGGAAGGGTCTGAGCTTCTGCTAGTTTTTGAGCTGGTCTTCTAAATGGGAGATTATTTCACAACTCCATACTTGCGTTTCTGCAGTTGTGAGACAGATATAACACTCATCTCCTGCACAGTGGTTTAAGGTCTGTTTGTAAGAAGTGCTACGGAAAATGGTGTGGATTTAATCTGTAAAAACCTGGTAACTGGAAGGGAATTACAAAGGGGAGCAAACCACTGTCGTGTGTTTTTGAGTACGTTGAACTGACACTGCCCTCGTGCAGCCCAGAAAGCAAGTCATGTCTTAGGCTGCATCCAGAGGAGTGTGTGCAGCACGGCAAGAGACGGGATTCTACCCCTTGACTCTGTTGTGCTGTGACTTCACCTCCAATACTGCCTCCAGTTCTGGCGTCTCCAGCATGAGAAGGACGCAGAACTGGTGTAGAGAGTCCAGAGGAGGCCACAAAGATGATCGAAGGGCTGGTGGAGCATCTCTGCTACGAGGATAGGTTAAAAGAACTGGGGTTGTTCAGTCTGGAGAAGAGAAGATTCCAGGGGGACCTCAGAACTGCCTTTCACTCTTGAGTTTCTATGCAGAAATTCCTGTGTGGTGAAAGGTGATGAGAAAGCCAAATGTGAGATGCTGCCCTCTGAAAATAGGTTGTACAAGTTAGCTTTCTAGTTATCTGCTGGAGATATCAGACATGGAGCTGTTTGTCACCTTCAGTGTCCCTATTATGCAGTTGATTACAGATTAGAAAAGGCTTTGGTTTATCTTCTTAAATCAACTGAAGTCAGAAAGAATTTCTGGATTTCTGAGAATGAGGAATCTGTGCAAATAGCAGCAGCTAGCACCTTGCCTGCAGCACCTTCTTTCCCCAAAGCAGGAGCTGATTTCTTGAGTATGTTGACAAAGCTCCAGTTATGTCTTCTGTCTTTCATTTCAGTTTAAAAACATGTCAAGTGAAATACATTGTCTCATGATCAATGGGTTTTCTGGTTTCCAGGAAGAGCACAAGGGCATTGGAAACCCACTTCTATTTTTCCTAAGCAATTTTATCATCATAGGTTGGCAGATTTCTTTTTTTAAGAACTTAATTCTTCTCTCTTATATTCCAGTTAGAGATTCTTACAGTAATTTCTTGATAACCATGGTCTGTGATAAGTGTCTGCATTGTCAGTGACCTTCTGCTTCTGAGTTATTTTTGTCAAGGTAACTTTAGTGTCCTTATTGTAAATATGCAGTGAGGAGCAGGTATTCCCTGTGCATTGTCCTCAGAACACCCAGTCACTTTTTCTGTGTCTTTGACACAGAAAATATCCATGCCACTGGATACTTTAAGAAATTAAGCTAGGAACAGGCTGAGCTCTCCCAAGATACTCCTTGATTGTATGCTGCGGCGGCGGCTTGTTTGCTTAATGTTTGTAAAGAGTCATGGGTACTGACCTTTGATGTGCATGGGGTTCTCCTTCCAGTGCTCTGCTTAACCGATCAGTTCCGCTGTGCCAGTGGGCAGTGCATTGGGAAAAGCAAGAAGTGTGATCACAACCTGGACTGCAGTGACAGCTCGGATGAACAAGGGTGCTGTAAGTGCAAAACCTGAGACTGGACTTGATTGCACTCTCTGAAATTTGTTTCGTACCTTCTCTACAAGTTAGGTTTTATCCTGCCAACCAACCAGATTCAATTAGTTCTTCCCAAATGCTCTCATGCAGTTAACTTAGTGGAAGAGGAATAACTGACTAGTATCCTGAACCAGTGGTCTCTGAGGCAGAACAGCCTTGTCATTTTTTCACTTCATTTTTTAAACTTTTACAAGAAATGAAGGATTGGTTTGCTATAATCTGTTATTAGGCTGATCTGGTGTCATGTTTAAAAGATCTTTCTGGCAGTGAGAGGCTTTTTGTACATATATGCTCTGCTCCATACAGAGAATCAGGGGAGCTCTCTGTTTATAGAGGAAACCTTCTAAAACTTCCTTTGTATCTTGAACCGATGAAATTCTGGGCTCAATTTATGATTTGTAATGTTGATTTCCCCCACCTTGAAATCCCCAGAGCTCTGCAAGTAAACCACTGCCTTTAAAATTCCAAGTGAAAAATTAATTTTTGCTGTTGGTGCTTTAAAAGAACTGGTAAATATGGACACCACCTCTGTTAGGGATCTTTCTGTCATGGCTGACACAGGGTATTTGCGAATGCAAAGCCAGAGTTGGACCCAAAGGAGTAATAGGAGATGTTCTGTCATGCTACCAAGTTATTAGTGACATTATCACAGAGGTGTTTAGTTATCTTTGATATGGTTCATGTGTTTTCTGAGTTTAGAACAGAGGATGGCAAAGTAGCCCACCCAGATTAAGCCTGCAGTTGTCACCATCCCTCTTGCACTGTGATCAGAAGTCTGTTCACTTATCTCTGTAGACTGTGACAAGTTAGTTGAAGTGTTGAGTTTGGTGTTCAGGGACAAGAAAATGTGTTGAGGAAAAGCCTTTCAGTAATGGATAAGATGTAAAACACTGACTAGAACAGGCAAATACTTTAAAGTCTGCTTTTCTTGTCAGATTCGTGAAGCACAGGCAGGGGGTTGTCAGTTATTCCCAGAAATGTCATTGCTTAGAATGGTATTGTAGGGAAAGCCACTCATTTTGACTTTGAATAATCGCTTCAGATGCAGATTTCACAGGAGGATGGCACCTCTAAAGCTGGTGTCAACTCTGCCCATTAGTGTGGGTCAGATGGGGAGAGAGGAGGTAGTTTATTAAACAGGAAACCAAACATTCAGCACTGGTGCAGCACCTCTGCTGTTCAGCGTAAGTGAATGTTAAACAGGTGATCTGTTACTCTGAGCAATAACCTAGGTGCTTCTGTGATGAGGTGCAACTTGAAAAATAGTTGTTGTTGTCTTTAATGACAAGAAACCTCACTGGAGTCCCCAACCATCCAGAGTCACGGCTGCAGGTATTGTTCATCAGGTTCAAAGGACAGACCTGCCTGTCAGCATGAAGCAAGACCAGGACCTTATTCACCACCCACCTCACACAATTCATTTCCTCACACTGTTCATTTCCTGTCACTTGCGGTTCAAAAAACTTTCTGCGTGTCTGGTGGTTAGCTTGTGCCCAGGTAGCCCTTATGGACTTGTAGATTCCATAACAGCCCTGTCTCAATGCCCTTTTGTTCCTCTTATATTCTGACAGAAGAGGAGACTTCTGTTTTTCCTGTGTGGAAAGATGTCAGGAAAACTGATGTTGTTACCTGAAGCTGCTGAATTAGCTTACATGGGCTGGTATTGTTTTCTGTCTTCAGACACGACGGAGGAGCCTGCCCCACAGCCAAACAACACAATAGGCTCCATCATTGGGGTGATCCTCACAGTGTTTGTGGTTGGAGCAATGTACTTCATCTGTCAAAGGGTACTGTGTCCACGCATGAAGGGAGATGGTGAAACAATGACCAATGATTATGTGGTACATGGACCAGCCTCTGTACCTCTTGGATATGTGCCTCACCCAAGCTCTTTATCGGGGTCTCTTCCTGGTGAGTAAATGGTGTGATCCTCATCTTGCTCTTTGGCACCACGTAGTTATACCTCAGAATGCTGTGTGTGTGTGCACAGGAGGTTCTTCCAGATTTTAGACCAAGTCCAGAGGAGGGCCAAAAAGATGATCCAAGGGCTGGAGCACCTCTGCTGTGAGGATAGGCTGAGGGAGCTGGGGTTGATCAGCTTGGAGAAGACTCCAGGGGACTTTAGAGCTGCCATCCAGTAGCTGAAGTGATCCTACAGGAAGACCACGGAGGGACTTTTCCTAAGGGTACCTAGCAATAGGACAAGGGGGACGGGTTTGAAGCTGAGGGAGAGTAGGTTCAGACTGGATCTTAGGAAGTTCTTCAGCACAAGGGTGGTGAGACTCTGGAATAGGCTGCCCAGGGTGGTTGCGGCTGTCTGGGGTTGTTGAAGACCGAGTTGGATGAGACCTTGAGCATCTGAGTCTAGTTGAGAGGTGTCCCTGCCCATGGTGTGGAGGTTGGAGGAGATGAGCTCTGAAGTATCTTCCAACCTGAGCCATTCTAGGATTCTATGAATACTTGCAAGCTATTGGAAGTCAGGGTTCATTACCATCCTGCATAATACTGAACTGTCCTACCTAAGATACTCAGAAGCATTTAGGTACTTAGCAGAACCATAAGCTCAAATAGATGCACATACCATGGGAATTCTCTTGTTTTGCTACTAAAGAAGCCTCTCTTTGGATTATTATGGCACCAGCAAGGTGTTATAATAGTACAAGGTAAAGTTACACAGAGTTATACTCATGAAACTTTAAATATGGTATAATTATCCTTGCTCGATTTGTAGAGTGGGTTTGTGTGTTTGTGAAACTTCTGTCAAGACTGTCATAAGCAGCAGTAACTGTGCTCTCACCTTGTATTGTTTGATGATGAAGTTTTCAACACCAAACAAACAACACATGTGATGCTACTGATGTTGGAAAAGCAAAACTCAACCACAGTGTTGCACTTGTACTGTAACTCCTGGGTTTGTATCCAGCAGGTTCCAGTCTGAATGTAGAGGTTCCATGAGGCTGTTGCAGGGTTAAAATAATGCACCACTGGGGTTGTATTTCTCTTTCTGTAATGAACTGCTATCCTAAGGAGAGCCTTTGAGCAGGATTGTCACCATTATTTTGTGCACAGGGGCATACCATCCTATTTCCCACTTGGACTCTCCGCCAGCATGCTTCAGACTGGCAGCAAAAGCTCACTTAATGGTGTGGAAATGAAAGGACACAAAACCTCTCTGCTTTCACACAGGTTTCAGTTGTTCAGTTGAGGTGGTCAGAGTCAGTTTCATGTTTTATTCTGAAGCATAGAAATAGTACCTGAATGCCTCCTCTCTCAAGTCTTTTCTAGCCAGTCAAGTGAAATAAATCTGCTTCTCTTCACACAACTCTAGTGTAGTCTGGTGCCAAGTCCTGTAGTTGAGAAGCTGCTATACCGAACCAACCTCTTTGTCCCATGGCATTCCTCATTCCAGTTGTCCATCAAGGAGCACCGAATTTAACACTCTAGAGAATAACAGAAGTATTACAAGCACAGCTCCTAAACCCAAAATTAATCTTCTTGGTAATCTTGTAAGCTTTCTTTTCCCTGCTTTGAAGAATTGGATATTGACACACATATTTGTTCTTCAGGGATGTCCCGAGGGAAATCAGTGATCAGTTCCCTCAGCATTATGGGAGGAAGCAGTGGGCCACCCTATGACAGGGCTCATGTCACCGGAGCCTCTTCCAGCAGTTCTTCAAGTACCAAAGGCACTTACTTTCCTCCAGTAAGTCACTCTGCTATTCATAGACCTTTAATAACTTGTAGAGTAGCACCAATGTCTTGCTGAGGATGATTGACAAATGAATTCTTTTGTTTCACTTTCTAGCCTAATAAACTTGTTTGAATCTGGAGTAAGTGATTTTGAAAGGGAAGGGAGGAGAGATTGTCTTTTTCCAAAACAGTATGGGGATTTTCTGTTGATTTCAAAATGCTGTGAGAGAGTTCAGTGCCAGAAAAAGATGTTAGGGTGAATGTCAGGGGAGATGAAAAAAGCCCTATAAATGTTGAGCAACTCTGGCAGTGCAATCCCCTTTCATTGTATTCCTTGTGTCTCTGGAGGTAAAACTATCCTTAATTCTTTATAAAAATTAAGTTATGTCATGTGTCTTGTGAGTGACAGATAAATAAACAAGTGGCTTGCAACTCCACAGCCTTCCTCTAGTCACAAATGAGTAGTGTGCTGCTGTAGACACTAGATAAAAGCTGGCACAAGCCCTAGGGGGCTCCCTGTCTCTACTTTTATCTGCAGTGGGTGCTGGGTTAGGCATTTTTAAATGGAGTCCATCAGACACAATTGAGTGTTAAAGAGTTTCATGTATGGTCAGTGCAGGCTGAAACCTTCAACTGTCTGTGTGCAGTTGAGAGGGAACCCATCATGTTGCATCTGTAATCCCAGTCCTGTCTGTGCCGGCAGCATGCCAGCACAGGGAAGAAAAGCTTGCTGTGGACATCACAATGCACAGATTATAAACAGCACAAGACTTGGGGACTCCAGCTTGCAGGAGCAGGCATCTGCCGGTTTGCCTAGGGCAGTGGTATCCCTAGTGACAATCTAGTGTTGAACAGCTAGCTTCAACTTTACTTTCCAGAACTGGGTCTGTCAAAATAGCAACAGCAGTCAGCATTTGTTTGAAAAGAGCTTAATAAGAGCTTCTGTGGGAATGAGAACGAGCAGTGTTTCCAGTTTCTAAGATCTGGAAAGGAACAGAAAAAGAATCCTGCTTGCTGGGAGAGGCTGTGCATACAGGTCTTTACTTGAGATTGTTATTAAGAACTACTGAAAAGAAAATCTATAAACATGTTTCCTGGAGTGTCTCTGTCATATCTTCTAATTTTTTATTAATTTTTTTTTTTTTAATAACTGTGGCTTTTTTCCCCCTCCTCTCAGATTTTGAACCCGCCACCGTCCCCAGCTACCGAACGCTCCCGTTATACCATGGAATTTGGTTACTCTTCAAACAGCCCCTCCACTCATAGATCCTACAGGTAATTACTATTGCAATAGTTGCCAGCAGAATCAGAGCAGTTAGTGGAGAAAATGCAGAATAAAGACAGCCTTTGCTCTGTGAGAATCGCCATCAAAGGCTCTAGTTCTGCAAGCACTGAAGTAGGTGCACATGCAGCAAGTCACTGAACCATGCCTTGAAGTACAGCACTGTTTGAGGCACATCCTGCAGCAAGTGGATTAGTAGCACCCCTCTAGGGGGAATGACAATGTGCAGCACAAAATCAGCTAAATGCAGAAAACCAAAACGACCTCCCCCAAAAACCAAACCATAAAACCACAAAACCAAAACCAGTCAAACTTTGAACCAAAAATACTTGGCCTGAAGTGAAACCTGCTTTTTGTTTAGACTTCTGCCATCAATTATTTCTCATCCAATTATCTGAAATGAGAGGCAAACACTATGGGGAGGAAATACGGCAATGTAAAGGCTAGTAGGGCAGAAGTAACATTAGTATTATGGCCTAG
This sequence comes from Eubucco bourcierii, assembly GCA_013396675.1. NCBI lineage: Eukaryota > Metazoa > Chordata > Aves > Piciformes > Ramphastidae > Eubucco > Eubucco bourcierii. Next base: position 41,744 of record VWZE01013809.1, on the reverse strand, counting down.
ATAAAGCATAGAAATTCTAGTTTGGTGTATTAAGGGTTAATATCTGGAAAAGATTGCTACCCTTTTGCTTGTTTTCTGACTAGTATATTGGCATGCAAGCTTTAGCTCTATTTACTTGAATGTATCTTTCTTACCTTCCCTGTAAGATGCTCGAGTTCATTATAATTTTATAACTAGTTACCAAAAATAGAGAAAGAAACACCTAGGACTCAAGGGTGTAGATCCTTCCCTCCCAGATCACCAGAAGATGCGGTCATTGAGAAGAGAGCTCTGTGCTTGCTTAGTGAAAGGAATGCCTCCCTAACACAGAGCCTTTGGGGGCTCTTGGATAATGAGGTCTCTGGGGCTGGAAACACATTTCTTCTCCATTAGCAGAAATACAGCCTCTCTTGTGCAGAAGGTCAACCCAGATCTTCATAATGATCCCTTGCAGCCATAGAAAAAAATCTTTTTAAATGATGAGTAATTTCGTAATGAAAGAAACCCAAATTTTGGCCCAGGCATAAATCATGCTGAGCGCTGGTTAGTGACTTTTAGTATTATAAATGTTATTTGAGATACAGTATAGGCTTGAATGTTTTCTGAATGCTCCCCCACCCAAAAAATCAACCCTAGCCTTAATGCTTCTGGTCTTCCTCTCTGTCCAAAAATTCTGACTTGAACATAGAGGGGCTGCATCCCCACTTGCTCCCAACCACTGAGTGTGATGCTGGTAGTTGTAAGCCGCCATGAATCTCCCTTTCTGTTTTTTGCATGAACTATCTTGGCCTCATTTTAAAGCATCTTTTGTGGTAGCAGCCTTTGGGAATTCCAACCTAATTACCACTCTGATGAGTGACTCTCCTGAATGCTATGAATGTGCCAGGCAATTTTCAGTCTCTCTTCCTGGGCTTGGAAGTTGGCATCCATAAATTGCATGGCAGAAACAGAGCTTCTTCTCAGTGTAATTGCAACACAGCTGCTTCCTTTTCCCCATTGCCCCTTGTGCCCTTCCTGCCCCACTGTGTCTGGAGCAACTTTTTCTACCTCAAGGGAGTCCTCAGAGGGCCTGTTGTCCATAGATAATTAACAATTAGCATCCCTGTCACTAGTTGCTGTAATTTGACTGACACTGTTGTGCAAAGGTGGAGCTACTGCAAGGGAGACAGAAAGTGGTGAGACTCTGGAATAGGCTGCCCAGTGAGGTTGTGGCTGCCTCCTACCTAGGGCTGTTGAAAGCCAAGCTGGACCAGGCCTTGAGCAGCTGAGTCTAGTTGAGAGCTGTCCCTGCCCATGGTGGAGAGGTTGGAGTAGATGAGTGCTGAGGTCCCTTCCTGCCTCAGCTATTCTGTGGAATTGTTGAGCAGTGTTGTTCCATCACCAGATAGGGACTGACCAAGACATTTGTTCCCAAATGCTTTTGGCCTTGAACCACTGGTGTATTACTCTGCCCCCAGCTCTACCACTCCTACCATTGCTCCTTCACCTTAGGTCACTCCCCCCACCCTTCTTTTATCATGTCATGCTGTGATAGTTTGGGAGTTGCCCACCCTCCACACTTTGTAAAATCATAGAATCATAGAATGGTAAGGTTGGAAGGGACCTCAAGGATCATCTAGTTCCAAGCCCCTGCCATAAGCAGGGACACCTCCCACTAGTACAGGTAAATGACCAGACTAGAACTCAACCGGCTGGAAGTTAAGGACTGAAGCTCTGTTTACAGCTCAGCACAATGTACAAGCAGATCTATACACTATACACAAGAATATTTACAGAAACATACAAGTTAAAGGTAATACAGAAACACAACACCCCTCCCAGAAATCAGAGACCCCAGGAGGGGCTCCCAACCACACTTCCACCTTCTCCCCACCCCTACACCTTACCCCAAAGTTTGTGTTACACACAAGGTGAATTAGGAGGATTGGCCTGGGGGGGTTTGGAAGAAAAGTGGTTAGTGAAGATTAATCAGCAAAGAGGAGCCAGAATCTAGACCGCCCGAGACGGTGTGGTCCCAGAGAGAGACAGACTGAGACTGTCTTATCTATGTTTTGGTTATTTTTCCCAAACAATCTCAGCAAGCCTCTGAGTGAGGTAGACCTCACCATGTGTTCCTTTCACAGCCTATAGTGTAATTTTCTCTATTAAAATATTCCAATTAGCCTCAAACCAGCACACAAGCCTCTGGATTTTCAAGGATGCTCTCTCTAATTGCAGTAGCAGGCAGGACTCATTAGAGCAGTCCCTAAAACCCAAAACTCAGCGTTCTCGGCTCCAACGCTGTTCCCTTGCCTGTCTCCACTGCAGCTACCGGCCTTACAGCTACCGGCACTTCGCGCCGCCCACGACGCCCTGCAGCACGGACGTGTGTGACAGTGACTACGCCCCCAGCCGCCGGGTGACAGCAGCGACAACGGCCAAGGGCTACACAAGCGACCTGAACTACGACTCGGAGCCCGTGCCCCCGCCGCCTACGCCGCGCAGCCAGTACCTGTCAGCGGAGGAGAACTACGAGAGCTGCCCGCCCTCGCCCTACACGGAGCGGAGCTACTCGCACCACCTCTACCCACCGCCCCCGTCCCCCTGCACGGACTCCTCATGAGGGGCAGCACCCCCACCCCCTTCTCTGCCTCTGCTCTGGGAAGTGTAAATATCCAAATGTTCTGCTGGGGAGCTCTCGGCCAGGGCTGAGGTAGGACAGTGTACAGTTAAATGTTATTGAATGGGGTGGAGGAATGCTCAAGATGTTTGTACAGAAAAAAAGAGACAGAAAAGAAAAAAAGGATATTTATATATTTTCTTAACCAGCAGCTGCTGCTTGTGCCATAAGAAGAAAAATTTTTTGTATAAAGGAACCCAGACGTTTGTACAAAAAGTGTTTATTTTTGCAAATGGAACACAAAAACATGCCTTAAGTCCAGTTAAGTGTCTCAGCACATAAGAAAGTGGAAGGACCAGGATGTGTCACTTGTCCAGCGAGGTGAGCTGTGGGGGTTTGTCAATACCAAAAACGTTTAAAGTAATGGAGAATAAAGAAGTCTGCCTCAGAGCAGCATACCATAGATACTTGGATGTAGCCAAATAACCTCTATGTTAACTACAGAGGGCCAGCAACTGAAGTTAAACTTGAAAATGCAATCAGGACAGATCTGAACCTTACACAAAGGGCTTTATTTTCTACAGGAATACAGTAATGGTAGCAGTGAATCCACAAAAACAATCACAAACTTCTTAACGTTAATGCACCTCTGCTTCTACTTAATGAATTTACCAAACTAGAGCCTTTAGAGCTTTCTCCCTGCTTCTGGAGTTTCAGTGACTTTTATCTGCTCTATGTTGAAGTTTGCTTTTTTTTTCCCCCTTCCTTTTTAGCTTTTCCCATCTTCTCCTGCATCCTTTTGTCCTGCTCTTGTCACTTTAAATCACCATATCCTTATTTAAAGTACTGCTAGAACTGAGATGCTGTAAATTCTCTCTCTCTTTTTTTT
>VWZE01013809.1:27609-38249 GCA_013396675.1 Eubucco bourcierii | reverse complement strand
TTTTTTTTTTTTTTTTTTTTACATTTTCCAATTAACCTCCTCATGCAACTAGTAGGGGTAGGATTGCCTCCTTCTTTTACCAGTGCAGTAGGATTCTGTTTTGTACCAGGTCAGTATGATTTTCACATCATTGACAAGGGTAATACTCATATACCTGAGTGAAATTTTTTTTTTTAATTTTTTTTTTTAGTCCCTTAAAAAAGAAAACCTTATTTTGATCTAGTGCCCATGAAATGTCAAATATTTTTGTAACACATATAATATAGACATCATATTTATAAACTATAAATTTAACCATGGATTGTTAGTTTTACTGTAAATGAGTAATAATAATAATAATATATCCTTGCAGTACTTTCAGTGTATATTGATATCACAGTATACAAATCATATATATATATATATATATATATAAAAAATATATATATTATTTTTTTCCTAATAAGGAAGCATTTAACTTTCAATGGAGTAACTGTCCATTAAAAAAACAAGAAAAAAAAAAAAGATGTTTTGATTATTGGAAGGGGTTCCCATGCTGTATGAACTGCTCCTGATTGCTTTGTGTTAGGTAAAGGCAACTTTTCTCAGTACGAGTTTGACATACCTCCTCTTTTGCATGATGTGAGTTTAATACTTTAGTATTAACCACTGGGAATGTCACATTTGAAGACATTCTTTCACCAAACCATTATATTTTCATCTCTATTTTTGTATACTATTGTATTTAGCCTCTTATCCTATCAGCCTCACCATGGTGATTTGGACAGGGAGAGTATCTAATTAAGTGAAAACACTATTTGTGTAGATTGAGGGGCAGCCTAGAATATTAACTCCTCTCTGACTCCAGTGAAGTGTTTCAAATTTGCTTTGGCTGTAGTGGAGCTCACAATGTACCTGATCTTAGATGACATTATGCATTTGCACCTTCTCTTGACATCTAATCCCTTGAAGGTGCTTCATGCCTTCAAAGAGTGGCTCTCTGAATCTTCCCTCTCAAAACGAAGGTACTGAGGAGCTTCTGCCTCCTAGCCTTTGGGCATAGTATGGGTGTAGCAGCCCTTCAGAAGTGCCATGTGGGTTTTATTGTTCTCTGTTGCTTGTTTCCCAGCCAGTTGGAACACAAAGAGAAATAAGCTGAAAATGTGGCATAGGCCTTCAATGCTGTTACCAGAATTAGTGACAAGTAACTCTTGCTGGTGCTGCTGCTCATCTGAAGTCCTGGAGCCTCCCTTGATTTCAGCTCCAAGGAAAACTGTAGCATTGGGATGCCAGCTGTAATAAAGGGTCTTACCTGAGGAAACCTTCAAAAGCCTTGGTGGTCTCCAGGCTATTGCAGTTAATCTCTGGATCTGGCATGCCAAGGCTTTTTTTCCCAGCTCTATTCTAGGTATCTAGGAATTGTGGTGGCTGTTACTCTGGCTCTTCCTTGCTGGTGAAGAAGCTTGGTTGTGTTCTCCAGCAGGATGGATGATGAGGAGGGTATTATGAACTATAAGGGAAACCATTTATATGAAGGGGGGAGGGCAGGTGTGTCAGAGTGGAGGTTGCTGAGGCTGGCACGCCAATGAGAATTAGAAACTTCCTGTTTACATTTTTTTTCATGTGCAGCATTCCGTGTGGGGTTCACATGTGGAAACTTGCACTAATGAACTCAGAAGAATCTTGCATTGTTGTCTCTCAGTCCAAGTGCTTGTACTGCGATGGCAATGGGCTCTTCTTGCAAAATACTTTTTTCACTGTGCCAATGTCTGTTTGAAAAACTATGAGGTGGTTGAACTTAAGGAGCGGTGGTATCTTCTTTCTGTCCTAGCTGGACTGCCTCACTGAGGCTTCCTCTTGGAGAGGGAGCTTCTGCAGGTAAAATGCTAAGTGTGTTAATTCCAGTGAGTGTTTTTGCTGCATATGGATCATGCTGCCTGCTTTCTGTGCTAGTTTATCCACACAAACCTCAGCTGAAGTCAGTGAAGTGAACATACAGTTCAGGGTAGGATTTGGTCAAGCCTTTGTGTTGGGTAAATTTCAGTTCCCACATTGGGGATTTTGGGTCCTCTGTGAAGAGGGGCAAATTGCACAGACTATTTTTCCACTGAAGATTACCAGCATAGAGAGCAGGCTCTTTCTCATCTAACCTAACCAAAGAATGTATTTAGTAGGAAGCTGTGGTCTGCCTTTGCAAGTCCATGTATTTTTTCCCAGTGAATCTAGAATAGAAGTTTGAAAGAGTCGATGGTCTTTCAATGTCGATGGTCGAAGTTCCTCTTAGGCTGATTACAAAAGCAGTAATTCAGCCAGTGTGCACACCTGGCATATTGCTGGGGAATGGACCCTAGGCTGAGTGAACACTGAGACTTACTAACAAGTTCTCTGGTTTTCCCCACCACTGAGCTGCTTGTTCTCCACTTCACTCATGGGGGCCATGCTTTCTGCCTCTTTTCTGACATCCTGACTGGTCTGAGCTGTGGATGGCATACGCATGTCAGTGCGGGAGGTGCTTGAGCGGGTTTGTCACATGAGCATAGAAGTGGTCTCATTGATGTCAATGAAGCTGCTCCTTGTCTCTTAAGCTAAGCACAAATGTCCTCATCTTACAGCATCAGATACACACACAGTGAAGCATTAGCTCATTGTGCATCTTCTCCTCTGTGTAGACACCTGGGGGAGTGTTCATAGCTGGCAAATTAGCGATGGAAATAGTTACCGTGTCACTTAGGAGAGAAACAGGCCAACAAACCAGAAATAGACACTGCAGCAGAATTCTTGCAAACTAATCTTTGCATGTTCCACAGGAGCTTGGCACAGAGTGATTTAGTTGGATGGACCCTTAAAGATCATCTAATTCCCACACACCTGCTATGGCCATATTTAAATGGTGACATTAATGAGGCCTAACCTTACATTTTAAAAGTCTACCTGCCATGTCACACCTTCCTAAGGGACACTCCTCTTTCCTCTACTGCTTTTGGATACCAAGTTCTTTACTTGAAAAGACCTTAGATCCAAGAAGTGGAATGTGCACAGAGCATTTGCATTGGAAATAGACAATGGGCTCTGTTCATGGCAATTCACGCAACGTCAAATGAAATATTTACAGTAATGCAAAATATACAAATGAGCCAGCTGATATCAAAAGATTCATGTTGATGCCAGTTGGAACTCTCAGTGTTTTAAATTCCAAATGACTACCATAACATTTTTCCCCCCTCGTGCAGGTACAAGCATATCTGCAGGTACACAGATCTTTTGATAATGTGAATTTGCCCAAAGCTCATCATGTTGCTGCTTACACATTGGTATGCCCCTACTAGCAGATTCAGAGTGTCAGTGCTGGATGCTGTCCTTCTGTCTCACGTAAGCTGGCCAGGGTGTAGCATAGACAACAGAACACTTGCTACTTCAAACTCAAGTAGCAAACACTGTGTGAAGGAGCAACATTGCATTTCACGCTTTTCCCCTGCTTTTGGCATCCCATTTGACAGATGAGTAAAAGCTTCTGTACATAAAAATCAACTTATAGTCCTAGCATAACTGCAAGGAAACTTGCACCCAAACAGCTTGTACACAAGTACACAATCCACTGCAAGTGAAAGTGTGTGCAGAGAATCCCTTTTTATTGCGTTAATAGCCCTTGGTGGTGTTCCGGTCTCCACTTGTGCATTGCTTCTTTGTTTATTACAGCCCATTCTCTAGAAATGGCTTTGTTGGTGAGTTTTAGGCAGATGGTTTTGTTTTAAAGCAGTTCAGCTTGTGCTAAGATGAAGAAAAGGCCACTGTCTTAAAAATAGTGAATATTTCCATTCCTCATTGGTTAGCTGATCAATGGCTGAATTAACTGATTACTGCCATTTGTGGGGGAACTGCGTGAACTACAGAGCTGTGTGGGCCCAAATCACTTTTTTCCCTGATATTTTTACCTTGTCACCAATATTGTTACATACAGAATCTGCTGTTGAAGGTGTGCTGTGCGTGGAGCAGCTTACTTGTTTCTGCAACAAGAACATAGCTGGGTTCTTTGGGTGCAAAAAAATAATGTGAACTTTGTTAATCAAAAACTAATTCCTTAGCCATGGATTTTTAAAATGGGTTTATTGCTTGAAAATTAAATATTAGGAGTGCCCTAATACTTTAAAACTACTGCAAAAAATTGCATTTCTTTCTACAAAATCAATTAAAACATAGCAGTGATCCAAAAGGAGCGGTTTTCTTTCCATCTTTACACAGGGCAGCTGAGTGGACGGTGCCAGTGTAGCATTTATAGGGACTGGATGTTCCGCTCCAAGACTGTGCCAGGCAGGGTGAATAAACTGTCTGTACTCAGTTCAGGCCAGAGATTTTCTTGGTAGCAGGCAGCATGATTGTTATGATGAAACTCTTGAGGAGCAGGCTTGTTCCTCTCTCTTAAGTAAAGAAGGAATGGCTTTGAAGTCCTGATTCAAATGGCTTCAGCCTTAAACCAGGCAGTTAAGAGTCAACCAGGGGAAATAAAAATGTCTTTTTGTAAAGAGGATACCACCAGGCTTAAGCTGAACCAACCTTGTTTGCAAGTGAAGGATCTGGTGCTGCTTTCAGAGTTTTAATCTTTTGTTTTGGTTTGGATTTTGGGGTTTTTTTGTTGGTTGGTTGGTTTTGGGTGGGGGTTTTTTTGTTGTTTTTTTTTGTGGTTTTTTTTTTAAAAAAAGCTTTAATCCCTGTTTGTCATTGTCTTAAAGCTAGCTGGTGTCTCTTGTTCATCAACTTTGGTACGATGGTGCTTTGCAAGGATGTATTTATATTATAACGACCAATATTTGGTCAGACCTAGTCTCATTCACTAACTTTGTTGTGTTTGTTTTGATTTGATTTGGTTTGGTTTTTGTTTTTGTTTTGTTTTGTTTTCTTTGTAAAATAAAGTGCTCTACTTGTCAAGTGTATATAAACCTTGTACAAAAACCCTGTCCAATTATTGCTATAAACTGAGTTGTAACAAAAGAAATGTTGATTTTTATAATAAAACTAAGAGTGAAAAAAAGGAGAGCTGCTCTTTTTATTTCAGCATCTGGAAAACAGGTAATTAAAGGCAAAAGACCTTGGTGTGTCTTTGCTCTCCATAAAAGCCAGAAGGTGCTCAGCTGGGAATTGTTGGTGGCCTATGGAAAGCTACCTTTGTACAAAGTCTCTGCAGTTGTAATGTGATAGAGTTTTGGTGCAATTTTGTTCTGTTTCAGATTTTCTGAATCTTGGTCTTTTCCAGGTGCAGCTGGTAGGCATCAGGGTGCATCTCAAATGCAGTTCTTCAGAGTGCACACTCACATGCAGTTATTCAAAGTGCACGCCAGAGAGGCAATACGGAGGGACACCACAAACAGCAGGGTCAGCTCCTTGACTTAAAGTCTGAAGAAAAACTCCAATACTCCTTAGAGGGAGAGTGTATCACAGGAAGCAGAAGGAAGTTGTGTTTCAGCTGCAGCTTCACCATGTGTCTTATCTATGCTAGTGATCAAGGCCTCCAGAGATGGCAGAGACGCCAAAGTCATATTTGCCAGGCACCGTGGGGCAGCAGATATGGTAAGAGATACTGGAATCTTTTCCACAGAAAAGGATGAAGTTCTTCGGCACAAAGGTGGTGAAACCCTGGAATAGGCTCCCCAGGGAGGTTGTGGATGCCTCCTCCCTGGATCTGTTCAAGGCCAGATGAAGCTGGGAACAGCAAAGTCTAGTTGAGAGATGTCCCTGTCTGTGACAGGGAGGTTGGAGGAGATGATGTTTGAGGTCCCTTCTAGCCTAAACCATTCTAGGAAAACTTTTTGTTTGTTTGTTTTTTAAATCCATTGGTATTGGCATCACTTCCCTAAGGTGAGAAAGCAGGATCAGGTGCTTATTCTTGGAGGGGAGTTGCTGAATGTGTTTAACTGGTTGTCACAGAGAAGTTTTCGTAGGTAGCTGAGAATCCTCGACCTGTTTGGTAGAAGAGCTGTGCTGGTTTGAGGCTAATTGGAATATTTTACGGAGAGAAATTACAACAGTAACCTATATCACTCATTCTTCTGCTGAGAAACACAACTAGTCAAATTATAGATAAGACACTTGTCACACACTTCTCAGTTCTCAGTTGCGGTTCTGCTCCTTCACTCTGGCAGTCTGTGGTTGCTTTCTGCCTTAGCTCTAATCCAATCTCACCCTTTATTTCCTCTAACCTCCTTGCTGTCTTTTTGACATCTCACCTCAGATCTCTCCAGAGTTATCATGAGATATATGGGGATTGATCTGGTTATTTCTGAAGGGGGGGAAAGGGGACGAAAGAGAGAGGTTTGGGTCAGGATCCTTCTGGCAATCTGTTTGTCTTGGGAGGGATTTTTTTTTTTTAATGTGTTTCTGTATTACCTATAACTTGTATATAACTCTATATTGTCTATATTTATGTTTGTAAATTGTGCTAAGCTGTAAATATAGCTTCATTCCTTAACTTCCAGCAGGATGAGTCTAGTCTGGGTGATTTCATTGTGTGTGGGGCCTGGGTAACTCCCAAGCTATCACTGAAAAGCCAGGTATCTTACAAGGGGAAGTTTCACCTTGTATCAAACCTGCTGTGTGCAGCAGCTATTCCTGCATCACTCTGCCTCATGCATCACTTTGGGAAGGAACATAAGTGAAATGTTGTGGAGCTTAGTGACTTTTTTTAGTGTAAAATGATAACAACACAAAACTTATTTCTCCTGTGGAAACTCTGGGTAAATAAGCTTTACCTTGGTCATGATCACCACAAAATCTGTGATGGCAGCTAGGTGCAACTTCTTGTTCATATGAAGGGAAGCTGCCAGCCCTATCCCACTTCCATCTTCTGTCATTTAAAGAAAAGGCCTGGCAGGAGAGATCTGATGCTTGGGTTACTTGGCATGGTGTGGCACAGCTGTGATTTTGCCCCACAGCTTTGCTTTCACAGCAGGATAGCTTTTGCATGCGTTCAAGGGGTGCTCTGCAGAAGCAACCAAATTTATTTCTCTCAGGATACATTTGGATGGGAGGAGATGCAAAGATTTCATGTGGTGCTTTCTGTTTGTCAGTGTTGCCAAAATTCTTAGCCCTGTCTCCTTGTCAGGAAGCTAATAAACACTTCAACCCACAGAGCACTTGGCTGGAGAGGTATTACCAAGTGACCCAGCACCAACCTCCTCATGCATTTCCCTGAGCAACGTTTTTCAAGCCACTGCTGATCCTTGCTGGTGGTTTGCTGAATGAAGGGCTACAGGCAACACTGCTGGCTACTGGGGTGCGTATATACACAATATATTTCCAAATATTTACAATTATATACAAATTAGAAATGATACAGAATTCCAGACACCCTCCCAGACAAAGGAAAATGCCCAGAAGTGGCTCAGAGCTACTGTCTTTTTCTCCCTCTACTTTCCCAGGGAGACAAACAAAAGCAACCAGCAAAGCTTATGTTGTTATGTGTTAGCCAAGATTAGAGACCTATTAGAGCAGATCAAAGAAGCAGCGAAAGGGAGCAGTGTTGCAGACCAGAGTGGGACAAATTGTTCATTTTTTGGCTTTTTATCCCTCTCAGCAAACCAATGAATGATGTAGACTTAATTATTTTCTTTTTACAACCAATGATCTAATTTCTCTCATTAAAACATTTGAATTAGCCTCAAACCAGCACAGGGAGTTAGCAGATTCCAAGGTTGGGGCCAGCCAGAGGGCAGCAGGCAGGGTGGGGGAGGAGATACCTCAGGAATCGGCATGCTGTGAGCCCATCGTCTTCCAGGGCTGATGCTCGTGGAAAGTGCTACAAAAATCTGCTGTGAGCTGTGCCTGTATATGGCCCCTTTCCTGTCTGGCACCTCCCCTGGCCCTCCTTACTTGGGATTCCTGATGAAAACCAGACCTTGGCCTCCAAGGCCTTTTGGGGCTCACTCCTTAGAGGAGGCTGCTGTTGTCCTCTCGGTGAAATCAAATTTGGCTGCCCTGGAGGTGGGTGTCTCACAGAATCAGCTGCCTTCAGATGGGAAGCAAGCAGCAGGTTAACCCTGTAGATAACAATCCAGAGTTTAAGCAAACATGGTCAGTGCTCAAACGCTGAGGTGGAGGAGGAGAAGAAGATCTGAAACAGGCCTCTGCTGTGGGCAGGAGGAGAGTCTGTAAACGAGTTTTTTGTTGAAGTGGCTGAGGCAAAAGATAGTTAAAAATAAATCCTGATCCATTGGTGTATTTTTTGTAACTTTGTTTTTCAAGCATGCTGGGTTTGCTAGAGACAGAGTAAGCCCTCTCCTGATTCCACTTACTTCTTCCCATTCTGCAAGTGTTTTGAGAAACCCTTTGGCCAATGCATCACTGTGTAAGCTGCTTCATGTGGACTCTTGTGCTGTAGTGCAGCTGTTTGGGATTAATTACTTGATGAAAGAAAACCACTTTCAGATGCTTCCAATACAAAATTGTTCCAGCAGCACTGTTAATAATGAAGGATGATTTGGGTTTTTTCTGTTTTAAAGAATGTATTTCTCCTTCCTGTGCAGCGCCTACTTGCCTTCTCCATGCTGTGTCTACATTGTGTCCACCTCTCAAACCCCTGCCTCCCGCCTTGACCCTCCTTGGGTTTGACTGCAAAGGCAGTGCTAGGCTGTGGATAGGACTGCCAGCAGTTAATGATGAGGAGCTCCTTGGCAGCTTGGTCAACCCCACATGGTGTTTGAGAACCTCTGTCCACTTGTACTCTCTTGGGTGTTTTGCCTTAGGTGTTGACATGTGTGAGGAGCAGGGTGGGAAGAAGGCGATTGAGGGGAAACTGGCAGAGTCATGATGGGGAAGGGCACCAAATGGTGCTTCCCAGGAGCTAAGGCAGAGGTGAGGTGTGTGGGAAGAGGAGCGATGAGGGAAACCACTGCTCTGCAGGCAATCCCAGGGCTTCCTGAACAGCTGAGGAAAAGAGCTGATGTCAGTTAAACTTCAGTAACTGAACAGAAAAGATGTGTTCAGATTTTGAAGAAGAGGAAAAGACACCAGTTGTGACCTTCATTGGCATGTGTTTTTCTCCTTCACAGACTAAAAATGCTCAGACGTAAAAAGTTAGAATTAGAGGCCTGTCATAGAGCCAGAAGATCTGAGGGAAAGTTCTTTGGTGACCAGCATCAGGTAAGGAAGAGTCCCTCTTGTTTTAGCAAGTCCTTGCAGAAGTCATAGTCTGCCTGGTAGTGCAGGAACATGGGAACAGGTGGGAAAGGGACAGCTTGGGGTTCCACTGCTTAAGACACTTGGCTTCTATCACATAGGTGGTTTTCTCTTTTATCTTCTGATGTTTCAATCGTCCTTCAGCTTTGGCTAACTCTAAAAGGAAAAGACCAAGAAGACAGATGAGTTGTGATCATCCTACCCCTGCTGTCCATCTGCTTGAGTTAGGTTTTATTATCAACATAAAATTACCTGCCAATGACTGTAGATGCATGGGGCAGAGCACGTGTGGCACTGAGAGGACTCTCTGATTCAGCCTGATGGTTTGTTGCAGGATTTCTCCAACATTTGCTTCCCATTACTTGGCATTTGTCTTGCAGTTGTGCAGGATCAGCTGCCCTCGCTGTAAGCAGGTACTTGCTGGATTTGCTTTCCTGACTCCCACACGCCAACAACAGCCGGCTGTAAGTCATGGAAAAAATTGCTTCAGACAGAAGGGTTTGGCTTGGGGGTTTTTGCTTTGGTTTTTTTGGCAAGATGCTGTTTTTCCTTGCACTGCTGTGTGAGACCATTTCATATTTGAAATGATCCCTGGCCAGTTTTATTCTTCTGTTATCTTGTGACATGGAAGAGTTGGGAGCGAAATATAACAGCACTGCAAACAAAGATCATATGAAATGGGACAGCACATTTAAACTATATTCTTACATTGAAAGGTTGGGCTAGATGATCCACCAGGTCCCTTCCAACCTGTTATTCTGGAGCACAAGCCCTACGAGTAGTGGCTGAGGGAGCTGGGCTTGTTCAGCCTGGAGAAAAGGAGGCTCAGGGGAGACCTTAACTGCTCTCTTACAACTACTTGAAAGGGGCTTGTAGGCAGCTGGGGGTTGGTCTCTTCTCCCAGGCAACCAGTGACAGAACGAGAAGCTGTGCCAGGCTGGATGTTAGGAAGAATTTCTTCACAGAAAGAGTGATTGGCATTGGAATGGGCTGCTCAGAGAGGTGATGGAGTCACAGTCCCTGAAAGTGTTTAAAAGGAGACTGGATAAGGCACTTAGTGCCATGGTTTAGTTAATTAGAAGGTGTTAAGTGACAGATTGGACCTGATGATCTCAAAGGTCTTTTCCAGCCTGGTTAATTCTGTGATTCTATGAATCATTCTATCAATGAATTACAAAGATCCATGCCCAAAGATACTTTGTTACTTGTAAGTCTAAACATTCTGAGAAGGGACAGAATCTCACAAGCAGCATCAAGAATAAGAATCTGCTCCTCTCCCTCTATCTGCTACTGCTGTGTTGCAGCTGTGATGTTGGTTTTGTATTTAATGATTTCTACGTCAGTTCCTTCCAGATAAAATACATTTCTATATCTTTGTGGGGGTTTAAAGTCTTTTTTATATTATATGTATGATATATATTTTCATGTACCTAGAAAAACTTGCTATCTTACTGGTAATTACAGCTTCAACTGATTTCATTGCACCCCTCCACACC
>VWZE01013809.1:1434-27568 GCA_013396675.1 Eubucco bourcierii | reverse complement strand
CCCCCCCCCATTTTTTTTTTTCAAGGAAAAAAAAAAGAGATATTTGAGTTTATAGATTTTAATTTTATTTTGTTTTGTGCACAAAGCAGCTGACAGCCCCTCCTTCTGAGAAAAATGCTCAACTCCATAAGAGCTGGGAGCCAGCCAGTTTTCCTCATCCCTGGGCTGCTGTAAAGAGGGACCCTGAGGCCAGAAGGTAATTTGCCAACTTTCTTTTGAGTTGATGTTCTTGATAATGTCCTTGCTGAATCCTGAAAAGGAACTGCAAACTCACTCACGAATTATTATTGCTCCCATAGTGGTTTTCAGCTTTCTTTGTTTCAGTCACTGTTGGTAGATAAAATAATGACACTTCCCAACCTTTCCTTTGCCAAAGCATTAGTTAGTGGTGGGGCAAGAAGAGGAGGCTGAAAAGGGGATCTTATCAATGTCTATAAATGTCTGAAGGGTGGATGTCAAGATGAAGGTGCCAGAATTTTGTGCTGATGCCCAGTGATAGGACAAGGGCAATGGGTGCAAGCAAGAGCAAAGGAGGTTCCACAGGAATATAAGGAAAATTTTTTTCACTGTGAGGGTGCCAGAGCCCTGGAGCAGGCTGCCCAGAGACGTTGTGGAATCTCCTTCTCTGGGGACATTCAAAACCTGCTTGGATGTGTTCCTGTGTGACCTGCCCTAGGTGACCCTGCTCTGGCAGGAGGGTTGGACTGGATGATCTCTGGAGGTCCCTTCCAACCCCTAAAGATTCTGTGTTTCTGTGAAGCAGACCACTCATTGCTGATAATTAATGTTTTACAGGTTTGCCTACTCCTCTTCCCCAAAGGAGAGACAGACATTGCTGTACACGTTCATGTTTTACCTGTTCTTTATCCCATGTCCTGTCTAAGCAGGAGAAGAGGTGGCAATCCCACCTGGTAGCTGCCACTTGCTTTTCACACTGCTGGGCTCACAGAACTGCTGAGAATGGGATGCTGAGCATACCCCTGCAAGGGCTTGGTGATAAGCAAAGAGGATGGACCTGATGGAGTGGGGCCAGGGGAGTGACACGAAAATCATCAGGGAGTTGGAGCACTTTAGCTACAAGGACAGGCTGAAGGAGCTGGAGTTGTTCAACCTGGTGAAGTGAAAGGCTCCAGGAAGACCTAAGAGCAACCTTCCAGTAGCTGAAAGGCCTCCAAGAGGGCTCCAGGGGGACTGTTTGCAAAGGCCTGCAGTGCCAGAGTGAGGGGCAATGGTTTGAAATGAGAGGAGAGCAGATTTATACTGGATGTGAGGAACAAGTTCTTTAGCATGAGGGTGCTGGAACCCTGGAAGAGGTTGCCCAGGGAGGTGACTGATGTCCCATCTCTGGAGATCTTCAGGGTGAGACTGGGCAGGGCTCTGAGCAAGCCAGTCTAGTGGAGGATGTCCCTGTTTACTGCAGGGGTGTTGGAGGTCCCTTTCAACTCAAACCATTTTATGATTCTAGGATAAGCACTTTGCTCAGTAACATCTCAGATAGCAGGGAGAAGAAAATTATCCCAAGCCACTCCATTTAAAGCCACATGCAGTTTATGAATCTTAAAACCTTTTTCAAAAGCAGAAAGTAAAAAAAGAAAACAGCCTTCAAAGTAGTTGTGAGTCACTGCCCTTCAAAGCATTTCCATGGATTTCTTGAAGTTCCTTCTCAGTGTGTATTCCAAACGTGTTTGTGGGGCGATAAATTCTTCCTGTCTCACATTTAATTTTGGTCCATCAAACTGGCTCTCATTTTGGGGTTTGCTCCTGGCACCAGAGGCTAATTCTGTAATTGATTGCAGACACTGCATCTAACATGACAGGCACTACCCAACCAGTAATGGGATATTGTCTTTCCTGACTCCTCCTTGCCTTAATGAGAAGCAGAGGACTGCCCTCAGTGCTGAACTCTGCCCTCTCCCTAGCTTTTACACATCACTTCATGCCAAGGCTCAGCAGAGCACATGCAGGTTTTTTTTCTCACCACCATCTCTTGCTTATTTGTTGTTGCTTTAAGAGTGAGTTTTACTTTACTGCCAGGAGGCTTCCATCACCCCATCTGCTTTTCACCTCGGGGGAGGACACAGGGAGGGAAGAGGCAACAGGAGCATGGGGCAGTACCACTGAGCACAGAGGCTGAAATCAAGCAGATGTGTGCTCAGTGAATGTTTCTTTGGGCACATGCATTTTGTAGCTGCACCATCTCCTGCATGACCTTGTCTGACTTATGTGCTTTGCCCTCTGGACTGGCAGAAATTCCTTTTCAGGGGGATCCAGGATCTATTCTGAGGTCTATTAACTATCTAACCTGGGTTTCTGGTGTGGAGTCATATGTTTAAACTTTTAAGGTTTGGGGGTTTTAACTTGTATCCTCTTATGGCTAAAATCTAGGACTTCACTGTGGCTGCTTAAGTCCCTCATCACTTGAACCCACGCAGGGCCTTTCTCGGTCAGCAACCTTCAAAGGTTTTTTGGTGAGCAATAGCTGCCCCAAACTGGCAACAGTGACAGTGAACAGGTTATGCTCACTCCCCTGACTGGCCCAAACTGGGGTAACAGATGGGTTTCTTGACGTGGATGGATACAATCCGGGAGTTACAAGTGTCTGTAAGGGTGCTCTCTGCACAACAGATAAAAGAAGTGGAGAGGGTGTTGAAGGGGTGGTCAGGAATGCTCCCTACTCCTGTGAAAAGAGATGAGCTTTTCTTGTGTAAGCACTTGGGGAAAACCATGTGTAAATCATCTGTCCATACAGCTTGTCTGTGAAGTGTGGGCTTCTTGTAATTATTTCTGCAGAGAAGCATTTTGCTTAGTCTCCAGCTTTGGAGAGGATAGGATTGGAGAGCTCAGCTTTCCATTAATAATAGCCTTCACTCTCCTACTTCTAGAGAAAGAGTAACTGAGTGGCCTGCATTTACCTGAGAGGGTAAAACAGAGAAGGTAAATATGACATCCAGTCTCCACAAGAATCTTGAACACCACCTGAGAGGGTTAATCTTTGATGGTTTTCTGGGAGGGACTGAGGTGCTCACAGCTTTTTCGATGTTGGCTTAAGCAAAGCACAAGACTTAGATGCTATTAATAGCCCACCATAGCTTTGCCAGAGTCACAAGGTCATCCTCACCTTTTCTCAGATCCTTCACATGGTGATAATGCCTGAAGCAATTCCTCTATCCCCTGCCCCCTGCAAAACCTTTGTAACCCAGGTTCTCCACCTTTCCTTAGACACCCCAAGTTTGATGAAAAGAAGGAGCCAAGAGAGCTGAAGCCAAGTATGCACAACTACTTTAAATACACAGCATCTGTGTAGCTTTCCTGTATTCCCATGTGTTTCATACTCCTACCTCTGGCTAGTCCTATAACCTTGACCTACTGAAAAAAATTTATTTCACCCCAGGCACCTACACTGAATATTCAGGCACCACTGGCATCACCAGACTTGCTTCGAACCTTGCTTAGTAAAAATAGTCCCATGCTTGCCTACATTTCTGTCTCCAGACATGAGCAGGGCCCTTAGTCTGAGCAGCAATGAGCTTCTTGGCTGTCCTCTCACCTGGTAGGAAACAGGACCAGTCCAACAGACACTTCCCTAGGTTTATAATTTCAGGTTGGGAGGAAGCAGAGACAGTCACACTGGTCCTGGTGTTATCCACATTAACGGGGTTTAGAATGGCTAGCTAGCATGCAATAAAATCCAGGTTCAGCTCTCTGGGGAAGGTAACAAAAGCATAACCAAAAATTTCCATTGTGAGCTCTGTGTAATGAATAAAGCAGAAGCACTGCAGTGGGAGACAGAAAGTTCCGCTCTGGGTACTTGTAGAGCTCAAGTCCTGTCTGCCTCCAGCATCTAGTGATGACCTCAGCTGTTTTCCCTTATATCACACTAGCTTTGCTTGGGAAGTACCTGAGCTTCCCCTTGGAGGAAAGAGCTGTGTTTAGGATGAATCTGCCAGAAGTGAGCCTGTGGTGGAAACACAAGAGGAAGACTATCACAGTATTACCAAGGTTGGAAGAGACCTCAAAGATCATCAAGTCCAAGTCGTTACCACAGCCCTGAAGACTAGACCATGGCACCAAGTGCCACATCCAAACCCGCCTTGAACACCTCCAGGGACGGTGACTCCACCACCTCCCTGGGCAGCCCATTCCAGCAGCCAATGACTCTCTCAGTGAAGAACTTTCTCCTCACCTCCAGCCTAAACTTGCCCTGGCGCAACTTGAGACTGTGTCCTCTTGTTCTGATGCTGGTTGCCTGAGAGAAGAAAGTCACCTCCCCCTGGCTACAACCACCCTTCAGGTAGTTGTGGACAGCAATAAGGTTCCCCCTGAGCCTCCTCTTCTCCAGGTTAAACAATCCCAGCTCCCTCAGCCTCTCCTCATAGGGCTTGTGCTCGAGGCCTCTCACCAGCCTCATTGCCCTTCTCTGGACATGCTCAAGCACCTCAATGTCTTTCTTAAATTGAGGGGCCCAGAACTGGACACAGTCCTCAAGGTGTGGCCTAACCAGTGCAGAGTACAGGGGAAGAATGACCTCCCTGCTCCTGCTGGCCACACTATTCCTGATGCAGGCCAGGATGCCATTGGCCTCCTTGGCCACCTGGGCACACTGCTGGCTCATGTTTAGGTGGGTGTCAATCAGCATCCCCAGATCCCTTTCTGTTTGGGTACTCTCCAACCACTCCCACCCCAGCCTATAGCTCTGCATGGGGTTGTTGTGGCCAAAGTGCAGCACCTGGCACTTGGATTTGTTGAATGCCATCCCCTTGGACTCTGCCCATCTGTCCAGGCTACCACGACAGCCAGCACAGAGATCATATCAATCAACAAAGGTGAAACCTTCAGCAAGAAATCTTTTTACAACCTGTTGTTTCTGCTTCTCTGGGCTCTCTGCATCTGCATAGCTGCAGCAGATGTGCAGTGTAGCAAGTCACAGGGCACAGGAGAAGCCTTTTGTGTTGGCAGACTAGGATGGATCACGGTAGCTCCTACTCTCAGAACATCTAACCCCACCCCACAACCTGCTGTGCTAGGTATCATCCAACAGAACTGGAATTTCTGTCTTGCGTCCATGATTTACCCCATACCTGGCGAGAGTATCCCAACTGCAGATAAAAAACCAGAGAAACAACCAGCTTTAATGGTTCCTGCTTGGTTCTCACCCTTTTCTCACACTGCAGCTCCCCACCTGTGAACTTTTCACCCTAAACTTCTTCCAGATTGTGAGGCTTCACAGCAGGGAAGTCATAGGCAGTAAATCCACCTTTCAGACCGTGATGTCTATTGAGCTGTTCCTTTTGGTGCTTCTCTGCAATTCACTTCCTGTCCACCTACAGCTTTTCTGGCTACTCAGCTGTGTGTATCGGTATCTGGAGCATGCTACTCACCTGTGGGAAGGAGAGAAAGGAGCAGCAGCTGTGAGAAGACCAAAAGTTGCCTCCATATGCCTCATCAGCCTATTTTGGAGCAATACTTCACTGCCTGGCATTTCCTGGGAAGTGAAGGGAATCCAGCCCTCAGAGAGGGGGAAGTGAAATTAAGGAACAGACAAATCAAATGTTTGTTTTGGAGCAAAGTCTCCAGACTCTTTTCTACCATTTCTCTCTCCTACTTGCTTGCTGGAGCAAAGAACACTGCTGCCATGAACCAGGACAGAGCTCCTTTGTGCCAGATGTGTGCACATGGGCAGCGAGGGCTTCTCATCCTTTGCTTTTGGTGCTCCAGGGAACAGCAGCCAGCACAGGTCACATTTGCTGCTGGAGTCCTGGCTCTCAGAGGGTGACATCAGGCTGAGACAGCAGCTCCTAGGTGCTAAGACAGCCTGTCCCAGCAGACTGACTCTCTTGAACACTGTGCAGAAGAGAGCTGCAGGACACTTCTAGCTTCTCAGTACCACCTGCACAAGGGTTAAACTGTCATCACAACATTAATGCACTGTGAAATCAGCTTTTTTTAAAATCGGACTGTAACAAAAAGTGTGATGCTGACAATAAGAAAAATCCCATGTGAACACTTCTTGTTTCAACAGTAAACCTCCCTCTCCCTAGCAGCAGAGAATCCTACAGCTAAACACTGACAATTGTATCATGGTCAGTTTCCCTCCCTCCCAACATGTCTTCCATACGGCCTCCAAGCACACACATTTGCCTGCCATTGCTTCAGTCACTATGTATTTTAAACAGACAGCAAGGATGAGGACTGGTTGAGCCAGCAGCAGCTTCGTCATTTATGCCAGGCAGCAGCCGTGGGAACAGCTCAGAGCTCAACGCTGCTGTCTGATCTCAGAATTAAACCAAAACCATCATTCCAGCAAGGATGTTGCCACATGTCCCTGCCATAAAAAGGGCAGATCCCTCTTAAATTTTAACTTGCATAAGAACAACTGACAAGGGGGTCCCTGGGTTGATTTCCTATGTTGCTGAGGGAAAAAACCCTCTTACCAACCCAGATTAAAAGAACTCCCAGCTGAGTAGCTGTTGTAAGGTGGATAGTTGTTGCATTCCCATTTAAGATGCTGATGGCTGTTGTCTACCCTCCTGGCATGAAGCTGACCCTGATGTACCAAAGTGGGGGTAAGGTTAGGATTGCTAAACCCTAAGCTTGAAACTCATTCTCACAAATAGAGTTTATGTGCCTCACAGAACAGCAGATTGTTAACCACATAAAGTTGAATAAGGACAAGTGCAGGGTCCTGCATCTGGTGAGGAATAACAACAGGCACCAGCACAGCCTGGGGGCTGCCCTGCTGGAAAGCAGCTCCATGCTGGAAAGACCTTGGAGTGCTGGTGGAGAGCAAGTTCTGCATGGGCCAGCAACGTGCCCTTGTGGAGAAGAGGACCAATGGCTTTCTGGGGTGCATCAGGAAATGTGCATCCAGCAGGGCTATGGAGGCTCTTCTCCCCCTCTACTCTGCTCTAGTCAGACCACACCTGCAATACTGTGTTAAATTTTGGGCTCCCCAGTCCAGGAGAGACAGGGACCTGCTGGAGAGAGTCCATTGTAGAGCCATGGGGATGACTGAGGGACTTGAGCACCTCCTCTATGGAGAGAGACTGAGAGCCCTGGGTCTGTTTGGTGTGGAGAGGAGAAGGCTGAGAGGGGATCTGATCAGTGTCTATAAATATCTGAGGGGTGGGTGTCAAGATGAAGGTGCCAGGCCTTTGTGCTGGTGCCCAGTGGTAGCACAAGGAACAAGAGGTACAAGCTGGAACACAGGAGGTTCCATCTCAACGTGAGGAGACACTTCTTTATGGTTAGGGTCCCTGGAGCAGATTGCCCAGAGAAGTTGTGGAGTCTCCTTCTCTGGAGACTTTCAAAATCCACCTGGATGTGTTCCTGTGTGTCCTGTCCTCGGTGATCCTGCTCTGGTAGGGGTTTGGACTGGATGATCTCTGGAGATCCCTTTCAATGCCTAACCTTCAGTAATTCTCTGTTTGCACTGGAAAGTGACAGAAGTGGTGCCATGGCATTACAGTTTCAGCAGATGTCCCAGGTTTCCTCTTTCTCCACAGGGGATGGAATCCAAAAGTTATTGGGTAAATGGGCCACAAACCAAGCATAAAAGTTATGAACGGTTTCACTGGCATCTACCTCTCATCTAAATGATGTGATGTTGTTCCTTCTTTTGCTACACAGATGCAAGAGCTCCAATCAGATCATTTATTTGCAGTGGCTAAAGGACCAGTTGAATTTATGGAGAAATCCCTGAGATTATGTCTAGAATCCAGCTCCTTTTGAATAAGGAGGAGAACTGACACAGTAGGGTAAGTTTTTAATTTCTTGGCCTACAAAGCTCTCCCAGTGTTTGTATCTTTCACATTAGTGGGCAAAATAATCTTGTAAAAGTCACCATCTATTGTGCTATTCTTTGAAGGGGTTTAAAACAAAAGAGCTCAAATTAAAAGCATCTGTAGGTAAATCAAGTTTATTTTCCTGGAGGAATGGGGAAGGCATTGAAGTCAAAAGCCTTCATTTACCTTACTTAGTGTCTTTCAGATGTATACAATTACATCAGTGCTATGGAGAATCTAATTAGAGGAGGAAGAGAGGGGAAGCTGGTAGCAGTGTGCAGTGTCTTCTAACAAGGGGCTGTGGAGATGATAACAGATGATACCACTATGAACCACACAAAACTGGCAGCACTTGTCTCACTTGGCTGATAGTTGATCACAGTCCAGTGGTTCCTGACTGCATACTTGGATATTTTCCCAGTGTACTTTTAACATCCATCCACAGGAGTAGTGGCAAGCATCTCTATTCAAAAAGGGACCTGACATCACTATCTGTGGGGCTGAATGCTCCAGGGAAGTCGGAGGTGGAAATCCTCACATCAGTACTGACTTTGAGAAAGTGCAGTTGTACCTTCCCTGAAAAAAATAAAAATACAGAAGCGTTGTCACCCTGGCACCCCATAAGAGTCTGCCTGTGCTGTGACTGCACACTGAAGAATGGAGTCAGTTGTGATTACTCCACTTCTTCCTCATCTGGTGAAGTCACAGCCTTCTCCTGTAACACAGAAAGAAAAGCTACAATTAAAAAAGCACTGAGGACCCTCCTTCTAATTTCAGCTCTGCTGAGGTCGGTCAGCATGTTTGCCAGTACATTTTCTGACTTTCCATGCTACCTATCCCAATGGGCACAGGCAATACAGCTGCTGAACGTTCTTTTCTCAAAGCACTAAAGGTCTGTGTGATCTCCAGTGCAAGTGCTTCTGAGCAAGTCCATACAAATTAGCTATGAAGGGCAACAGCTCAGTGCCACTGCTGGCCAAAGAGCACCTTGCACAAGAGCTCTGCACTACTGCTGGCCAAAAAGCACCTTGCACAAGCAACTTTAAAAGAGAGATAGGAAGATAAAGAGATGGCTTTCTGTGCAGGGAAGGTGGAAACAAATCACACCATAAGGGCAGACTGTATGAACTGCTAAACTCCAGTGCTGTCCCCAGAACCTGCCAACAGCACACCTCTAGGGAGAAGTACAGGATTAAGGCAAGCGTGAAGTTTCCTGGTGTTTCTCCCAGTCCTCAGCCCTTTGTGGTAGAAAGACTGTGTCAGGAATAGTGTTTTCTACTTAATTAGTGGTGTCATATACTCCAGTAATGTCTCCTATTGAACTTTGGACCTATGTAAATAAAAAAACTTGCTGCATAAAAGATGCTTTGTAGCAAGTTTGGTTGGTTTGTGTCTGGCCCATGTTGGCTCTGTGAATGTGTGCTACTTCAAGATGCTTTAGGCTGTGCACTAGTCAAGGTGGGCAAAATGCATACCCAGCCACCTTGATCCTGGATCCATGGCTTGAAGTGCTCTCTGAGGTACTTTGATCCAAAGCCCAAGGCCAGGTTCATGGGATGGTTGTCAATAGCAGTAAGTCTGGTGGCAACTTCCATTGTATAGGCAATTTTCAAGCGTTGTGTTTGGCCTCCTGTTGCTCTTGTTGAATCCGCTGAGACCCCTTCCAGGAACAAATCAGTGATCCTCTTGAAGAAGTTGTAGGACAGCATGTCTTTAAAACAGTGATAGAAAGCTCTATCCCTTTTGATCTGAAAATAAGAGTAAGGATTGGTTAAACTGAGCCACTTTGTTGGAATTGTTTTCCCCATCCCTTTGGGAAAACAGAACATCTTGAGTTAGTACCCAAAATACAGTCTAACCACAGTGCTGAATGCAAGACATGGCACACAAAGGCCACAGCTCACTGCTAAGCTGTTCCTTCAGGGTCTGGAGGTGGATCCATAATTCTCTGTATTTGAATAAGAGAAGCAGAGAGAGAGAAAGCAAAACAAGAGTGACAGTGATATTGAGACCGGCAGGTGTGGAGCCAAGGGAATACAGGAGGCATTGGGAGGGTGAACTGAAAGGCCAAGCTTTTAGGAAGCACAGTAACAGCTGCCATGCTAAGCTCCATTTGCTCAGGGATGGTCTTTGTGATGCTTCTTCCTGTATCTTGGCATGTCATTCCTGTGGGAGTATACCTTTGTAGAGCAGAAGGGGCAGCTGAAGAAGTGAGTAAAGGGAACCAGTGCCTATACTTCTAATAGAGGAAAACACCTGCTCCAACTCAGGGTGCTTCCATAGCTTTTGGGCAAGGCTTTCAAAACGCACTCAGAAGATTTATTCCCCTTTCCTTACATCAACTCTCCAAGCTGTGAAGTTACCCTGCCTCCACTGGGAACAGCTTGTATGTCAAATTTAATATGAGCACAAGAGTTTCTCTGGGTCAGCCAAGTGCTCAGCATCCCATGAACTCAACAGGAGTGATGAGGTTGCAGTAATCTGCAAACCTGTCACTGCCTTCCTCCCTCAGCATAACAGCACAGATCTCTGATGGTCCTCTGCTCTTAAGAAAGATGTCAGGATGAATAGCAAAGGTTTTGGAAAGTGCTAGATCCAGAAAGGGAAGCTGAGGATAGAGACAGAGTGCACTACAGAAGCCTCACTCCCAAGAGCAGTATCATCTTTCTCTCATGATCTAGCCTGAGTAGGAGGTTACCTTTTCTTCCAGTTCATCACCTTTTTGTCTTAACAGTGAAACTATTGATTGTATTATCTTCTCGTGATCTGTTAAAGAAAAGAGTAACATAAATATCACAGCCTTAGCTACTAAGATCCAGATAGCAAGCTATGGCAAAAGCCTTTGTGTCATTTGATAATTGGAACACCTGCTGGTTGCCAGCACAGTCACAGAGCTGTGTATACAAGCTTTCAGCTTGCTGCCGTAGTCTGTGTGGACTTAGCTGTGCTGCCTCTCCGTCTGCCCAATGGATACTCCAGTTAAGAATCTGGGAAAGAGCAGGAGCTTTAACATCCCACTGCCAGCCCTTTGGACTTTAAGATGTGCCTGATAACAAGCCAGAACAAAAGAGCAGCTAGCAGAAGCCTTTGAAAATGGATTTAATATCTCCTCATCAATACATCTTCTGCAGCTCACGAGGACAAACAGTGGGTTTGGAGCTATGGCAGGGTCCCTTTTGTAAGCAGAAATCCCTAGAAAGCTTGTGTTAAAACTACATCTCTACAGACATCATAGGAGATAAGCAGTTCAAACTTCTCACAGAGGTTTAGGCAGAAATTCTTCTGTAACAGGGTGGTTAGACTCTGGAATAGACTGCCTGGGGAGGTTGTGCCTGCCTCCTTCCTGGGGGTGTTGAAGGCCAGGTTGGATAAGGCCTTGAGCAGCTGAGTCTAGCTGAGAGATGACCTTGCCCATGGTGGGGAGGATGGAGCAAATCATAAAATAACAGCATATTAGAGATTGGAAGAGACTTCCAGGGATCAAGTCCAACCCCCCTGCCAAAACTACGCATAGAGTAGTTTGCACAGGAATGCATCCAGGCAGGTTTTGAAAGTCTCCAGAGAAGGAGACTCCACAACACCCTTGAGCGGCCTGCTCCATTCACCCTCACTGTAAAGAAGTTTCTCCTCATGTTGAGGTGAAACCTTCTGTGTTCCAGTTTGTAGCTGCTGCTCCTTGTCTTATTACTCACCACAGAAAAGAGGTTGACCCCACTCACTTGACACCCGCCTCTCAGATATTTATAGACACTGATCAGATTCCCTCTCAGCCTTCTCCTCTCCACACCAAACAGACCCAGGGCTCTCAGTCTCTCTCCATAGAGGAGGTGCTCAAGTCCCTCAGTCATCCCCATGGCTCTACAATGGACTCTCTCCAGCAGGTCCCTGTCTCTCCTGAGCTGGGGAGCCCAAAATTTAACACAGTATTGCAGGTGTGGTCTGACTAGAGCAGAGTAGAGGGGGAGAAGAGCCTCCATAGCCCTGCTGGATGCACATTTCCTGATGCACCCCAGAAAGCCATTGGTCCTCTTCTCCACAAGGGCACGTTGCTGGCCCATGCAGAACTTGCTCTCCACCAGCACTCCAAGGTCTTTCCAGCATGGAGCTGCTTTCCAGCAGGGCAGCCCCCAGGCTGTGCTGGTGCCTGTTGTTATTCCTCACCAGATGCAGGACCCTGCACTTGTCCTTACTGAACTTGACATGGTCAGACTTCATCCTGCACTCCAGCCTGTCCAGATTTTGTTGATGGCCGCACAGATGATCTCTGAGTTCCCTTCCTACCTCAGCCATGCTATGGAATTGTTGAGCAGTGCTGTACACTAGACAGGGATTGACCAAAACATTTGTGCCCCAATGACTGGTCTTTGGCCTTGAAGCACTGGTGTATTACTCTTGTTATAGTAGTTTGAGAGGTTCCAGGTTATCCCAGCTTTCCTAAAAAAAAACTACAGATCCAAGATCTGCCCCAGGGGATGAACTAGTCACCCCCACATATCATAATTGTCTTATTCAGTCCCATAATCCTGCAAACACTTCAAGCAGCAAGGTCCATTCATTCTCTTTTCTCCCTGCCTTTTCAGCTCTCCAGAGGGATCTTTATCTGGGCAACTATGTAGCAGTATCCTGCAGTAGGCTGTGGCCTTGCAGGTCGCTGGCCGCAGTGGATCCAGCCTGTTTGGGGCCCTCACGGGAGACAATGGGGAGATGGGAGAAAACGAGCACTGGGGTTTTGGTGGTTTCTTGATTTGCTCGAGGGGAAAGATTTGGGGGGAATTCTTGTGTATCTTGCATCTATATTAGGTGTTAAAGGATTCATGTATGCTGTATCTTTTCCTGCATATCTTTAAATACAACCTTCTGTATTCTTCTCCAATTCAGCAAGAACATTATTATTTTATTGCCCTTTCTCCACAGAAAAAGAGTAATGTGGAATAATCTCAGTCTGTTGCACTCTTAAACAAGAAAAAACTATGACATCTGTCCTCAGTCCTGCCACTCCTACTACTGCTCTGTCACCTTAGGTCACTGCCTCCCTCCTCCTTTTATCATGTCTTGCCTCTCCAGATTTTTGAGGATGCTCTCTCTAATTGCAGTAGCAGGCAGGACTCGTTAGAGGACGCAAGAGCAGTTCCTGGAATGTGGTCAACAGAGGCAGAACTGACAGAACCAGCTCCCTTCTTTACAGCATCTTATTGCAGAAGTCCTAAGTGCTTTGGCATGTCTAGTGTAAACACTGCAGTGTGCAGTCCCAGCCTGGCATGCTGCCCATGAACAGGAATGCTTCACCTTACCATGTTCCTTAGCCTCACTTTCATAAGTACAGTCACTTTTGTCTTGCTTCTGATGTGGGCCTTGAAACTCCAGCACACCAAAAGGAGGTTCCTGGGATCTGGAGGTAACAAGCTTGGCAAGTTTGTCTGCAATGTGATTGACGTCTGCTGGTTCACCTGATTGGGAAGGAGGGTGGGAAATAAAGAAGGCAATTAATCTTTCCAGGAAATAATTAATTGATTACCTCATTTGGAGGTGACCAGAGAATACCAAGAAATACATTTCTCCATGCTGGGACCTTACTATTGCTTGAGTGAGACAAGTAATGTGGTGTGATCCCTCTCTGGGATCTGAGCAGCAGCTAAGCCATACAGAGGCCCTACAGCAGCAAGTGTTAAGTGTTGCTCACCAGGGTACATCCTTGCAATCTGGAAGCACACCATATATTAAAAAACATTCAAGTACCTCTAGGTCCAGATTCAGAAAAGATGGGTATTTGAAAGCTCTTGCCTTCTTCTTACAGGCTAAGCCTGAGCAAAGGAGAAGCAGACTTCAGAGGCATCTATAGCACAAAACCTTCTTGTGCCCTTAACACCGTTGTGTTAAATGGATGTGAAAATTGATAGAACTCAGGAACTAACTAGACTGGCCTTATCTACCTTGTATACTGGCTCAGGACTCTCAGCAGCTGAAGGCATTGCTCATTGAGGGGACTCTGAGAGAAACTCTGCTGTAGCAAGAATAGTAGGAGGAGCTGTTGCAAGGCTTTTTTCATCTGAAAGGTGTTCATCCTTACAATTTGCCTCACATAGCTTGGGATGCAAAACTCAGTCTCACCACCACTACTGCCAAGCAGCAGCTCCTGTGTGAACAGCAGCGGCCTGACCTGTGGCATGCAAAATTCATAAGCAGAATTTATTGTGAGAACAGTAAGGGTTAATGCAGCCAGTAAAACTGCATTGTAAATGGCAAAGCAGCCCCATGCTCTTGCCTGCCTGCACAGCCTGTCAGTGAGATGCTGATCTTCTAGGAAGGAGATTGAGCTGTTCCTGTCTTTGGAAAGGTGTGGCAACTGGTTTTGTTAAACCTTTGTTTGTTAACTCCTTTTAAACTGGAGTTAAACAAACCTTCAATTTAGATGGAGAATCCTCCAAAGCACTCCCAGATTTTTCTAATGTGGCCTGGCCAGCCTCGCAGTGCAGCTGTGCTAACAGTGTCATTAATATTAATAATGATGGTGTGTTATGAATTGGTCCTGCAATCTCCTGGAGGGCAGGTGAAGCCCAGATCTGAAGCCAAGGAGGATCTCCAGGGAAGATAACACCCAGCAGGGGGAGATTTCACCTCCAGGCCATAGTACCACTCGTGCTGCAGACAACAGGGCAAAACATTGATAGGGGCACCCAAGATCCTGGGCACCTTGTTGGCAATGTGCAACTAAAATGAGTATAAAACTGTCTGTCTGGATGCGGATTTATGTTCTTGGCAATCAAATCAGCAGAAAGTTAGTTACTTCACCCTAGCAAAGTGCACTGGGCTGAGGCAGCAATCCTTTCTTGAAAAGCAGAGCTGGATTTGGCAGCAAGGAGAGTGGTGGGCAGGGACTGGCTCAGGACAGCTGAACTGATCAGGGATAGGGTGTTAGGCTGGAGAAGTCCCTGATGGGTATTTTTTTTAAATACCTTTAAATGTAGTGAAAGGGGAGAGCAATTGCTGCGACACCAGCAGTGTCAATCTGGGACAAATGAAACAAGAAAATCCTCTGCCTTATCTACATAAAACACGGTGGGGAGACCACATCTGTCATACACTGGAGATGGCAACTTGGTGGGGATACCTCATCTGTCATATGCTGGACATGGCAACTTGGAGGGGAGACCTAGTCTGTCATACACTGGAGATGGCAGCTTGATGGGGAGACCTCACCCTTTCTCTCGAAGAGAAAAACCTCATTGCCTGCAGTGCAGCATCTGATACAGGGCTGGCTTTGGGGGCTGGAGTACAAGAAGTTTATGTGGATAGAATCCTGCATGTTGGATGGATTATAGCCATCTACTGCCTCTTCTTGCAACACAAGGGAGGGGAAGTTCAGACTTGTAAAGGAGACTTAGGTAACTCTGAAAGACTTTACATTTGAGATGCATGGTGGGCTTATCAGAGGTGGAGCAGAGAGATGGGCTTCTCTGTGCTTGAGGCTGGTCACTGCCAGTGTTCCAAGCAGAATCTAGCCTTTCTGTCTTTAGCATGGAATATTTATCTCATGATAAAGCTCCTTGAACAGGCCTTCAGACAACTTCTCTGCCTTGATAGTAGTGTGGAGGTCTTTGGTTTGACCAGTGTTTGCTTTTTAAACAGGCATGAAAAAGAAAAGGACAATTGTCAAAATTTTGTTTTTTTTTAAAAACCAACAACCTGTACAGTTATTCCACCACATGATGGAAAACAGCAAAGCCAGTCACAAGCATGAATCCTGTGTGTGGAAGTACTACTGAAGATCCTGCCACCTGCCTTCCTAGTTGGAAATCCATAGAGCTAATGAAGTAACCAAAAAGTGAAAGAAATCCATCCCCCTCCTCATTCTGTCTTTCCACAGGCAGCCAGCCATTTAAGCTGTCTAGAGACAGATTTAAAGATAAAGCAGAAGGAAAGAACTAATACATACATGACTCATCCTGAAAATTCCCTTGTGAAACAAAGCCAGAAGTCCAGGGATCTGCTGTGTCGCTGCTCTGCTTTTTCAGCTGTCCTATGCTGGGGAGAGGAGGCAGATGATATCCTGGAAAGTAGCTTGGTTCTGGTTGTTTATTTTGTAGTTGTATCACACGACCTTGAGGACGGATTGTTAGTGTTGGTTCTTCTTCATCCCTTTGGTGCTCAATCTTTACTCCTCTGTCTGTTAAGGGTGGTGATTTCTGCACACTAGCTTCATTTTTCAGGAGTTTCCTGTATTTGCTGGCAGGGAGCCGTTGCCGAGCATAGGCCATTAGGATCTTGTATTCTATGCTGTCTCGCTCATTGTATTCCAGGAGTGTGTCTTCCATGCTGACATCATTTGGCAAAGGCATCTTGGTTCCTGCAAGAATCACAGAAATATAGAATGGCTCAGGTTGGAATGGACCTCAGAGCTCATCTCCTCCAACCTTCCCACCGTGGGCAGGGACACCTCTCAGGTAGACTCAGTTGCTCAAGATCTCATCCAACCTTGCCTTCAACATCCCCAGGGAGGAGGCAGCCACTGTCTCCCTGGTGTTATGAATTATGCAAAAATAATAATTGATATTAATTTTTATATCCAGGCAAAGATTTTTAATAACTATGAAAATTGTTTATCAACATTAAATCTTGCCAGAAAACTTATTTACAAGGTTTGAAATGCACAGTTTGGAAATGTATACACACAGGCAAAACTGGAACACTTTAAGAGGTAACTAGCAAATGCAAACATTTTACTGGAAGAGAAGGTTCTTGTGGTCACTATACCCCTTGCAGTTAATGATCCTAATTATCCACTAGATGGATGCAGGAAGCTCCTTTCTGCTTATGGCAGAAGGCACTTAGTGATTACAAGAGGCTTTAAGTATTTACTCACAAAATATTATCAGTCAGTACCCAAAGCACATGGAGGGGTTGCTGTTGGTGGTCTCAAAGCCATTAGAGGCTTTGGAGTTTTCCCAGGCTCTTTTCTCAGGCAGCTGGGAGTCTGCACAGTCTCTGGCCTGGTTCCTCTTGATTCCTGACTCAGCAGAAGCCTTGCAGAGGGGCAGGCAGGATGCAATGTGTTGTGCAGTCTTGGCACAGCGTCACGCTGGCTATGCAGGCTGATCGCCTGCAGGCATTTAGAGCCTGTTCCTGGTAAACTCGAGGCAGTGGAGTTTACAGGCAGTTTAGGATGCAATGAGGCAGCATCAGTAGCACCATGAATACAACAGCAGAGCACACATTGTGTTACCTGCTCATCCCTTTTTATCCATACAGCCCGAGACTAACAGGGCTTTGGACATAGATTAGCCAATCAGGATGGCACTTTACCAAGCTTGACCATATCAGGTGAAGCCAGGGCTTTCATTTTCCTTTCCTATGGTTGCTTCCTCCAGCACAGAAGGAAGGGGAACAGGGGAACATGTCTGGGCAAGCCAGAGTCCTTAGACTCAGTGGCTCCAGGTTCTTTGTCCTCTTTCCTGCAGTTGCTTCTCCCCATAGCAGAAGTGGGGAGAGAAGAAAAACATGTCTGGGCAAACCAGGACACGTATAAGCCTTTTTTGGCCTGCTTAGGTCTACCACAACACCTGAACAGCCTATCCCAGAGTTTCACCTTCCCCACCATGGGTACTCCTCACAGATCTAAAATAAGTTGTGTAACATTCACATATACTCATTTTTCAGGGATATAAAAATATAAACATCAATCTAAAATACATAAACTATATTTAGGTGTTAACATTGTGAAGTAATTCTATCAAATAATTAAAAAAACCCTTCATTCACAAAGACCAAGAGGAATTGCCAGTAAGTAGCATTAAAACAAGTGCTTCCAGCCCTGTACACTGGACTGCTGTTGTATGTTGCAATGTTGCACATTTAGGACAGTCTTGCCCAAGGTGGCTGTACAGATAAAAATCAAATAAGAGTCAAAGGTTGGTCTCCTAAACAAGGGCAAGCGTTGACTGATAGCAGCAGGCAGGCTGTTATCATAGTCTTACACAATATCAAACAAGCACTTGCAAATCAGATGCAGCTCTGCAGCTAAACCTGCACCTCACCCTGGTGGGGAACCTCCAAGAAACAGAACAAGTAGTGTTGGTAAAAAAATGTGGTGTAGGAACTTCCTTACTGGGACTTTGTGGAGCACTGAAAGCTCAGTAAGAAATCTCACCCCTGTGTATGCAACAAGGAACCACAGTTTGCTCTTTTATGCTGTTTTCTTACAGACAGCATGAAAAAGAGGCATCATCATGTGCTGGAGAGAGTTTATAAGAGAGACAACCAGCAGCTGACTTGTTTTTGAGGTAATTTTAAAATGTGGAATCTTAATTTGTGACTTGTATCTCTTTTTGGACTTAGTTATTTTTCCACTATCCCTCTTGTGTGGAGAAGAGATGAGCCAGGCGTTTTCTTTGCAAGAGCAGCACTCTCTGCGTGAACTTTATCTCAGAAACAAGTTCCTGTAAAGAACTTTTTTTTAGTCCAAGCATTGATTTGGTTTGACAAGTCCTGCTAAAACCAAAGTCTGCATATTATTTCCTAGGATGATTAAAAGAAATTCAGAAGATCAGATTATGGAGAGGAGCAGCACGGTCTCATTCTGTCTACTTAAAAATTGTGGTCTAAATTATTTATCTTGTGGAGTTTGCAGGCTCTGAGGGAGGAGTGTTACTACCCTCCTTCTTTACCCTCCTCCAGACCTTTTCCTCCTGTTGCTAAATGTCACATCCACGTGCCGTTTCCCAGAACGTGGAAACCGAGCTGCAATACGCACAGTGGTACATTTAGGTATAATGCTCCATCCCCTTCAGGAATTATCTGCCAGCATGGAGAAATCTGGCAAAAACACGGATCACAGAGTCATAGAGTGTTAGGCGTTGGAATGGACCTCCAGAGTTCATCAGGTCGAACTCCTCTGCCAAAGCAGGATCACCTGGGGCAAGCCACACAGGAACACACCCGGACTGGCTTTGAGCAGCATGAAAACCGCTTTCTTGTGGAGTCTCTGAGAGCCAAAACTTGCTGACCTTGCACAAGTCCATGAAAATAGCACACACCCCCCCGCCCCAACTTGTTGCACCATAACACTACCTGGACCAGTATCAATGATGGTCAACTAAAAGCTTGAGAATTTTATTGTGCAAGGTTGAGTGGGTAGGATATGAAAAAAACACAGAGAAGAGAGAACTTGCAATGTGACTTCTCAGTCTTTGTTAGGAGGAACTGCAGTTTGGAAACAACATGAAACAACTTTGATTTGGAGGATGTTCAGTGACACTGCTGTATTTGGTGAAAGTGGGCCAAGTGGTAGCCTGGCTGTGCCCTTCCTCAAGAGTTGTTGTACTGTTGTTATTTATTAATATTTAATTGCATGTATAGCTGCAAACCCCTGTGGTGGCTAAGTCTGCAGACCCTCTTGAGGACTGCAGAAGTTCTCTTGACCCTAGCAGGGTGCTGCACTCAGGCTTTTCCAGCCCCTCCTCTCCACCTAATGCTGCTGATGTGCCTGCTGGCCTTCCTCCTCACATGCCTACAGAGCATGGGCAAAAACCTCTACCACTATTTCTTCCACAGAAGAAATGGTTCATCTCTCTGCCTCATGCACAGCCCAGAGATTTACCTCCAAAAGGTTTAGGGACCTTGGACAAGTAGAGGCTATATCAGTGCTGATCCAGCTGCTTGGCTTGATTTCTTCTCACGTACGCTCTCCAGTGCTGGCAAACCTCAGGGAAGCACAGGGAGCTAAACTGGCTCTGCAGCAAGAGGCAGTGCCTACCCTGGAAGGCTGAATAGGCAAAGCAGGGAGCAGTGAAAAATCATCATAGAATCATAGGATAATTTAAGTTGGAAAAGATCTTTAAGTTCATTGAGTCCAATTATAAACCTAACACTGCCAAGTCTGCCACTAAACGTGTCCCTAAGTGCCACATCTGCACGTCTTTTAAATCCCTCCAGGGAATATGACTCAATCACTTCCCTGGGTAGCCTGTTCCAAAGTTTGATAACACCTCCAGTGAAGAATTTTTCCCCCTAAAATTCAATCTAAACTTCCCCTGGCACAACTTGGGGCTATTTTCTCTAGTCCAGGCTGTTCAGGTCCAGTCTGGTGCTTCTCTCTCAAGCATCAGAGAGAAATGCAGTTACCTGCCTGGGCCATCAGTTCTGAATGAGCACTTTGTTTTTGAGGCAGTGCTGGAGATAGGTGCTAACAGTAAAAGCACTGTTGTTTACCTTCTGGAACCACCCCAGGAGCTGGTGCTTCAGCTTGGCTTTCCCATACAGAGGAGCAAACAAGGGTGTGTGGTAGTGGAGACTCCCATGCACAGAGAGTCACAAACCAGGATTCTTCCCACAGCTTTTCAAGCTAGAGAGACTCTGGAATTTGGTGAGACTCTGGGATAGGTTGCCCAGGGAGGTTGTGGATGCCTTGTCCCTGGTTGGATGAGGCCTTGAGCAGCTGAGTCTAGTTGAGAGCTGTCACTGCCCATGGTGGGGAGGTTGGAGGAGGTGATGTCTGGGGTCCCTTCCCACTTAGGCCATTCTATGATCCTGTGCTCCTTTCCTTTGGATGGATGACCCTAGCTTACTGATAATTATTACAGAGAAAAGCAGAAGCATTATAGGGCTCTAGATTTCATTAGTATGCAAGCAACACACTTCACTGAAGACATGTTTTGTATACCTTGAGTCAGTCATTCTCTTAAACCCCTTAATGGATGCTGTCTGTGCAAGAGAGGCTGAACCATTTAAAACTCTACAGATGCTGTATAAAGCTGGCTTTAGGCAGGAGCCCACCAGAAAGTCCTTCTCCACATGGTAACACGATATGGCTGCCTCTAGGATGGAAAGCAGTAACTTGCAAGCTGACTGATTATGTGCCCCTTATTAAATCTTAACTATAGAGAACACAAGATAATTCGTGAAGGCAGAGTTCTGCTAGGATGCCAAGGAAAATGTCCCTAGTGGCAACAGATTTTTTTCATCATCGGTGTTGTGCAACAGCTCCAGCACCTGCTGTATAGAAAGGTCTTGGCTGGTACATGTCTTTCAGAAGAGAAGTTGTCTGCTAGTCTGTGGCTGTCTAGAAATATTTCCCGTATTCAAAGATGAGAGGCTGCCAAAGACTCAACCTCTAGTGACACCCTGAAACATTCTAAGGAAGCATTCTGAGCTAGATAAGGATATGTTCTAAGACTTCCTGGGAATATGGCTTCTTAACAGGCAAAACTGGAGCATTACATTCTGATTGGCATTCTTGTAATAGTCCATATTTTAGGAAATTGTTGGTTATGGACCTAGAATCCTAGAATGATACAGTGGCTCAGGTTGGAAGGGGCCTCAGAGCTCCTCTACTCCAACCTCCCTACCATGGGATGGATGCCTCTCAACTAGACTCCTAAACCATTCTGTGATTGCTTTTCATATCCTCCTTGGGAAGATGTAATCTATTGCTTCTGAGCCACTCTCTCTGCTGTCCTACTCTGGAAATCAATTCCAGCAGTGCCTGTGTATCTCTCTGGCTCCCACTGTAAGTCATCATTGCAGTGTTAGCAGTACTGTGTATGCCTATACACTGTCTTTCTCTCAGGTCCAAAAGCCTGCCTGAGAGGGGCCTGAATCACACAGGCCTTTCTCCCCAAGTTCTTCTAGACACCAGACTGTGAGCTTCAGTTTCTTCCTCGCTAGAGGATTTTAATTCTGTCTCAGGGAGGGGGAAGCTGCCAGCAGTTGAAGGGAGCCTTGTTTTGGCCAAAACTACTGAAGCAAGGCTAAAGCAACAAATCCACATAGCTTCAAAGCCCATTTTGCAGGCTGTAGTGCCCAGGAAAAGACCTTTGCCTAACTAACTGCAAAATAAATGCCGAAGTTTACACTCCCATACTAGTCGGCTCTCAGATCGTGCCAGACATCACATAGAAAGCTGAGACAGCTGGAGCAGAATACCCAAAATGAAACAACAGCAACAAACCAGCCAACCAAACAAGCAAAACCCATGAAAGAGTGAACATAGAAGAGACAGAATAGTTAAGGGCTGTGCACACATCCCCCCTACACTCCTCCCAAGAGATTTTAAGACATTCGACACCTGGCCTGCATTTTTATTGCTACCATAGATTAGCACCACACCCTGGGTAACATCCTGTTGTGTGTTACCCAGGAATTACCAGCTCAAGCTTCTTTACCATTGGTAACATTTCAGTCCAGTAGTAACATATTCACATTAGTTACCTTATTCTTAGATTGATAGAATGGTTCAGGTTGGAAGGGATGTTAACTGGGCAACCTGGTCTAGTTGAAGACACTCCTGCTGACTGCAGGAGGGTTTGGACTAGATGACCTTCAGAGGGTCCTTTCCAATCTAGACCATTCTATGATTCTGTGATAATCTAGATGCAAGCCCCCTGCCATGTGCAGGGACACCTTCCACTAGACCAGGTTGCTCAAGCCTGGCCTTGAACACCTGCAGGGAAGGGGCACTCATGACCTCCCTGGGCAACCCTAATTGGAAAGAATTTCTTCCTAATCTCCAGTCTCAATTTGCCCTCCTCAAGCTTCAGTCCGTTCCCTCTCATCCTATCACTACAAACCCTTGTAAAAAGTGCCTTCATAGCTATCTTGTAGCCCCCTTCAGGTACTGAAAGGCCACTCTAAGTTTTCCACAGAGCATGCTCTTCTCCAGGATGAACAGTCCAAATTCTCCCAGCCTGTCCCCATAGGGGAGGTTCTCCAGCCCTCTGATCATCTTCATGGCTGTGAAGTTCAGCTCTGTGAGGAAACCTGCTAGGACTCCAGTTTTAGGTTTCAAAAGGCAAACATTTTTTATACAAAGTTACTTAAATCTGGGTGAAAGGAGGCTTGTGGCTAAGATCTTGCTCAAAGGAGCAGCCTTTTGTTTCTTAAACACCTGCATGCACCTTAGATTTCCCTGAACTGATCACCACATTTGCATATCTGTGACGTGTGGGGTCATCTCTGTGGTGGTCTTTGAGGGGTCATGGAGACCCCTGCTGGAATTTCTGCAATTGTCCTCTGGATGACCTCTCTGTATCTTCTTCCCTGTTTGGTAATTTCTGTTCTCATTTACCAGGTTTTGAGCAATCTAATGAGAGAAGTCCCTTTATCAGCCAAGCTTCACCATCCTGTGACATCTGTGAAGACCTCATTGTTCTGAAGATTCTTCATCCCCCTGTGATCTTCCCTTTGACCTTGAGCAACAGGTTCTTCTAGACACGGTACTATGGAAAAGCAACACCTCCACAAGTTCCTGAAGATACAAAACCTTATGCTAGCACCAAAAGAAAAGTGAGGCACTGCTTAGCTTCCAGCACCAACAGGAGCATTAAGGCACAGATCTATGTCCCCCAGGAAGATAAAGAGTCTGTCACTGTGCAGCAAAGATCTGGGAGCAACAAGGGAGGAACAGATCTGGTTACTGGAGAGCATATCACCTGCTGAATCACCTCCACCATTAGTTTGCTTGGCTTAGAGTCTCTTTCAGTTGCAAATGAAGGGATTTTACCAGCAAGAGGTGGTCTGGCTTCCTGGCTTGAACCCAGCCAACCAGTGAGAACCAGATGGTAAGAAGGTTAAGCCTGGATGAATTCTCCGAGGTTGTCCTAAATTCTAAATTCAACCTTCTGCAACTAACTGTGGCGTGGTTGGCAGAAAAGGCCTTGCTCTCCTTGGCTAGAATGCCACCTTTCAAAGGGTCTTTCAAAGCCATACAGCCAACAGCAGCAGAGCTTGCATGACAGCTCAGAAAGACCCTGGGTAGCTCCTTTCCTTTTTGACACCACAGCTAAACCTGAAAGTACATTGTTTTGGTACCTGAATTAATGATGATAAATATAGCTGTTTCAAACAGCTATGATTGTCAGAATACAGACAGCAAAACATTATACAAGAGAAACCAAGTCCAGAGAAGAAAAGAGAATTGATTACCTTCCAGGTCTATTGCACCAGCAACCCTAGGTACCTGCTGATCTCAATTCCTTCTCCTCTTCTTCCAGTGGCTAGGCTCCTTTTATTAGAGCCAACCTTACAAGCACACCACTCCCCTTCAGGAACCTGAAGTCCCCTGGTTTTATTTAATATTTTCAGCCTTTCATCAAAACATGTGCTCACTAACTTTCACGGTGGCAAGTGCTGAAGCGGCAATGAAAATGTGCCCTCTGTACTTCCTTCTGAGAACAACCTTCAAACACACAGGCTGGCTTATAAAAGCCAGAAAGGCAAGGCCAGCCCCTTCTGCACGTGACTTGCGCTCAGCAGTGCACTAGGCAAGGGGAAAGAAGTCCATGGCTCTTTAGACTTCTTGCCAACCAATTTCATATCTCTTTACAGCCACACCCCCCCACACACCCTTCCCTTTTCATTTTCCCTTCTCCCAAGGCACAGGTCAAATCCTATCATCTCCATGATGCAGGAAGGTTTTTCGAAGTGGTTTGAAAACATTTGTACTTCTTCCTCTCTACAATACTGTGAACCAGTCTCTCTTTTTTCGTATGTGGTCACATTTTTTAGTGTTAATTTTCTGACCGTGTGGAACATCAATTAGATGAGATTGTTAAACCGTTTGCAACAGCCATACAGTGTTGCTGTTGTGACTGCTGGAGCAGAGTTGTGGTTTCTTACCTCTGTGAGCTAACCCAGGGAAGTCAAGTCAGAAGCAGGCATGCTTTTAGAGGGCTTTTCACCGTGGTGTTTCACTTTTGAAACAAGCTTGCCAATGAAGCTGCAACCCGGGAGGGGGGGAAAGATTTGGGTCTATCTGTGGCAGAGACACATTTTTAGGCGGTACAGAATGGTTTCTGA
Organism: Eubucco bourcierii; assembly: GCA_013396675.1. Lineage (NCBI taxonomy): Eukaryota > Metazoa > Chordata > Aves > Piciformes > Ramphastidae > Eubucco > Eubucco bourcierii. The sequence goes on along the minus strand of VWZE01013809.1, from coordinate 2,999 downwards.
CGAGGAGGAGATCTCAAGCAGCAAAAGCACTCGGGGCTGTGCCTTTGTCTGAGGCCTTTGTATGGAAAGGATCTGTCTGGTGCCTTTCCTGCAAAGGGAGGAATTTACTGGTAGGAACAGAAACATGAGCAGGGCCAACTTTTGCATTTCCAGGGAATAACTGCCTGGAGTTCATGTATATGTTGCAGGCTTATAGAAGCTTTTTTTGTTCGTGTTCACTGAGGCTTTCCATTTCCTTCCTGCTTTCCTAGGGCCAACTGACCTGAGAGCAATAATAGCAGACGGAAAGCTTGTGTGTTACAGATATTAATGATCTGTCGTTCCCTGGACCTCAGCTTTCATTTTCTTTTCAAACACAAGCCATACCCCAATGCAGAGCATACTTTCTTCAATACTAAGAGGAGAAAAAAAAAAAAAAAAAAACCCTAAAAACCCCCTAACCCCCCCAAAAAAAAACCCCCAAAACCCCAAAACCAAACCAAACCAACAAAAAAAAAACCCAAAACAAAACAAAACCCCAAAACCCAAAAAACCAAAAAAACCCAACACCAACCAAAACCAGAAAAGGGCAGGCTAGCCTGCGGGAAGCATGAACATAGACGTAAACAACCACTCCTTTAAAAATGTGTTTTATAGCACTAGTCAGAAAGTGAGAGGAGAGAGGAAACACAAACTAACATTGACTCTAGTCTGTTTTCCCCTGCTCTATTCTACTCCTGTAGAAACGATTGTATGGTTGTTCTGTGTTACATCATGACCAAATGGGCAAAATTGGCCATTTTCCATTCAACACCTGTGTTGACCTTATAATTAGACCAAATTTTCTTTCAAAATATACTGGCAAAGCCAGATTTCATTTTGATTTGATTTGATTTGGTTGAGGCAGCACCCCTCCTCTGAGGTACAGCTGCTCACCCAACCCTTTGCTTTCACAGTATCACAGTATCACAGTATCGCAAGGGTTGGAAGAGACCTCAGAGATCATCAAGTCCAACCCATCACCACAGCCCTCAAGATTAGACCATGGCACTAAGTGCCATGTCCAAATGTGCCTTGAACGCCTCCAGGGACGGTGACTCCACCACCTCCCTGGGCAGCCCATTCCAGTGACAAATTACTCTCTCAGTGAAGAACTTCCTCCTCACCTCCAGCCTAAACTTGCCCTGGCGTAGCCTGAGACTGTGTCCTCTTGTTCTGTCACTGGTTGCCTGAGAGAAGAAGGTAACCTCCTCCTGGCCACAACCACCCTTCAGGTAGTTGTAGACAGCAATAAGGTCCCCCCTGAGCCTCCTCTTCTCCAGGCTAAACAGTCCCAGCTCCCTCAGCCTCTCCTCATAGGGCTTGTGCTCGAGGCCTCTCACCAGCCTCGTTGCCCTTCTCTGGACACGTTCAAGCACCTCAATGTCCTTCCTAAATTGAGGGGCCCAGAACTGGACACAGTACTCGAGGTGTGGCCTGACCAGTGCAGAGTACAAGGGGAGAATGACCTCCCTGCTCCTGCTGGCCACACTATTCCTGATGCAGGCCAGGATGCCATTGGCCTTCTTGGCCACCTGGGCACACTG
>VWZE01013808.1:27048-40858 GCA_013396675.1 Eubucco bourcierii | reverse complement strand
CCTGCCTATGGCAGGGGTTTGGAACTAGATGATCCATTGGCATCCCTTCCAACCTTACCATTCTATGATTCTATGATTCTATGATCCTTGAGGTCCCTTCCAACCTTATCATTCTATGATTCTATTATATGTACTGTGGAATCACTGGAGTGTAGTACAGCATAAGCAACACCAATATTGAAAGAGAGTGTTTGCAATAACGAAACTTTGGAGTTTAGAACTATTAATTCTCTTACTAGTGCTAAAGGAATGAGAGTAAGGTGTAATGTAGGAGAAATATATATTGTGTCTGTTCACAAGGACCAAGCTTGAATGTGCAGCATTCTTTCTGCACTGCTAAATCAACGTTAATGCTCAGAAATTCCAGACCTCCTCCCTCTTACATCCTTTGCTAGTTACTCTCACTTTCTCTCACCTAAGGTGGACGATGGTTACATGGAATCATAGAATATCAGGGGCTAGAAGAGACCCCGAAAGCTCATCTGGTCCAGCCTCCCTGCCAGAGCAGGATCACCTAGAGCACATCACACTGAAATGCATCCAGATGGCTCTTGAATATCTCCAGAGAGGGAGACTCCACAACCTCCCTGGGCAGCCTGTTCCAGTGTTCTGTCACCCTCACAGTGAAAAAATTCTTCCTCAAGTTCACATGGAAGCTCCTTTGCCTCAACTTCCACCCACTGCCCCCTGTCCTGTCACTGGGCATCACCAAGAAGAGGCTGCTCCAGCCTCCTGGCGCTCACATATTTATAAACCTTAATGAGGTCACCTCTCAGTCTCCTCCTCTCCAAGCTGTAGAGCCCCAGCTCCCTCAGTCTCTCCTCATAAGGAAGATGTTCAACTTCCTTAATCATTTTTGTGGCTCTGCTCTGGACTCTCTCAAACAGCTCCTGTCCTTCTGGAGGTGGGGGGCAAAGAACTGGACACAACACTCCAGATGAGGCCTCACCAGGGCAGAGTAGAGGTGCAGGAGAACCTCCCTTGACCTACTAACCACAGCCCTTCTAATACAGCCCAGAATAGCATTGACCTTCCTGGCCACAAGAGCACACTGCTGGCTCATGGCCATCCTGCCACCCACCAGGACTCCCAAGTCCCTCTCCCCTTCACTGCTCTCCAGCAGCTCAGTCCCCAACCTGCACTGATACCTGGGGTTGTCCTTTCCCAGGTGCATGACTCTACACTCGCCCCTCTTGAACTCCATTCAATTTCTCCCTGCCCAGCTCTCAGCCTGTCTAAGCCTCTCTGAGTGGCAGCACAACTCTCCAGTGTGGCAGCCACTCCACCCAGCTTGGTGCTGTCAGCAAACTTGCTGACAGTGCACTCCCTGCCCTCACCCAGGTGAATACATTGAACAATACTGGCCCCAGTACTGACCCCTGAGGGACTGCACTAGTTACAGGCCTCCAGCTAGACTTTGTCCCAAAGTTTTCAAACACAAACTGTTTCAGGTAGATTAACAAGAGTCAGCATAATCTAATTCATGGCAAAATTCTGAAGTTTCCTTTGGGTATAACGACTGCACTTAGCAGTTTTGGAAAGAAAACCTGATTGTTTCTTTGTTTGGGCTGGTACCCTCTCTAAAGATACCTCCTGGGAAGGATGTGCTTCAGCAACTTCCCAGCGCTCATGACTTTTCCCCACAGGCAGCTTCACCTTTCCTGTCCCCTCAGCAGGAACAGTAAAAGTGAGTTAGAAAGAGCTTTTTTTTATCAAAACAAAAGGTTAAAATTTGACTTCCAAGTGGATTACATGGGAGGATCACTTTTGTAGCAGCTATCTTCAAGTGACTGAAAAATGTCTTCCCTGGGACTGACTTAGCAGAAATTTGAGCACTCTGGCAGAGGCTGCAGCTGTTGTACCCTCAATTCCAACCTTTGGGATACTGTAATTATTTCCCATCTTATCTCCCTGGTTTTAACTGTGCTGCCGCAACAAAATCATGTCTGAGTAGGGACAGGATGAGCATCCAGCTCCTCAAGTTGAGCATGAGGAGAAGCAGAGTTCCTGTAAACCTCCCAACAGTCTGGGGCAAGGCTAAGCAGGGATGCAGATACTTCATGAGGATCCTGTCCCTTTCACTGACCCCTCTATTTACAGCAACTTGGAAAAAGAGATCATTTGGCTTGCTCCTGATTAGGTGAGCAGCGACAAAACTAATGACACTGCATGGTAGATGTCAAAGGCTTTCTCTGCCTCTATCTCCAGGACAATGACTGGAGAAGAGAAGGCTTCTAGGAGACCTTAGAGTGGTCATCCAGTATCTGAAGGGGGCTACAGGAGGGCTGGGGAGGGACTATTGACAAGGTCTTGCAATGACAGGATAAGGAGCAATGGGTTTGAACTGGCAGAGGGGAGATTGAAACTGGGTGTTAGGAGGAAGTTGTTTGCAGTGAGGGTGGTGAGACACTGGCACAGATTGCCCAGGGAGGTTGTGGCTGCTCCCTCCCTGGAGGTGTTGAAGGTCAGGTTGGAGGAGGCCTTGAGTGAGCTGTACTAGTGGGAGGTGTCCCTGCCTATGGCAGGGGGTTGGAACTGGATGATCCTTGAGGTCCCTTCCAACCTTACCATTCTATGAAATACCTGTCTATGAAGTCTCTGTGACTTTGTTTTTTCACTGTGAATAAGGCTGGATCACTGTGTTTTTAACAGCTCACTTAAAATATGTAGGGATAAGGTAATTTTTTTAAAAAATTATTTTAATTTGAGAAATCATGCTTTAATATGATAATTTCCTGCTTCCCTTCTGATTTTATGATCTTAATTTATTCTTGTGCCAAGTTCATCCAAGTGTGGGGTGGGTTTTTTTGTTTGTTTTGTTTGGGGTTTTTTTGTTTGTTTGGGTGTTTTTTGTTTGGTTTTCTTTGTTAAGTATCAGTTACATTTTAGATTGAAAATGAAATATTTTAGATGAAAATATTTATGTTTGAACCATTCAGGCAGGCACACAAAAAAGGCTTGAGGGCTAACTGATTTCATTGTGAGCAAACAGCATTCAGATGTAGATGGACTTAGATGAACTTGGGAGTGCTGGTGGATAAGAAGTTATCCATGGCACAGCAATGTGCCCTTCTGGCCAAGAAGGCCAGTGGGACCCTGGGTTGTATTAGGGAGAGTGTCCAGCAGATCAAGGGAGGGTTTCCTCCCCCTCTACTCTGCCCCAGTGAGATCTCATCTTGAGTACTGCCTTCTGTTTTGGGTTCCCCAGTTTAAGAGGGACAGGGATCTGATGGAGAAGGTCCAGCAGAGGGCTACAAGGATGATTAGGGGACTGGAGCACTGCCTGATGAGGAGAGGCTGAGGCACCTGGGGCTGCTTAGTCTGGAGAAGAGAAGACTGAGAGGGGATTTAATAATGTTTATAAGTATTTGAGGGCTGGGGATCAGGAGAGGGGGACAGGCTCTGCTCACTTGCTCTCTGTGATAGGACAAGGAGCAATGGATGGAAGCTGCAACACAGGAGGGTCTTTACTTCTTTACTGTAAGGGTCCCAGGGCACTGACACAGGCTGCCCAGAGAGGTTGTGATGTCTCCTTCTCTGGAGACTTTCACGGCCTGTCTGGATGTGTTCCTCTGTGACCTGAGTTAAATTGTCTGCTCCTGCTCAGGCAGGGTGGCTGGACCCGATCTCTTTGGGTCCCTTCCAACCCTTGATGTCCTGTGACCTTGCGATCCTGTGTTGTGTGCAGCCAAAGCTCTTTCCCAGACAAATTCCAGAGTTAGCAAATGTTCAGGTGTTTTTATTAGACCTTCAATATTTTAAAGGAAATTAGTGTTTTGAAGCTATGTGAGGTATGCACCACATTGCAACACTGAGAAGCTCGGTGCAGGACAGTCAGTGACACATCTCACCAGCCCTGGTTAGCCCAGCAACAAATGCAGTGAATGAGGGGAAATCACAGTATCACAGTAAACAGATGAAAACAAATTAAATGCAGTTACTTGAAATAAAGTTAATCCTGAATTTTAATTCAGATGTGTGAAACTGTAAATGCTGAAATGATTTTTGCACCTTCAGCAGACTGTCCTGCATGCAGTTAAACATTTAAAAGCCTCCAAGCACAGCTCTATGTAAATCAGCGCCTGAACCTGTTTACCCTACTCCTACTTCATCATCTTTCAGTGAGACATTTCTGATATCAGTTATCACCATTGTTTTCCTTTCACAGCCTAGAGTGAAATTTTCTCTATTAAAATATTCTAATTAGCCTCAAACCAGCACATAGGACAAGAGGCAATAGTTTCAAACCAGAGTAGAGTAGACTTAGATTGGATGTTAGGAACAAATTCTGTACCACGAGGATAGTGGAACACTGGAACAGGTTGCCCAGGGACGTGGTTGAGGCCTCATCCGTGGAGATGATCGAGATGAGGCTTGACAGGGCTCTGGGCAACCTGATCTAGTTGAGGATGTCCTTGCCTACTGCAGAGAAGGTTGGACTAGTTGACCTTTGGAGGTCACTTCCAAACCAGATCATTGGATGATTCTATGCTTCTATTGTCTCATCATACTTCTAATAGGATCATTTTGCTATTAAACTGTATTAATTTGTGCTGCATTTCCTGCCACAGCAGTGTGAGCACTGCACTTTCAACAGGATACACTTACCAGTATACATTTTTAAGTGGTGGTATAAAAAGAACTGATTTACTTTAACCAAGTTTTCAGTTATCTCTGTGAAGATTCTCCTACCTAAACTAAAATCTCTGTTTCCAGAATTCTTTTAACTTTATGATTTTCCCGTAATTAACATTTTAATCAGTCAAACACTGTCAACTAGCTCTGTATTGCAGCCAAAAAAATTAGCGAGGGCAAGTCTGGTTCAGATGACTCACTCTCATCCAAAATTGTACCGAGAACAACAAAATTCTCAGCTGAAATGCAGTCAAAGCTGAAGGTTTTGAAGGGGGCCTACAGGAAGCCTGGAGAAGAGAAGGCTTCCAGGAGACCTTAGAGTAGCCTTCTAGGATCTGAAGGGGCCTACAGGAAGGCTGGGGAGGGACTATTGACAAGGTCTTGCAATGGCAGGACAAGAGCCAATGGGTTTGAACTGGCAGAGGGGAGATTTAGACTGGATGTTAGGAGGAGTTGTTTGCAGTGAGGGTGGTGAGGCACTGGCACAGGTTGCCCAGGGAGGTTGTGGCTGCTCCCTCCCTGGAGGTGTTGAGGGCCAGGTTGGAGGAGGCCTTGAGTGAGCTGTGCTAGTGGGAGGTGTCCCTGCCTATGGCAGGGGGTTGGAACTAGATGCTCCTTGAGGTTCCTTCCAAACTTACCATTCTATGATTCTATGATTTTGACAACATAAGTTGGTAACAAGCCTGGATGTAAGCGAAGGCAAACCTTGCAAAATGTAAATTCTTTCTGAAATGGCCAAATTTAAAGGTCCAACAAAATGAAGGTTTGTAGCTTAGTGCTTAATAATGGAAAAGTTGCTGGTGATTTGCATGGACAGGGAGGGGAAGGGCCTGATGTGAATTCAAGCAATTCTGTTCTGTCTGGGAGGTAATGAGAAACTCACTGCAGTGAAGTACTTCATAACCCAAAAACTTTCAAAAAGTCAGTTCTTATGTGAGAGTGCCAATCTGGGCACCAAGATGAGAATCTGTCATGAACTCATCCACCTGGTGCAAAAAATGAAGCAAGTGTGTGACAGTTCTGCTGCTGAGCAGATTATATTTTGGCTGGTTGACATCATGGTAAGAAGTTTCTGAAGATCCAATTTAATATCAGCTGGCAAAATAAAAAAAAAAAAAAACAAAAACAAAAAAAAAACAACCCTTGCCAATGGAATGGATCTGTTAGGACTTCAGATTCATCCTTCAAATTCACTGTCAAGAGAAAAAAAAAATTTGAGCTTGATCTTTCACAGCTGCCTGGCAGCTGAGATTTTGGTTTAGGCAGAGCATAGGCAAGATAAGCGACTAAAGCTTGCTATGGTCACTGTTCTCCTGTGGGAAAGACCAGAAAGTTGTTGTGGGTTATAGAAACGGTTCATAACTCTGATTTTGCCCATTTAGGCTCCCTAACACATTAAAATTGATGGGCTTATCAGCAGGTGCACTTCCTAATATTTCTAATCTAAAAATGTTCTAGTCTGTTTTCATACCATTCATAATGAATGCAGTGCATTATAAGAGCCATGATGGATTATCCTCGCTGAATACAAAGTGAGATTCCCTCAGCTTGTTCACATTGCTTAGATCTGCTGTTAAATTGAAAGACCCAAATCTCACACTGGAGAGTTTGCACTGTGGACATTCTCTAATATTTAATTTCTATTTGCCCAGTCCCACACAGGTTTAATTCCTGATTTTAAGGTGTTTAGTTTCCATTTTCTCATTTCACTGGCAGCAATGATCTGTGCTGATTATTTTATCACCGGGGTACTGTGTGCTAGTAGGTGTTGTGGTAGGCCTAAGCAGGCCAAATCAGGCTTGTACATGTCCTGGCTTGCCCAGGTGTGTTTTTCTGCTCTCCCTCTTTCTGTTTTGGGTAGAGCAACTGCAGGAAAAGGGACAAAGAATCTGGAGCCACTAAGTCTGGTGTCTGTGGCCTGCCCAGCAACTGCGGCAAACAAGGTGCACAGGGTTGCCTTGTGCAAGGCTGTGTTCTGCCCAAAAAAGGGTAAAGTAAGCCTATGGCTTCACCCAATATGGTCACATCTTGGCTAACTGCCATTGGATTGGCTATCCTGTGGCCAAAGGCCCATTAGTCTGGGGCTGTATTGGATGAAAGGAGATGAGCAGGAAGCACAGTGTGTGCACTTTGCCATTGCAAGGTGTGGCTGCTATTGCATCCCTGCCTGCTGCCTCACTGATCCTGAGCTGAGGCTCTGATCCCTGTCACGCGTTTGGCCTGCACAGCCGGCGTGACACCGTGCCCAGACTGCACACCACAAGGCCTCTGCCTGCACCTGAAAGCCTTCTGCCCAGGGGGAAGCCCTGGAGGGAACACAAATCATCCAGAGAGCCAGGAACAGCTCAGAGATCGTCTGGCTCCTTTCTCCAGCGCCCAGAAGCCTGGGGAAACTCTAAAGCCTCTGACAGCTACTGACAGCAACCCTGCCACGAGCTTTGGGTACTGCCAGATAATATTTTTGTGAGTAAATACCAAAAGCCTCTAATAATCATTAATTGCCTTCTGCCATAAACAGAAAGTTTCTCCTTGCATCCATCTAGCGAGCAAGCGGAGTACTGACTGCAAGCTGTACACTGACCGCAAGCGGTGCACTTTCTCTGCCAGTTCAGTCGAGTTCAATTAATAGATATATTTAATAGTTATTTTTAGATCCTATTATAACCTGGATACAGTTTCTGTAATGATGCAAGAACCTGTTACTATTATCATTTTGGTGATCTGGGTGCTGCCAGTTCTCAATGTTTAATATTAATAAATTCTATTAATATTTTTTAAATATCATCTCGCAGTAATTAATTACCCCTTCTACTACAGTAGAAGGCGTGGATCCAGGTGTGGATTCTGCCAGTATTATTTCATTGCCACTTACAACTGCTTTAAAAAGACACGTGCCAAGAACTGAGGTTGACCTGTGCCAGTTTTACAGCAGCCCCTATAAATCTCCCCACCCTCACAGCACTAAGCAACTATGTAATGATGACATTAAGAACTGGAGTCAGGTGTTGCGTCACTTCCACTTCGTGACCATGCTGCTAAATATGCACTGTCAAAATAAACTCCCTTTTTGTGTTGCAGTACAGGCAGTGAAGTTATTGCATGACATAGTAAGCACCATTTGTCTTACAACAAAGTGCCTCTGCAATCTTTTACAGTGTCTAATCCTTTCACTGACTGTCAAAGAGGTTTTTCTCAATATAGGTTAACCTGGTGAAAATGCTTAGTCATAAGCCAGCAAGAGTGGACAGTGAAAAATACTACATATTTCACTATCAGGAAAACCACAGTATGACAGTATCACAGTATCACCAAGGCAGGAAGAGACCTCAAAGCTCATCAAGTCCAACCCATTACCACAGACCTCAAGACTAGATCATGGCACCAAGTGCCACGTCCAAACCTGCCTTGAACACCTCCAGGGACGCTGACTCCACCACCTCCCTGGGCAGCCCATTCCAGCAGTCAATGACTCTCTCAGGCAAGAACTTTCTCCTCACCTCCAGCCTAAACTTGCCCTGGCACAGCTTCAGACTGTGTCCTCTTGTTCTGCTGCTGCTTGCCTGAGAGAAGAAAGCAACCTCCTCCTGGTCACAACCACCCTTCAGGTAGTTGGAGACAGCAAGAAGGTCTCCCCTGAGCCTCCTCTTCTGCAGGCTAACCAATCCCAGCTCCCTTAGCCTCTCTCCATAGGGCTGTGCTCCAGGCCTCTCCCCAGCCTCATTGCCCTTCTCTGGACACGCTCAAGCACCTCAATGTCCTTCTTAAATTGAGGGGCAATACTGCAATGATTCAGATCCAGACCCCTGCAAAAGGAGAAAGCATGTGTCCATTTTAAACCCTGGCTTCATCTTTCACTCTGGGAAAATTGGAATACAAACCCATGGGCAAATCCTAATCTCAATTCCAGAGACGTACCTGGATGATACTAGTACCATACAGCTGACCTGCTCTAACTCTGCTGAAGCATTAATACATATTTGCATACTTCTTCACCACAGTGATTAAAATTGAAATCTGCCCCAAATTTGGTGGCTTTTTATGATGAAGTCACAGCAACAGTGGACAAGGGAAGGGCAACTGATGGCATCTACCTGGACCTGAGTAAGGTATTTGACTCTGTCCCACATGGCATCCTGGGCACCAAACTGGAAAAACATGGACTGGATGTGTGGAGCACTGCTAGGTGAGGAATTGGCTGGATGGTGGCACCCAGAGAGTGGGGATCAAGGGCACAATGTCCACCTGAAGACCAGTGCCAAGTGGTGTCCCTCAGGGGTCAGTGCTGGCACCAGTGCTGTTTGACATCTTTGTCAGTGCCATGGACAGAGGAATCAGTGCAGCCTCAGCAAGTGTGCAGATGGCACCAAGCTGTGTGGCACAGTCGACTTGCTAGAGGGCAGGGATCCATCCAGAGGGACCTGGACAGGCTGCAGAGGTGTGCCCAGGCCAACCTCATGACATTCAACAAGGCCAAGTGTAAGGTCCTGCACCTGGGTAGGCACAATCCCAAGCACAACTCCAGGCTGGGTGGGGAATGGCTGAGAGCAGCCCTGAGGAAAAGGCCCTGGGGGTGTGGGGTGATGAAAAGCTCAAGATGAGGCTGCAGTGTGAGTGCAGCCCAGACAGCAACTGTGTGCTGGGCTGCAGCAAGAGCAGTGTGGGCAGCAGGGCAAGGGAGGGGATTCTGCCCCTTTGCTCTGCTCTCCTCAGACCCCACCTGGAGTCCTGTGTGCAGTTCTGGAGCCCCCAGCACAGGAAGGACATGGAAGTGTTGGAGTGGGTCCAGAGGAGGCCATGAAGATGCTCAGAGGGCTGCAGCAGCTCTGCTATGAGGACAGGCTGAGAGAGTTGGGGCTCTGCAGCCTGGAGAAGAGAAGGCTTCCAGGAGACCTTAGAGAAGCCTTCCAGGATCTGAAGGGGGCTACAGGAAGGCTGGGGAGGGACTATTGACAAGGTCTTGCAATGCCAGGACAAGGGGCAATGGGTTTGAAGTGTCAGAGGGGAGATTTAGACTGGATGTTAGGAGGAAGTTGTTTGCAGTGAGGGTGGTGAGACACTGGCACAGGTTGCCCAGGGAGGTTGTGGCTGCTCCCTCCCTGGATGTGTTGAAGGTTGGAGGAGGCCTTGAGTGAGCTGTACTAGTGGGAGGTGTCCCTGCCTATGGCAGGGGGTTGGAACTAGATGACCCTTGAGTTCCCTTCCAACCCTACCATTCTATGATTCTACTCTCTGGTGGCCGTTGATGGCATAGGAAAAAAATTTCTGCAGGGGAAGTTCAAATTGGTCTTGGCAAAATAATATGAGCAGTCAAGCACTGAGACAGGCTTCCCAGGGAATGAGTCAGGGTCCTAACTTTGCTGGTGCTTGGACAGCAATCTTAGATAAATGCTTGAACTTGTAGGTTACCCTATGTAGAGTCAGGAGTTGGACTGGATAATCCTCATGAGTCTCTTCCAACTCAGGATAGCATTAATCATACTTCAGCCTGAAGTAAGTGGTTAAAGTAGGTCAAGTGCTGATGCCTGCTGTACTGCAGCCTTGCTTCTTTCTCCGTACCGTACAGCACAAGGGAGATTCAGTGCATGTCTGCATTGTCCTAAGTTACAAATTAGAGTGCTCTCCATAAAGAGTAACAGCTAGTGCAAGCATCTTTGCTGCTCAGGTCAGCCCTCCAGACTCCCTGACTTTGGAGACAACTGAAAAAGCCTGGAGGAAGGAAGACTGTCCCTTGGTTGAGGAGGATCAAAGCCACAACTACTGAACAAGTACCCTCAGTCAGTCCAAAGCTGTTTATTAGGACATGGTGTGGCTGAGCTGTTCAGTTCTGTTCATCCTGTTCAGCAAAGGCCCTCAGCCTATGCTTATCCAATAAATTAAGCATTCTAGTAAAGAAATACCTTCTGACAATCATAGAATCATAGAATCATAGAATGGTAAGGTTGGAAGGGACCTCAAGGATCATCTAGTTCCAATCTTCCTGAGGACTCAAACTCAGCAGTCAATAGGGTTAAAGTGCTAGAAAGATTTTGGGAATGACTCTGGTCTGGACTAAAGAGTGCTGCCCTAAGTCAACTCCTGGCATCAGCTGGGGGAATGCAGTGATCACAGACACTGCCTGGGACATAGCTGCAAAAGTCTGGTCTTTTTTGGGTGATGAGGGGAGATTTAGACTGGATGTTAGGAGGAAGTTGTTTGCAGTGAGGGTGGTGAGACACTGGCACAGGTTGCCCAGGGAGGTTGTGGCTGCTCCCTCCCTGGAGGTGTTGAAGGCCAGGTTGGAGGAGGCCTTGAGTGAGCTGTGCTAGTGGGAGGTGTCCCTGCCTATGGCAGGGGGTTGGTACTAGATGCTCCTTGAGATCCCTTCCAACATTACCATTCTAAGATTCTATGATTCTATGAGTTGAATAGCATGGACATAGGCTACTCTGTGCTAGTAAGCCTCAAAGACAGAGTTTTTTTCTGGGCAGGTATAATTAAGACAAAGTCTTAGAACATTTTAGTCTTACAAACATGTTAGTTACTCATATGCTGATGATCTGACGGACAGTTGGTGTGTCCAGCCAAGTGCCCATGCCAAATAACTGCCCAGATTTCTGCTTTCATGTTCTTTCCACATCAAAATGCAGACATGTGCATCTCCCCACACAAAATTCAAACCATTCCTGGCCTCCTTATTTTATACTCAGGAGGATGTCAACCGCTGACTGTTCAAGGGCCCAGTTTCTCCTTCTTCATGAGCCCATTACTGAAGAGCGTTTTACTCATGCTTTGCTTACTCTAAAGAAGTTTTCCACTACCTCTTGTTGAGGGTTTCAGGGTGGCTGTCTGCCTGGGCTGCCCTCTGCCTATACTGAGAAGATCCCTGGAAGTCCTTTCTTCCTGCAGTCTCTCGGTTGTTCCTGGCTTAGCTCCTGTAGGTCTCATTTCAAGCCAGTCTTTTCCCAGCTACTGTTTCCCAGGCTTCCTGCAGCTTCAGCAGCTGTTCACTTCTTTTGGCCTCTCTTCTTTGAGTGAGATTTGTCCTTATTACCAGTTGCCCTTTCCCACCCCCCAGCTATTCAAATACCATTCCCTGCTCTCTTATCTCTTCCCAGTTCCTCCTGTAGCCACTTAGCAAGCTCTGCTGCCTTCCCACACCCAGCTAGGAGGGTGCTGACTCTCGGCACCGCTCGCTACCCTTTGAACACCACTCTCCCTTCGGCGGTAGAGAAAGAGCCCAGTGCAGTCCCACGGGGTTTTTGCTTGACATCACACACTTGTCCCGAGTGTTTTGATTTTACAGAGAAAGCCAGCTATGTAAGGCATGTGGAAAAATTAATTTATCTCTTCTGCATGTACATTTAAGCTTAAAATGCAAACCTGCTTGCCTAAAACCTCTTGAGCAAAATGTAATATTCTGCTGTAATAAGCAATCTACATTTTTTTTATGTCCAGCATTATTCCACATAACCATCACACAGCTGGGCTGCAGTTATGGTTTGCTTTTGTTTGTTTGGGGTTTTATTTTGTTGGTTTGGGGTTTTTTTAATATATATACTTAATAATTACAGTATAATTGTGCAGGTTCTGTGAAGCTGTTATGTTGCATTTGGGTATTTCCAGCAAACTCAAGTCACAAATCTGGTGAACTTCACGCTGCTAGAGAAGCAGAGAGGTGAAGACTGCCTCAGCAGGTTGCTTCAGAAGCATGAAATCATGGCATTTGAGGGGGAATTTATTGTATTCAATTATTTTAAGGAAGAATTAAGATTTCTATCTGAAACAACAGTTTTTAACATGATGTGTCTAGCTGTACTTTACTTTGATTTCTTTGATTTTAAATGTTTGACTCTTTCAGAATTTATCCAATTACAGCTACCTGAAGGGTGGTTGTAGCCAGGAGGAGGTTGCTTTCTTCTCTCAGGCAAGCAGCAGCAGAACAAGAGGACACAGTCTGAAGCTGTGCCAGGGCAAGTTTAGGCTGGAGGTGAGGAGAAAGTTCTTGCCTGAGAGAGTCATTGACTGCTGGAATGGGCTGCCCAGGGAGGTGGTGGAGTCAGTGTCCCTGGAGGTGTTCAAGGCAGGTTTGGACGTGGCACTTGGTGCCATGGTCTGGTCTTGAGGGCTGTGGTAATGGGTTGGACTTGATGATCTTTGAGGTCTCTTCCAACCTTGCTGATACTGTGTGTGCTGGTTTGAGGCTAATTAGAATATTTTAATAGAGAAAATTACACTATAGGCTGTGAAAGGAAAACATCATGATGTCTGCTTCACTCACACGCTTGCTGGAGAATTGTTTGGGAACACTAACCAAAACAACAGATAAGTCAGTCTCTCTCTGTCGCTTGTGGGAACAGGAGCTGCTGGTGGGATCTAGCAGCTTCTGGGCTCTGGCTCCTCTGCTGATTAATCCTCACTAACCACTTTTCTTCTAATCCCCCTGGCCGATCCTCCTAATTTACCTTGCACGTAAGGCAAACCTTGAGGTGAGGTACAGGGGTGGGGAGAAGGTGGAAGGGTGGTTGGGAGCCCCTCCTGGGGGTCTCTGATTTCTGGGAGGGGAGTTGTGTTGCTGTATTACCTTTAACTTGTATATTTCTGTAAATATTGTGTATATAGTGTAAATATCTGCTGTACATTGTGCAAAGCTGTAAATAGAGCTTCATCATTTAACTTCCAGCCGACTGAGTGCTAGTCTGGGTCATTTTACAAAGTGTGGGGAGGGGGTAACTCCCAAACCTTCACACTGTGATACAATTTTAGGCCATTTTTTTGCTGTAATTAAATGTAACTAATAAATGGATCATTGTAGTGACCCATGAGTAGTTCTGCAAAAACAACATCTCAGGTTTCATAATACTGTTTTGCAATGTGAGGGGGAAAAAAACCCACTCTACATACATCTCTGAAGTAACTATAAGTTAACCATGCTTGCTAAACTCCTGGAATAAAAAATAATAATAAAAAAGTCATTTAGCCTTAAGAGAATGTGGGCAATAAGCAGAGAATCATAGAATGGTAAGGTTGGAAGGGATGTCAAGGATCATCCAGTTCCAACCCCCTGCCATAGGCAGGGACACCTCCCACTAGCACAGCTCACTCAAGGCCTTCTCCAACCTGGCCTTGAACACCTCCACCAAGGGAGCAGCCACAACCTCCCTGGGCAACCTGTGCCAGTGTCTCACCACCCTCACTG
>VWZE01013808.1:779-16231 GCA_013396675.1 Eubucco bourcierii | reverse complement strand
CCTCCCCCCCCTCAACCCTCTCCACCCGGGCTGATTGACAAAATGAGCAGAATCCATGTTCTCACACCAGTGGGTATCTATTACATGAGAACTTTCTTCTGGCGCCAGGAGGTATTTAGAGAGTTTGCCTGGCTATTCCACAGGGAATTCCTGCTGAAAGTTGGGGATACCTGAGTAGAACTGACTGCTGGCCAAACTCCAGGGAAAGCAGCAGCCCCTACGGTTACAACCTCTCCGCTGCAGCAACAATCTCCGTGTCACTATTGCACTGGCAATGCTGGGGAGGAGGAGTAAATGGGAGGAAGTGATTTCTTTTCTCGAGGAAGCTGTTGTCTCTTTGCGCTGCAGGAGGAGTGTCCCCTTGGGGCAATTAGCGTCTGGAAGGCCAAACCCGCGGGGTGTGGTTTTTATTTTCATTTGGAAAGCCTGTTCCCCTGGCGCTCAGCGCTGCTGTGCCGGGAGCACCAGCAGCCCCCAGCCTCCCCCAGGCTCCTCTGCTCCCACTCGTGCCCGGGGGGTGGAGAGGCAGCTTGCACTCACTAGGCAAAACAAATTCTAGTGAATACTCAGGTTGGGTTTTGGTTTGGGGTTTTTTGTTTTGTCGGTTTGGGTTCTTTTTCCTTCCAGGAGTCCATTTATCCCCCGTTTGCTTTAACTGGCATGGCTTGACCCACTGAGTAGTTTTCAATTTTCTTACATGGTGGAAGTAATTTTTTTTTTTGAGAGGCTCCTCCAAGATACACACAGCCTCATTTCCAGTAACTAGTCAGGCTGGTGGTTCCTGCATTCACCCGTGATGCTTTCAGGATCTTCCCCAGCCCCAGAGGAGCTGAGCTGGCTCACACAGAGCATTTGCAGGTAGGTGGCTGTCAGGGGACCAAGAGAGAACCATCATGATGCTTACAAAGCAACAATAGGAATGGGCATCCTTTACTGGTGTCTTGACCCCTGCCAGACCTCTGGCTAGGGGCAGGGCACACATGGCACAGGCAAACTGCTCTCCTAGAACAGGTGGGCTTATTTGGGGAGGGAAAGACTGTTGGGCAAATGAGAGGCATTACACACTCATTCTTCCACTAGTTGTCTTTACCAGGGAAACTGAGCTGTACAGAGATCTGTTTTCTCTAGGTGGCACTTGACAAAGGTTATCACCCATCCACCTGCTTCTCCTACCAGAGCAGCAATGCCAAGCATTCCTTTATGGCTGAAGGCTCACACACACTCCCTGCAGCCCCTGTGTGTGTGTGTATGTGTTAGAGATGCTTGTGGAGAGATCCAGATTGAGATCTCTGCCAGACAGACAGAATCATAGAATCATAGAATGGTAAGGTTGGAAAGGACCTCAAGGAGCATCTACTTCCAACCCCCTGCCATAGGCAGGGACACCTCCCACTAGCACAGCTCACTCAAGGCCTCCTCCAACCTGGCCTTCAACACCTCCAAGCAGGGAGCAGCCACAACCTCCCTGGGCAACCTGTGCCAGTGTCTCACCACCCTCACTGCAAACAACTTCCTCCTAACATCCAGTCTAAATCTCCCCTCTGACACTTCAAACCCATTGCCCCTTGTCCTGGCATTGCAAGACCTTGTCAATAGTCCCTCCCCAGCCTTCCTGTAGGCCCCCCTCATATACTGGAAGGCTACTATATGCCATCCTCCCCTTCAGACAACTGTCTTTCTCACCACTGTGAGAATACAACTAAAAATGTCCTAGCTGCACCAATGTCTTTCCATAGAAGTGCACTTTAGGTTAGAGCAAAGTGACTTAGTAACGCTGTTGAGTTTGAGGAAAATACAAATGCCAGAGAAAAGCCTTACTGAAAGCACTTTATAGAGAATAGCTCATCTCCCTCCTCCACCCTGCTTTGTCATTGCCAAGACCTCAAAGGATGAATGTGGAAGACACAGGGCTTTTAGCAATTTCCCCTTCTGTTCTTGGACATAACCTCAGCTTTACAGGCCCAGCCTCTTGAAATTTGTTTCTCCTCTCGGTATTTGCTATCATCTATCTGAAACCTTAGAAGACATTGAAAGGGCTATACCTTCTCTACCGCACCCCAGATACTTGTTGGGCAGTTAGTGTCACCCCATGTTGCCGGGGCTGCAGCTCACCTGGCCTCAAGTGCAGCATGAAACACATGGATCTGCTGCAAAGATAAGGAAAAAAATTGAGTTTTACACAGTCTTCTTTGCTTGGGTTTTGTTAGTTAAATTTATTTACCTAATATATATATACATACATATATATATATATATTCCAGAAAAGTGCTGAGGAAAGTTGCTGCATTCCAGTGTACCTCCCCAAGTAGATATCTTCCCTGAGCAGTGAACAGCTGTTTTTTTGTAGCCTCAGGAGCGACAATGGTGGCAGAGGCAGTGCTCCCAAGAAATGCCCCCTCTCCAGCTCCTTACCACACAGGAGTTGTGCTTGCTGCTGCTCCTCTCCCTCCACAAGCACGCTGGGCTCTGCAGCCCCAGGCTGCCAGAGGTAGGCCCTGAAATGAGGGAGGAAGCTGGCCTTGAAGTCCAGGAAGAGATCAGAGTTTTACCTTTTAATGAAGAAAAAGGAAAGGGGCTTCACCTGACAATTTGAGCAAAATGCAGCCCTGATGTATGAGGGACATTTTCCCTACTTAGCACCCAGTGAACATAAAAGATCCAAGCTTTGACAAATGGAAGAGTGATGTAGCACCATGGCCCCCATCAAAGACTTTCATCCTGAAAATGATATCTTTGTCAGGGTCACAGAAATTAGAATTCTGATGGATGTGAGAGGAGTCAGGTCTGTTCAGTTTCATTGAGTGCAAAACCCAAGTAACAGCTGAGGTTCACTCCATTTACTCCATCATATTTCCTATTTCTTTTACTAACCAAGAAGTAGGCAAAGACAATCTGAGGATTTGGCTATCCCCCTTGTCCCCAGTCCTTTGATTAAATAAGACAAAGCCTCCATTGTGCATCATCTTTAATTCACAGAGGCAGAGGTAGGCACCAAAGGTGAGATTTGGTGTTGTGGCTTTTAAGACTGGGTACCATTTTCTTTCTTTAAAGAGATTCAGTCCTTTCTCCTATTAATCTTTACCAGGGAATGCCTTCAGCCCACACCTGTATAAACAACCCAGATAGAGGGAAAAGTAAACCTAGATCTCTTCCCCTGAAGTATCTCTACATATACATATATATATATATGGATGTGGATAATGTAGGCTTACTGGGGAGACAGAGCAACCCCAAAGTCCAGCATGCTTCTCTTTCAGCACACTGTGTGGGACCCAGCCAGAAATCATCACAGTGTCAAACCAAGTTCAAGAGATCCAGTTGCAAGACTGGCTGCCTGCTTGGGTAGTTTGAAAAATGTCAAGTTTCACTTGAGAAGATTGCAGTTAAAGCAGGCTCTGGTGTGGTTCAAGCCCCAGTGGGTGAAGCTGAGGTTTATCCAGCATGAAGTGGCCCTCAGGAAGACCAAAGGTTTGCAAAGCTCTGTGCAAAAATATGGCCGGTGGTGTCAGGAAACTCGTGAGGCAGTAGCTGGGAAGGTTCCACTTGGCCAGGAGGGAAATGGAAGAGAAAAACAGGGTGTAAAGATCTCAGGACAAGATCTTTCCACCTGTTGCAGTAATTTGATTCTTTTCTGCGAACTCAGTTCTTTATTCTGGTTAACTGCATCCTGGGCAAGGCCATGAAGGCCAGGAAAGTGAAAAATGCTAGTTATTAATCTTGGAAAGAAGTGATTTTTTGAGAGGTGGGAAGTACACAAGCTGCTGGTTGTTCTCTGGTTTGTTTGGTTTTTTAAATTATTTATTCCCCTGCTGAATTTGTACATCAGCGTTTCCAGCGGCTGCTGGGTCCCCAGCTCTCCCGTGGACGCTGCACAAGCCGCAGTGCTCGGGAATTCGCCCCGGGAGCACACGGACACCCGGAGACATCCCCACACGCCCCGGGCTTGGCTCCGCGCAGCGCCGCGGGCCAGCGGGCAGAGCGGGAGGCGCCGCCCCCGGCGTGGGGCTCAGCCGAGCCCCCCCCTCCCTCGACGGTTCACTCGGCGGACACCGATATATAGCCGAGGGGCGCTGCCCCCTCCCCGCCCCACACGGCCTCTCGGCGGCGGGCCGCTCCGTCCGCCCCCTCCTGCCTGCCCCGCTGCCTGCCTCCCCCCCGGGGCCATGTCCACGGGCTCCAGCAGCGACGCGGAGGAGCTGCCCGCGATGGCCCTGCGGGCGCTGCAGCTGCGATACCCGCCGCCGGCCAAGCGCCGGCCCCGCAGCGAGCTCTACCCGCCGGGGGACGACTCCTCGGCGGCGGAGGAGGAGGAGGAGGAGGAAGAAGAAGAAGAGGAGGAGGAGGGAGTGGGCAGCTACTCGGCAGAGGCGGTGGGCAGCGGATGCAAGAGGAAACGGGCGCAAGGCGGCGGTCCCGGGGGCAAGAAAGCGGCTCCGGGACCGCGAGGATCGCCGCCCGAGGGCAAGCAGTCGCAGCGCAACGCGGCCAATGCGCGGGAGCGGGCGCGGATGCGAGTGCTGAGCAAGGCGTTCTCCCGGTTGAAGACCAGCCTGCCCTGGGTGCCCCCCGACACCAAGCTCTCCAAGCTGGACACGCTGCGCCTGGCCTCCAGCTACATCGCGCACCTGCGGCAGCTGCTGCAGGAGGACCGCTACGAGACCGGCTACGCGCACCCCGTCAGTCTGGTACGGCGCGCTGCGGAGCGGGGGTGCGCCCGCGGGGGCAGTGGGGAGCCCCCGAGGCACGGCGCAGGGCAGCCCCGACGGCTCGGCCCCGCGGGCGGAACCGGCAGCGCCCGAGACGTTCCCACCCTCAGGGGATGCAGGAGGCGGCCCCTACCGCGTCCCAGGCCCCTGGTACCCCCTGCTCTGAGGGCAACGCGAGTTCGGCCCGCGGTGATGGCGGTTGTGCCTGCTCTGGGGAGCCGGGTACCCCATAGGAATGCATTCCCCGGGCTTTGGGCCAGCTTGAAGAGCGAAAAAAGAGTCGTTCGCTCTACAGAAGTGAACCGTCATTCGCTCAGCGGCACGAAACTAAATGCCCGATGCGTGCCACAGGGGTAAAAGTCGTTTGTGTGCGACCACAGGGTGACTGCTCATTTAGTAGTGTGTGCGCTTTTTGTTTACAAAATGATGGAAACAGTTGTTGCAAGCGTGAGAAAGGTTGCATTTTTAAAGAGAACAAATCGTTGCTGACCATTGCAGGGCATTTAATTGCAATGGAAAAAGTATCACACATATTTGTTCGAAGAACTCGGCTCTCCTCTGCTGCTCGGGGAGCACAAAACGTGATGAGATGTTTGCAGCTGAACCAGAGCTAGGCAGGTATCAGTAATAAAGGGCCGGTATCACACCAGGAGAAACTTTGTTTTTAATCTCTAATACCTATTTTTGCTTGCAGACTTGGCCATTTGTGGTTTCAGGAAGACCTGACTCCGACACCAAAGAAGTTTCTACCGCCAGCAGATTATGTGGAACTACTGCATAGTCAAAGTAAACTGTCTTTTTATTGTTTAAATATTTTTTTTTGTTTGGTTTTGTTTGGTTTGGTTTGGTTTTGTTTTTTAATGGGCTGGGTATTTTTAAGAGCTGTAATTTATTGACTTAAGATCAGAAGATGGGGATAACCCTGATCTCCAACAGTATTGTATCTGCGTGCCCTGTCATTCTTTCCCCTTAGAGTTCTGAGGGAAGCATATTTAAAGCCATAAGAAAAAGTGATGGTGGAAATTAGCTTTTTTTATGAACTGACTGCAGCAGCTGAAGTCTGAGATTTGGAAAGGCCCTTCTTTGGCTTCACCATTCATACAGCTGCTGGAGTACCTGTCATTTTGAGGTTTTTAAAGTAATGGAAGTGGAATATAATGGTATAGAATTAACAGCATGGACCAAAATACAACTCTACAAACTAACCCCAAACAGTGTTATTTGAATTCTAAAGCCAAGCAGTATTTTAGAGTAGCTTTGAAACTCAGATAGATTTATAATATATTTTGATGGCATTTGTGTTCACAGATCTGGTTTACTGCAGAATCATAGAATCATAGAATGGTAAGGTTGGAAGGGACCTCAAGGAGCATCTAGTTCCAACCCCCTGCCATAGGCAGGGACACCTCCCACTAGCACAGCTCACTCAAGGCCTCCTCCAACCTAGTTTTCGACACCTCCAGGCAGGGAGCAGCCACAACCTCCCTGGGCAACCTGTGCCAGTGTCTCACCACCCTCACTGCAAACAACTTCCTCCTAACATCCAGTCTAAATCTCCCCTCTGACACTTCAAACCCATTGCCCCTTGTCCTGGCATTACAAGACCTTGTCAATAGTCCCTCCCCAGCCTTCCTGGAGCCCCCTTCAGATCCTGGAAGGCTACTCTAAGTTCTCCTGGAACCCTTCTCTTCTCCAGGCTGCAGAGCCCCAACTCTCTCAGTCTGTCCTCATAGAAGAGCTGCTCCAGCCCTCTGATCATCTTCATGGCTGCATTGCAGCTATGCAATAAGTACACTCAGACTTCATTTGTTTGTTTTGGTTTGGGTAATTTTGGTCTTCTTAACCAGAATTTTCTTTTAAAAATGGAAGTGGCTACAAATCTGCATTAAGGCTACCAGCCACTGGAATTAAAACTAACTGCTTTGGTTATGTGTTTTAAGTGTCACATGTAAGAATGTTGGACTGTCCCTAGAACTAATCTGGAAGCCAATTCTGATTAAAATAAGGCCAGGGTGAGGGAGCCTGTGTTGCAAAGAATGAGTTTGTATGATGCTGCAAAATAACAAGAATTTACAATGGTATAGACATTTTTTTTCCTGTGTTGTCATGCTTATCTTTGAAAAGTTTACCCTCAAATGAGTCCTAGTGACATTTCTTCACCGATTCTAATGCTGTAATAAAAGAGCATGCCATCAAATAAGTTGTAAATGTAAATAACTCTATTTTTTTATAAATGACATTAAAAGCTTAGTTACAGTGACTTACTGGTACTGTGGTAGTGTGTGGCTGCATCATTATTGGAATGCCTTTGTAATGCACATCCTGAAATCTGCTTTCGTAAACACCATTATCTTCCTCATCTCTTGAGAGCAGATACATCTCTAACAACTGAGTCAGATAAGAACCACTTTCACCCCTCAAAATCATGTGACATGCAGTACTCTATCAGGGGGAAAAAAAAGACACATTTAACCACTGTCACAATCTTCTCTGTGAATCAGGAAAATAAATGTAGGCTAAGAGATTAATGTTAGGAATTTGCTGTGCTTAATAACTAGGCGTGAAAGACAGAGTGATAGCCCCTTTTGCAGTTGTCATTTTACATTTCCATCTGCAGCCTGTTTTGCTTTTATTTGTACTTATACAATGGAAAAATCATCTTGAGTTTTCCTTGTTGGGAGTAGACTTTCCGTGGTTTAAGAGTAAAAGTCCTGAGGTAAGATTTTCTTTTTCTCAAAATACTTTCTCAGTGTTTAACTCTCAGGAAGAGAGAAGATTGGTGCACTTCAAAGATGAAAAAAACCCCTCCTTCAGAAAAACAACGAAAGTATGGAAAAGTTTAAACACTATAGAAAGGTCCACATGAAATTATGAAGGGGAAAAAAGTTCAGGGTAAATTCTCAAGTGTGAAGTAAATACAACAGGTCAAAATTGGGGCTGACAGGTCTGACGTGATGAAAAAAATAAGGCTGCTTTCACCTGTGCACATAGGAGATGGTCTCAAATATATTTTTTCCTCCTTGTGGATACATAATCTATAAAAATACTTCCTTCATGCAATAATGAATGCCCTTACTGTACTTGTTAATGTAACAGACACATCCATATAATGATGGTGCTTCAATAGAATCATAGAATGGTAAGGTTGGAAGGGACCTCAAGGAGCATCTAGTTCCAACCCCCTGCCATAGGCAGGGACACCTCCCACTAGCACAGCTCACTCAAGGCCTCCTCCAACCTGGCCTTCAACACCTCCACCAAGGGAGCAGCCACAACCTCCCTGGGCAACCTGTGCCAGTGTCTCACCACCCTCACTGCAAACAACTTCCTCCTAACAGGCTATCACTAATTTTAGAACAGAAGCACACAATGGCTACAGGTGACCATTTCAGGTTAAAATCTGGAGAAAACAACAGCTTTTAGATAGTGAATGTTGTATACACCTCAATTCTTTGTTTTAAATGCTTCTACCCAGAGAGACTTGTATTAGTCCATACTTAACTTGGCATAACACGGCAATTCTGTCTAGATTCCTCTAGCAACAATAATTTTGTTCCTTAGGTTCACAGATACTATTTTTAAAAAGGAAATTATCCTCTTCTTCTCTGAGGCATTATGTGCTTTAGAAAAAGTTTAGACAATTGAACAAGCTCTTTGTGGTTTTGTCCTGAGGTGAAGGCTAATGTCTTTGTCAGGGATGCACCAGGTAGGTCATAATGCTCTGGCATGCCTCACCTATGGAGACAAACCAAAACCACATCACAGTATCACAGTATCACAGTATCACAGTATCACAGTATCACAGTATCACAGTATCACAGTATCACAGTATCACCAAGGTTGGAAGAGACCTCAGAGCTCATCAAGTCCAACCCATTACCACAGACCTCAAGACCAGACCATGGCACCAAGTGCCACGTCCAAACCCACCTTGAACACCTCCAGGGACGCTGACTCCACCACCTCCCTGGGCAGCCCATTCCAGCAGTCAATGACTCTCTCAGGCAACAACTTTCTCCTCACCTCCAGCCTAAACTTCCCCTGGCACAGCTTCAGACTGTGTCCTCTTGTTCTGCTGCTGCTTGCCTGAGAGAAGAAAGCAACCTCCTCCTGGCCACAATCACCCTTCAGGGAGTTGTAGACAGCAAGAAGGTCTCCCCTGAGACATCCATGCAGCTTTGAATCATATTTTTCAACTCACAAAACTGAAATTCAGATCAGTGCTTTATATGAATGAGGTGAACAAAACATTTTAAACCACTGCTTGTAAGCATTAACAGATTCCATAGGGAGATAAAGTGTTTTGTCTCTCGATCTGATACATTGATTTAGTATCTACTGTCTGAGTATTAGGTTTAACTGGGCATAAGTAGGATGAGGGGAAGTCTTTAAAACTACCTTACATTTCTACAAGTCCACAAGCACAGCAGATAAATACATTTTTATTAGACATGGCAAGTGTACACTTGACTATTTCCTTATTCCATTAACGACATCTTTGTTCCTGGGCACAAGGTACAAGGCAAACCTATCTTGATCCCATAAAGATATCCAAACCTCGCTTAAGCTGTTTTACAAACAAAACACATCTGCAACTCATATTCAGCTAAGACCTGTTTCATGTGAAATCTTAAAAGGCAGAATACCTGAATGGACTTTCCTGGCAGGCAGTACAGATATAGACAGATTCATAGAATGCTTTGAGTTGGGAGGGATCTTAAAGGTCATTTAGCTTCAACCCCTCCAGCCACAGGCAGGGACACCTTCCACTAGACCAAGTTGTTCAAGGCCTCATCCAGCCTGGCCTTGAACACCACCAGGGAGCTGGAATTTATGACCTCCTTGGGCAACCTGTTTAGTGTCTCACCACCCTCACTGGAAAGCACTTTCCCCTAATATCCAATCTAAGTCTGACTCCAGAATATTTTTATTATTTTAGATTCCTAAATGTTCTGTAGAACTCTGTATTGCCTGTGTGTTATAGAATCATAGAATGGTAAGGTTGGAAGGGACCTCAAGGAGTATCCAGTTCCACCCCCTGCCATAGGCAGGGACACCTCCCACTAGCACAGGTCACTCAAGGTCTCCTCCAACCTGCCCTTCAACACCTCCAGGCAGGAAGCAGCCACAACCTCCCTGGGCAACCTGTGCCAGTGTCTCACCACCCTCACTGCAAACGACTTCCTCCTAACATCCAGTCTAAATCTCCCCTCTGACACTTCAAACCCATTGCCCCTTGTCCTGGCATTACAAGACCTTGTCAATAGTCCCTCCCCAGCCTTCCTGGAGCCCCCTTCAGATCCTGGAAGGCTACTCTAAGGTCTCCTGGAAGCCTTCTCTCCTCCAGGCTGCAGAACCCCAACTCTCTCAGCCTGTCCTCATAGCAGAGCTGCTGCAGCCCTCTNGTTGCTGTCTGGGCTGCACTCACACTGCAGCCTCATCTTGAGTTTTTCATCACCCCACACCCCCAGGGCCTTTTCCTCAGGGCTGCTCTCAGCCATTCCCCACCCAGCCTGGAGTTGTCCTTGGCATTGTGCCTACCCAGGTGCAGGACCTTACACTTGGCCTTGTTGAATGCCCTCAGGTTGGCCTGGGCACAGCTCTGCAGCCTGTCCAGGTCCCTCTGGATGGATCCCTGCCCTCTAGCAAGTCGACTGTGCCACACAGCTTGGTGCCATCTGCACACTTGCTGAGGCTGCACTGATTCCTCTGTCCATGGCACTGACAAAGATGTCAAACAGCACTGGTGCCAGCACTGACCCCTGAGGGACACCACTTGGCACTGGTCTCCAGGTGGACATTGTGCCCTTGATCCCCACTCTCTGGGTGCCACCATCCAGCCAATTCCTCACCCAGCAGTGCTCCACCCATCCAGTCCACGTTTTTCCAGTTAGGAAATTATGTGGCACTTAAACAGAACAGATCATTAGGCAGAAAGCTCACCTCTCCATCATGAGATGTGTTTGCTTACAGAAGGAAAATCTCACACTGAAAATATTAACAATGCTGATCTGAGCAAAAGAAACGTAGCTTGCATAGAAGAAATACCTAAGCATTAGGTATTTCTTCCCCATTAGTGACTTTATACATGTGTTGTTTAAAGAATTCTCAGAAGTACTATGGGTTCTGGATAAAATTGAAGTAAAGCTGACTATGGAAGAAGTATGGTTGCCATAGGGGTTTCCCAGGTGACAGAGGGAGTTGAAAAAGTCAATTTTCAGACCTCAGAAGCTATCTGAAAGTTACTCTGTATCTCTTTGTTGACTTTGTAAGGATTCTAAAGTGATCAGCTGTGTGGTTCAGTTAACCATCTAATGTTTTCACTGACTAGCTAAAGTTGTAAGGGGTAAAGCCAGGTTTAAAGGATTGAATTTTTTATGAGCCAAATAAGATAAAAAGAAGAAATGGAGCTTAGAGCTACCCAGCACTACAAGCTCATAGTAACCTTCTATTAGTAGCAAGTAATAATGACATTATTTCTAAGACATTATACAAAAGCTATCCATTCTCCTGGAGAAAAGTTACTTCTCCATGGAGAGCTAATTCTGTATCACAGTGAATTTGCTCTGGGTCTGGCAGTGCAGATTCTCACCAAGGTTAAAGGCAATTATAGAATCAGAGAATCATAGAATTGTTCCTAAGAACTCACTTCCACCACTGAGCTTTATCACACTCCACTCCTGCTGAAAGGTAGAACAGATTTTATCTGCAGTGCACAGAGGATGGATGCTGAGCTGCCCTCCAAATCCTAAATACCTTAATCAGTATTTTTAATATACTCTGACAAGATTGGGATAGGTTGCCACATTGCACAGAAACCTCTGTCCTTACAGTGCAGGCTGCTTAGATGCAGGTGCTAAGAAGCAGCAGGTCTCAGTTTCTCCCTTGGCTTTGAAATATTTATAAGTGCAAATTAGTGAAAAATAACTTTTAAAGTGCCTTGTTTGGAATGCAGCACATGAGAATCTCACTAGAGCTAAAATTCCTAGAAAGTGAACCCAGCTGAAAAGATTCATATAGCATCTATCTGGTAAGACAGGCAAAAGTCAGAAAAACTTGTGGTTGTGTAGGACTGAAGAATCAATTCTGTAGTGTTGGGGTGCTGTCAGTTTAATAGTGTCTGGGCTGGTGACACTCAGAAGAACTATAATTAACCTTGAGGGTATGACTGGAATTTAGCAAGCAAAGGAAATCACCCAATCTGTTCATGCTGGTGAAGTTGTTAATAATTCAGACTTCTGGTGTTTGAAAGAATTAGAAACGTGGCAAGTGCTCTGACACCAGAGCAGGCAGAGCTCTGAATCAGAATATATCCACAGACACAACCCTAACCTAAGAAAACAGATTGCTCAGTATCTGGGGCAACAGGACACAAGATTGCATCACTTTGTAAGAGTGTACAAGGCCCATGTAGCAAGTACAGCATGCATGAAGGAGATGGACATGAATGCTGGACATGAATGCTAATCCTGAAAACAAATGGATCGCTGTTTCATTCCAAGTCACTGTGATGGCAGAAGCAACATCACTAGCACTGTAAACCTGATAGCCAAGAAGTAAGTCTAGGCATGAATGCTTACGGAAAATCAAGATCATGATAGTACAAGAACTATTGTTTTGCAGATGATGCCAAGCTGGGTAGTCAATCTAGAGGGCAGGAAGGCTCTGCAGAGAGACCTGGAAAGGCTGGATAGATGACCTGAGGCCAACAGTATGAGATTCAACAAGGCCAAGTATGAGGTCCTACACTTGGGCCACAATAACCCCATGCAATGTTACAGGCTTGGGGAAGAGTGGCTGGAAAGTTGCCTGGTAGAGAAGAACCTGAAAGTGGTGATCAACAGCTCTCTAAACATGAGCCAGCAGTGTGCTCAGGTGGCCACGAAGGCCAACAGCATCCTGGCTTGTATTAAGAACAGTGCGATCAGCAGGCCTAGGGACGCAATCTAGGCTAGATACAGCCCTGATGTGAATGGAACAACTACACAGATAAACCCACTTAGGCTTTTTGCTGTGTCTCACTGTAAGTAAAACCACACCAATGTCCCTCAAAACTGTACAAATTGGATCATCTAAGAATATCCTTATTTTGTAAGAGGAAAGTAGTTCCCATAAATTAACACCTCTGAAACTGTAAAATTCTCATCACTTTGACCACGTCATATTTTGCAACAGACACCAAAGGCTTTACTTGAGAGTCTCCACTCCACACTCCCCAGGCAGCTACTCATTCTAGGTAGAAATACAATGTTTGCATACTCACTTTATGATTAATACCTTAGCCTACACTGCCCCATAGTGATAGCAGAATTAAAAGAAAAGTAGTCTTAAGGAGCATTGAGCACTGAAGCTTCAATGTCTGTGCTGATACACATAGAATGGTAAGGCTGGAAGAGACCTCAAGGAGCATCTAGTTCCAACCCCCTGCCATAGGCAGGGACACCTCCCACTAGTACAGCTCACTCAAGGTCTCCTCCAAACAGGCCTTGAACACCCCCAGGGAGGGAGCAGCCACAACCTCCCTGGGCAACCTGTGCCAGTGTCTCACCACCCTCACTGCAAACAACTTCCTCCTAACATCCAGTCTAAATCTCCCCTCTGACACTTCAAACCCATTGCCCCTTGTCCTGGCATTGCAAGCCCTTGTCAATAGTCCCTCCCCAGCCTTCCTGTAGGCCCCCTTCAGATCCTGGAAGGTTACTCTAAGGTCTCCTGGAAGCCTTCTCTTCTCCAGGCTGCAGAGCCCCAACTCTCTCAGCCTGTCCTCACAGCAGAGCTGCTGCAGCCTTCTCAGCATCTTGGTGGCCTTCTCTGGATCCACACCAACAGTTCCATGTCCTTCCTGTGCTGGGGGCTCCAGAACTGCACACAGGACTCCAGGTGGGGTCTGAGGAGAGCAGAGCAAAGGGGCACAATCCCCTCCCTTGCCCTGCTGCCCACACTGCTCTTGCTGCAGCCCAGCACACAGTTGCTGTCTGGGCTGCCCTCACACTGCAGTCTCATCTTGAGCTTTTCATCACCCCACACCCCCAGGGCCTTTTCCTCAGGGTTGCTCTCAGCCATTCCCCACCCAGCCTGGAGTTGTGCTTGGGATTGTGCCTACCCAGGTGCAGGACCTTACACTCGGCCTGCCCTCTGCCAGCTCTGCTCTTGTACCACCTCTTCCAAGGTGACTGCTGCTGAAGAACTGGTAGCCGGATGGGAGTGATGAGCGAGAGAACGCAATCCAGGGAAGAAGGGAGAAGAAGGGTTTCACGGAGAGGCTGCAGATGCCTCCAAAACGATAGCATAGGCCGCGCCGCTTCCTGGTAGACGCGGGCGCCACCGGGTGGCCACCGATGCGAAGTGCGGGTGGACAGAAGCAGGACGACAAGAGAGGGCCGACAGCGCCTCCGCGGCGCCCCTGCCGCCTTCTGCGAGCAGCCGGTGCAGTCTGACGCACATCAAAGTTATGTAGCAAGGCGAGGGACAGCAGCAGAATTCGGTGCTGGCAGCTTCCCTGCTGGAGCAGTCGCCCTATGATTTCCATTTTGGAGCACGAATAGAGCACACGAAGTTTAGTGGCTAGAGCAAAAGATGGAAACAAAGATCTGTGGCCGCTGTGAAAAAAACCTTTTTTTTTTTTTTTTACGTTCTGAAGACGGACCTCTTCGGAGCGTGAATACAGCACACTGTGAAGGATAGCAGCTTATTAGCTAAGGTAAAGGTGGGAGCCCCAAATTCCTTTGGGCTATTTGTGAGTCGTCAAGGGACTGTAAGGATGGACAATGGCACTCAGTGCTGGCACTTGTCCTGGTGGAGCACAGGTGGACAGTCAAAGGAGAAAAGCTGGTAATTCCTCTCTCCCTTATGGTTGAATTAGCCAGGCGAAACCACCAAGAATTGGCTTAATGTCTGGATTCCAGAAGCATGTCATAAGTGCAGGGACAAGGAAAATCATTAAATCAATGGTAGGGAAGTGTGAAATATGCCTATGAAACAACCCCCTAAATCTTAAAAGACCTCCACCCTCTATGGGACACATCAGAGAAGAAAATTCAACAGGAGAGTATTGTCAGGTGGATTTTATTGAACTACCTTGAAGGGAAGGGTGTATAAATTCCTTTGCTATTTTGGGGTAGCCAGATGCTTTTCCTACTCACACCAACAAAGCTTGGGAAGTAGTGAAACCTATTTTGAAAGAGATAATAACTACCTTGGAATCCCTTTAGGACTGTCTTCAGACAGGGGTCTTCATTTTATTGCTGAAACTGTACAGGAAATGTGTAGATTGCTAGGTGTTAAATGGGATTTACATGCCTCAAGGACCCCCAACCAAGCAGGAAGGTGGAAAGAATTTATTGTACTTTAAACCAACAAATAAATAAAATGTGTCACGAAGCTGGCCAAAGGCTTTATCCTTAGCTCTTCTGAGAGCAATAGTTCAACCTAGCCCTAAGCTAAAGCTTAGCCCATATGAAATTTTATATAGGAAGCCCTATCAGGCAATAGCAGTGCCTGTGTCATGAGGGGGAAGCTTGTGAGAGCAGGCTGAGGTCCCATGGACAGAGGTCCAATGGCACTGAAACAGCATCTTACTGAATTGGGTAAAACTCCCTATGAGCCTAGAAAATACGTGCTTTCAACTACATGGGTTGGAGGGCAGAAGGGTTCTGCAGAGGGACCTCGAGCGCCAGGACAGATGGGCAGAGTCCAAGGGGATGGAGCTCAACAAATGCAAGTGCCAGGTGCTGCACTTTGGCCACA
>VWZE01013807.1:116782-135850 GCA_013396675.1 Eubucco bourcierii | reverse complement strand
AAGAAAGAAAGAAAGAAAGAAAGAAAGAAAGAAAGAAAGAAAGAAAGAAAGAAAGAAAGAAAGAAAGAAAGAAAGAAAGAAAGAAAGAAAGAAAGAAAGAAAGAAAGAAAGAAAGCAAACCAGAAAATATAGGCTACATACTTAACCACTTAATTTTCCTAAAAAAACACCAATAAAAAAACAAATCTGATTTTTTTTTTCCCCTCAAAGTAAGTCTGCAGCTGAATCACTTGTTAGCTGGCGTGCTAACTGAAAGCTTTTTGATCTCAGAGGTTCCTTGTGTTCACAGCTGGCCTTGAGTGTCAGGGAACAGAGCCACAAAAACATATCAAAAGCAAAGAGGAGTTTGAAGTGCTGAGTGCAACTACCAATAAAACTAAAGGTATACAAAACCTGGGAAAAACCAGGAGATTTCCTAAACTACCTTGCGCAAACCAAGTGCCCTATGGCTGAGGAAGCCTCTGCCGTACTGGCAAATTAGAAATCCACAAGTACATGTATTAACTGCTCCTAAGGAGTGCAAACATGAGTATAATCACTGAGAGATACTGTTTGTGTTTAAAAACAAAAACTCAGAGTGAAATAAAAAACTTTACCTCTCCCTTCACACGACCTCTCTGGACAGGCTGCCAAAATCCTGCCTGCACCCGACATAGTCCTGCCCACTCTCATCAGAGGTGGGAGCCCGGACATGTGATCTGTTTTCAGTGACTCTCTATACCACCAATTGAGGAGGAAGTGGGTGCTGGAGGGAGAGTCAGGGGGTGCCTTTTGTTTCTCTAGTATCTGCTGGTTAAGTAACAGAGCATATACACTCTTTTGATTCCTCCTATGTGATAGCCCTGCTGTCTATCTTTTAAGGGATATTATTAATTTCTGCTTTCAAATGTTATTTCTTTATTTATTTGCCACCCATGTTATTACTGTTATCTTATGGGATAGTTGAAAAGGTCCCATATTTTGAGTACTTTGTTTTTGTACACTGAGGAAATACCACTTTCCAGTTTACTCACCGTTCCTACAACTGACTGGAGCTGCTCTCCAGGATGATGCAAGTTGTTCTTTCTGCCCAAAGTATTCCTGTAGATGATTGCATGGTCTGTACAAGGACACTGCCACTTTTAATTTTTTCCCTCTATATTTTCCCATGATATGGCAATAAGTTGAAAGAACACTATTCTTGTTTCCTGCTACGTCTGGCAAAATGACTCATATAATCCTTGCATCTAAAGATGGTGCTTTCATCATCCCCTATGTAGGACATGCCTGACAACCCCTCTCCTTCTGACGACGGACCACTGTGCTAAGCAGCAATCTGTCATCTGCTGCTTTGGGCAGCCGCCCTGAAGAAGTGCTCTTGCACACACTGAGAGCAAGGCTGATGGTGTATAACTTTTGGGCTGTATCCTATGCAGGGTCTGTCTCAGGTGCAGATCCCTTCTGTGATTGGACATGTCTGAGATGTCTGGGATGTGCTCTCCTTGCTGGGGAGAGGCAGGGCATACTGGAGCTACTGTTCTCGACTTGCCTGGGTCGATGGGTCTGTCAAGGAGACGCAATTAGTGTGGACAGGAAATGAGGTGCATGAGTCTGCTGAAAAGCTCAGAAAGTCTACAGCTACTGCTAGAAGAGAACCTCAACCCTGAGCACTACACTAATGGCTTAAACCACAGAGAGACTGAAAATCAGACATGACCTCACCTGGAAATATGTATAGTACATAAAGAACTCATTTCTGTTTATTACCTCTTTTGTGACTGTGGCACAATGCCTCTGCTTTGTGTTACATTCTAAAGAACTTTACAGCTGCCCAGCCACATCAGCATTCCTGTCTTTATGCACTATTAGGGCTCTGCAAGGCCAAAATTCTCTCTCACTATTAATTTATTGCACAGTTTTGGTAGAGTTAAAAATGTATGTTCACAGAGATCTAGTTACAAACGAAAATAATTTGACTATATTGTATATGTTAAATGAAACACCACACACACCTCCCTCCAATTTTATAACTTTCTAAGTCTGCTGAACCCAGTTTACCTGTTTCATTTTAATTTTTCTTTACTCTGTGACAATTAAACTGAGAGCAAAATGTACTTCAAGCTGCCTACCCTTATTAAAAATCAGTCAATTTTTCACCCACACTTTTCTCCCTTTGCTTATCAGCAGAGCAGATGCAGACCTATTTGCTTAAATCAAGGCTTGTGATTCACTGGCACATCAAAAGAGCAGCCCCTATGATGTTGCTTTTATTATTGCACCTTGTCTCTGTCATCTCCACTGCATTGGTGCTGCAAAAGGAGGCCTCTTTATCACTTCCCATCCTTTCCTTCTGCTTTTAGTGGAATCTGAGTTAGCAATCAGAATAATAATGATTTAGCTCCAAGGGAATGTGAATGCATGCCAAGTTCCTTTGGTACACAGGGAAATCAGTTTGGTATTGTTTACTCATCCCCTGTGGATTCACCAGATGGCATCAGACAGCATAGTTTGGAGTCTAAGCTCAAAAGAGAGGCGAGGCTTGAGCTACAGGAATTGATAATGTGAACTTACCAGGAATCATTCTGCTCTTTTCTTGAGGCTATAACAGGTCTTTCAGATTTGTTGTAAAACATGTAAGGAAACAGAGTGTATTGTAGCACACTTAACCCCCTACAATGTTAAGTAAAAGATTTTTAGCATAGTCAATCATGAATGATTTTCACTACCCTTCTAACTAACTGCTTCCCCTGGAGATGATGCTTTCCTTGGGTTGGGATGAAGGTCCTGAGCAGGTCATCAGAGAGGAGGCAACGGGAAATAAGGCCTTGCAGCTGTTTCCTTCTAGGCTAGCTCTGCTTGAATTCAGTAAATAGAGGATTTGGTTTTCTGTTCCTTAAATATCCCAAGCATAAATTATTCACTCAGAATACATTTGTCAAAGCACTCTGAAAACAAAAGTGGAAAGCCTTAGAGTCTGACCCAGCTACAACTTTACTGACCACAGCACAAAGTACTCAGTATAGCCTGATGGCCCTGCCCTGAGGGATGGAGGAGATGATCTAATCACTATTTTCCATCTCTTTGCCACAATTCTGTGATCTGAATTGTTTTCGGGCCAGATCCTAAACCTACATAAGATTTCTTGTAACGAATACTGCTGGATTGATTTATAGCAGCTGAGTGCCTCGCCTTTGAAGACTGTTTTAACCTTTAGAATATTGATTTCTCTTCTTGTTTTCCCTGGTGCTGGAAGCAAGCTCCTTGGTTGTTGCAAGATGCAGAAGTGCTGTGATTTGTAAAAATGAGTGACCATAGAGGTGAAAAGTTCAGCAGCCTCCCTTACAGTATTGCATAATCGTGGTAAAAGGGGCCACAGCCTCCTGGAAGGAGACAAGGCCTCAGACAACCACCTGACAATGATGTTCAGTGGGTGGGACCTGTCCTGTCAGACATGCCTTTACTTAATTTCAGTGCTAAGTGAGCAGTCATGGAAGGCTTGTAATGGAGAAAAGAAAGTTGAAGATCTTACCCATTCTAACTTGTTTCTGACACATTTGTTAAGATACAGTGCCATACATATTTTATATGTCTATATAGATAGAGATACAGATAGTGATACAGATATATGAGCGCAGTGCGTATTTGGATATTTAGCTTCCAGGGAAAGGGTGTGATTTTGTTCTCATGAAACGTTTGTCCCATATGTCAACATCTGAATTTAGGTAATGGACCATCGTGATGACTTTG
This sequence comes from Eubucco bourcierii, assembly GCA_013396675.1. Lineage (NCBI taxonomy): Eukaryota > Metazoa > Chordata > Aves > Piciformes > Ramphastidae > Eubucco > Eubucco bourcierii. Next base: position 132,124 of record VWZE01013807.1, on the reverse strand, counting down.
AGAGATCTACATAGTGCCTACAGCTCAGTCAAACATCAGAGAAAACCTGCTCTTTGCCCTGAAAGGAGAGCATGACAAGGTGCATGACTCTCACAACTTTCAGACAGTTTATCTGATGTGTTTTTTCCCATCTTGCTCTGTCCTGGTGGTTCCCCAAGGGTGACAGTGGCTGTGCTGAAGTAAACGCAGGGGAGATTGTTGCTACTGGCTGAACCTGGCCCCTGACACAGCCAGGAGAAGTGGGTGGAGGGTCAAAGATTTTATTTCCTGCCACTTTGCTTTCCACAGTTGGCAGGTTGGCTTGGGGTGCCGAGTTTCACAGGACACAACGTGGCAAGTCTGAAGAGCAGCACTGCAGCAGTGGTGGCTGGGGCTTGGTGGTCTGACTCAGCATCTTACAGCTAGCCCGATTGTGGAGGCCTGGATCAGTCCATCATCAGCCAGTTGCAGGTACTGCATATAACTTCCTGTATTACTTTTCAGGTCCCTTCATCAGAATTTGCTCTCGCCTCGTTGGGCTCTTAGGTGTCTGGGTGCGCTTAACTCCACCTGTTTTTAACACCTCTGGGGTAGACGGTTTCTCATCTGCAGGGCAGAGTGACGCTTGGTCTGTTCTGGCACACTTAAGCTCTTGACGCGTAAGCATGTGAGTAGTACAGCCAGTGAGCCGCAGGCACTGGCCATCGCGCTGGGGTGAGCTATGACTGCACGGCACCAGTTCAGGTCTGACTTGTAACTGCAGGGAAATCTGCAGAGCTGCTCCAGTGCTCACCACCTGGAGCTCTTCCCAGAGCAGCAGATTCTAGTTTGCAAAGGGCTCTTTGGTTTCGGAATAACCTGGAGGGATGCCTTGAAATGTCACATGCAGATGGTTCCTTTCAGTGCTTTGAAATGCCCGTTTTCTCACAGAAGCCAACTGCTTGTAATGCAATGCAGTTGGGAATCTGGAACGAAGTCCTCTCATCTCTTCTCTAATTCTAATGTGCTCTTTAACAGAAGAAAGTCCAGAGAGGCAGGAAGCAAAAGTCAACATGCCAGCTGTACACTCCCCAGAAATCTCCCATTCCTTCTTTTACCTTTTACAACAGCCTTCTGGGCTTCAGTGCTGTGAGATTAATGCAAAGTGATCCTCTTTCCTGTCTGCTTTGAAGTTTGTGGGTTTTTTGCTTTATTTTGGGTGGTATATAGAATCCCACTTTAATTTATCCAGATCCCTAATATGGATACGAGAAAAAAAAAAATAAAAAGAAAGAAAGAAAAAGCTCCATTTCCCTCCCAACCCCCATTAGTGTTGCTACCTATAGTCCTGTCCTGTACCATCAATTGCAGCTTGCATTAGAGTACAATTAACCCCAGTAACTTGTGGGCTGCTGGACAGGTGAAGAGAAAAGAGCTATTTGTTTAGTTGTGTTCTCACCACCAAAAAATGGCACAAAAACTATGAAAGTTACACAGTAGAAAGACCTATGTATTTTTTTAAATTACTATCAATTGAATTATCCTTACACCAAAGCTAAGTGCTCAGCAACACACCTGCTCATTTGCTCTCTTTGTGTGAGGTGCCAGGTCTCCTTTCAGGAAAGCAGTCACCCACATGAGCTCAAAACGTGCATAGCCTACTGTGACCATGCTGGTTTTCTATTGCAGGTACATTATTACACTGCCGCTTCCACACAATTGGCAGAATGAAGTCAGCAAGTGCGTGGGGAAAGACAGGATGGCGTTTTAGACCAGAGAATGGATACAACACTGCCACAAGTTGATTTCACCCAGTATTACAGTATTACCTTACAGTATTACAGAAAACCTTTCCTATAATAAAACCTTTTCTATGACTTTTCCTATGATTAAACATATTATATACTTAGCTCATTTATGTCTAAAATGCAAATATTTTTAGTTTATAATAGTTGCGGCAACATTTAATTATATCTCCCAAAAGCATTGCTGGTCTGTTTGTATACTCAGGATTGCAGAACACCTTACCAACACAGTCAATAATCCGTTCATCAGCAAAAGTTAATATCCAAGCCTGAAATCAAGAGAAGGAAGCCTACTCATCAGGTTGGGTTAGTGGTTTCAAGATCATCTTAATTATTTCATGCCTAACCCTAAAAAGGTTGAGGATTTTCAGCTTGCATTACAATCACTGAGAAGTTAGTGCTCAGGGCTGTGCAAGAGCAGACCTGAGAAAAGAAAAATTTCAGTTGTTGGATGCCAAATCCATCACTGCAATGGCTGATCTGGAATTGAACCTGCTTGCACTATGCATTGGTTTGGCTCCAAGACAGTAAAGCAAGACAGCTTGTCAAGACAAAAGTGCACCAACGTGCTGTGTGAGAGAGGCCAGAGTAACAAGTTTAAACACATCTTTCTGGCTGCCAGGAGCACTGCATAATTTTTTGAGAGTACTGCTGTTCAATCTCACTAAACAAATCTCTTTCATTTTACTTATTAAAAATGGCAAGCCCCGTGACTGGAATGGTTGCTGCTTTGTAAATTGCAAGGCCTGTTTGTGAAATCTGATTTCTCCTTTCTGTCTTGCCTCTAGACCATGCTCTTTTCATGTTCTGAAGCAAATATATGTAGCCAATCCTATATTATTTATAATTACTGAATGCCCTGCTTCTGTGAAATTAGCTTCTCTGACTGCAGTTCTGCATTCATCTGATGTACCAGGCAGTTCGTTGGATGTATCAGCAGACAGAGGTACTTGGTTCTTAGAGGCATCCATGCTACCTACATAAGAGCAATTGGATATGCTGGAAGAACAGTCTTCAGCTTCAAAGTTAAAAGCGGCTTGCAGTACCCCTGCAAAGAGTGTCCAGGTCAGCCCCAGAGCTGTAGCTTCTCTACTGTCTGCAGTTTTCACCTTCCCTTGGTTCCACTTTTTGCTCTTGCAATGAACTGTCTGTCTTGGATGCAAACGTGATTTAGTGTACCGAGAGTATTTTGACATCAATGTCTAAACCAGACAAGAATGAGAAGGGGGAGAATTCAGGAGGGGACATAACAGTAGCCTACCGGCAGGGGAACCAGGCAATTCCATATCCTGGTCTTGTGTTCATATCATACACAGAAACATCCTCTGGACCAAAGTCCAGGGTGCAGGTTTCCAGTCTCCTGGGTTTTATTCTTAGCCTTAGCTTTTGTATTGTTTTCTGTGCTGTAACTAATTCCAATATTGCATGAGGAACCATTGGGTTGAACTGTTTTTTTCAGAAGAGAATTTGGTATGGTGGATTCTGGCAGCCCTGACCCAGATTTAGCCTGTGGAGTGGGATGAGATTTCACATGTTTACAGTGCTCACTGCTTGCTTCTTGTGATGCTGGTGTTTTGTGTTGCAAGTCTGAGGCACCAACAATTTCTTTCAAGCACATTCTATCAGCAGGCACAAGGCATCACATAAAACTACTTGGTATTTTAAAATCATTGCAGAATGCAAGTTCAGTGCATGCCTCTGCTGAATCTAACCCACAGCCTAACCTTTGCAGCTTTACAGTTTGCAGAAAATTATTTAATTTCTTATGTTAAATATTAAATAAAACACAACATGATTCCTACACTCACAGTTGTCTGTTAAATAAAGTTGAATTAAAATGTGCTTGGGGAAATCCTACTTTTCTGTAGGTGCCAGTTTCCCAGTTTGCATAGGGTGAAGTAATTGCAAACATAAATTTCCTGCAGCACAGCTCTGCTGGAGTCCAGGGCTGAGTGTCCGTTCCACGGGGGAAAGAATTTCAACCAAAAAAAAAGTTTTTATAAAGTTTTATATATAATTCTTAATTGCCCACTCATTTTTCTCCTAGTTATACCACTGAAGCATGAACTGATATAAAAACCAACATTTTAAATTTGCGTCGAAGTAGGAAAGGGAAAATCTGCCCTCAAAGCTACATGTCCTTGCATTAAGCACTTGTGCTTCTATGTCCTGCTTACATGTCTCAGGCTTCTGGAAGAAATTTCAGAAGTTACTTAATTTTAGATATTTTCTTGAAAAGTCTGTCCTCAGTGTAGTAATGTAAGGTTTCCTTAATCTGTTATTTTGGGAATGAGGGGATCGATTTCTGCCCAAGTCACTGACAACTTCATGCCTGGAGGGTTGGTTATAATTGCTACCACCAGTAAGGATACATAACATGCAGAGCTGGAGAACTCCATCTGCTAGATGAGAACAAGGATTGTGAAACTGGTAGACATTGTGCTATCAAGTGTCAGTAGCAAGCACTATTTCCTAACTACCTCTTTCACTATAAGGACAACGTCCAATCGTCAGGCCACTTCATGGAAGTGAATGCATTCTACCACCATCGGCTCCCCATACTGAGTGTTAGCAATATGCTGCCATGATCTTGTCAGACTCAGCCTTAGGATTTTTCAGATTCACGGATTGCCTCAGGTTGAAAGGTTATCTTGTCCCATCCCCACACAGTGAACAGGGACACCTTCAACTAGATCAGGCTGCCCAGGACCACACCAAGTCTGAGCCTGATTGTCTCCTGGGGCAGCATTTCAACTACATTCTTGGGCAACATGATCCAGTATTTTTACCATTATCGTTGTAAAAATCTTTCTCCTTATGTCTAACCTAAATCTACTCTGCTCCACTTTAAAACCATTGCCCCTTGTCCTGTCACTACAAGCTCTCCTAAACAGTCCTTTTCTTGCCTTCCCATAGGTCCCCTTTGGACACTGAAAACCACTATGAGGCCTCCCTTGAACCTTCTTGTCCTCAGGCTGAACAGCCTCAGTTGCCTTAACCTGTCTTTGCAGGAGAGATGATCCAGCCCTCCAATTATTTTTGTGGCTCTTCTCTGGACATGCTCCAGCAGGTCCATGTCTCTCCTGTGTTGTGGGTCCCACAGGTGGATGCAGTAGTTCAAATGCGGTCTCACCAGAACAGACTAGAGTGACAGAGTCATGTCACAATTCTTTTGATGCAGCCCAGGACGTGATTGGTCTTCTGGGATGCAAGTACACAGATCATAGGATCACAGGATCACAGGATGTTAGGGTTTGGAAGGGACCTCCAGAGATCATCGAGACCAACTCCTCTGCCAGAGCAGGGCCAGAGTATCAAACTCAGGTTGCACAGGAACACATCCAGACAGGGGTAGAAAAAGTCCAGAGGAGGAGACTCCGCAAACTCTCTGGGTAGCCTGTGCCAGTGCTCTGTCACTCTGAAAGTCAAGAAGCTCTTCCTCATGCTGAGGTGAAACTTCCTGTGCTGTAGTTTATACCCATTGTGCCTTGTCCTACACAATGTTGGCTCATGCCCAGCTTTTCATCCATCCAAGTCCTTTTCTGCAGGGCTGCTCATAATTTCATACCCCAGCCTGTACTTGATATTGAGATTTGCTCTGACCCAGGTGCAGGACCTTGCACTTAATGAATTTCATGTGATTCTCCTCAGCCCAGTTCTCCAACCTGTCCAGGTCCCTGCTACAAACAGCTTTGAAAATATGTATCAGTAGGCCTGAAATTAGTGTAACTAACAGCAAAAGCTTATCTCTCTTTCATGAGGTAATAGAATTGTAGAATGGCAGGAGGTGGAAGGGACCTACAGCAATCATTGAGTCCAATCAGTCTGCCAAAGCAGGATCACCTAGGGCAGGCCACACAGGAATGCATCCAACTGGATCTTGAAAGTCTTCAGGAAAGGACGCTCCACAACCTCTCTAGGCAGGTTTTCAAAAGCAAGCTGAATTAAATGGATGGTCAGACACTGTTGTGAAATCTGTAGATCTCCAGGGCAACTGTGATGGATGTTTAAATCCTCTCTGTTAGACTGAGTGCAAGAACATGGTTCTCATAGACTTTTACACAGAGAGACAGCGAAAAATGAACTGCATTAAAACCCCTACTGATTTCCTCTGTTTGTTGGTGACTCATTCATGTGGCTTTGAACTGTCAACCAGGAAATGAGTTTCTGTAAATAAGTGTTACTTCTGTAGGTAGGTTAGTGGTCAGAACATCTGACTGGAAATTAGATCAGTAACTGTCTCTGTCTCTTGCCAAATGTGTGACCATAAGCCTCTCAGCCTCTCTGTACTGCAGTTTGTCCCTCTGTAAAATGGCAATAATGATGTTTACCTCCTCTGTAAAGGCCATTTAGATTCAATGACGAAAACCACTGTGAAAGTTAGAGATATTTGTTTATTGGTGTCTGAGGGAAATAGTATTTCTTTATAGCTTGGGAGAATAAGTACCTTTGTAGCTCTGGGAAATTGACTTCAGATAGAAATCCACTTGTTTCCAATACTATTTTTCAAAGTGTCTACATCTTGGGGACAGAAGCCAGGGTGCATTTGAGGGCATGCCTAGTTTCAGCCTGTGTCTAATCCAAGTTTGTCTGTTTCAAAATCTGGTGTTTTGGAGGATTGGTGTTTTGAGGGAAGTAGTCAAAACCCCTAGACATTCAAGAAAGGAGGAAGAAATATCAAATGCAGCTTCAGGCTGTGTCATACAGTTTTGACCTGCTGCTTCCTGGAAGTCTCCTGATATTATCCCTTGCTGTCCTCACATCACTTTTGACCAGGCTGAGGTGTAACAAGGTGAGCCTTGAAGAGTTCTTTATTCCTCTTGGCTATAGGGGGCCATGTTGGTGAGGCTGCCTGGCCAGACTCAGCTGGGCTCTGCTGCTCCCATTTGGGACAAGCACCATACCTCCTAATCCAATACTTAGTGCAATGCTTCCTGGATCCATGAGTGGGCTCCTGAAGAGATAACATGGTAATGGTAAAAATCCCATCCAAGAGTAAGAATCATAGAATTTATAAGGGTATTGACTTGCTCCCTAGTGTTCATGGCAAAACCACCCTGCGGTGGGGTGTGTGCATTCCTCCTTGGATAACAAGGAGGCATTACAGCAAGAATGGGGGATACAGGAAGCAGTACAAGAAAAAGTGAAATCAGTCTGAAGCTTAAGGTTTTCTCTCCAATGTGATTTCAAGGTGTCAGCTTGGCATGTCCCCAGCCCTGTCTTCATGCATACTCAGGCAGCTGGTGAGAAGACTCACCAATGGAAACAAGGGATCTGAAATAGCTTCTCTGTGAAAAAAAACCCAACCTTTTAGTCTTTGATAGATGTGTGAAAGATGTAAGAGTGTAGTGATGATTACCTTCAGTCATTCCATTAGTGAGTGACTAGGGAGGATATTAAGTGGCAGATATTAAAGTTAAGCATTTAAAACTCTGCAGGGTTGGATAACTTCCAGGAACTGTCCATAGAGCTCTCTGAATCATTAATGTCAACACAAAGAAAAATTAAAAAAAAATGGAGAAGTGAAGAAACTGAAAAGGATTGGAAAAAAGCCAATCTTTTAAAAGAGTAAATGGGATGAATGGGGCACTGAATGCTCTTGAACCTGACATTCATCACAGGAGGAAATGGAGCAGCTGATACAGGATGTGACTGCCTGAGTGAAAGGTCTTAGCCTCCACCACATGATGGTTAAAAACTGTTAGTAATTGTCCTTCTATAAAATAACTGCAGCCCCCTGTGGAATGAATTAAGAACTAGGTAAGCAAGCAGTGCAAAAGAAACTGTACGCAGGGAGCTACAGTCCACTGACAATATTTTGTAAGTGAACTTGAGAAGGGTCTGCTGTATATTTGGTGCCCTTCAAAATGGTCTTTAAAATGAAAGCCGGATTTATGTGAAATGTAGGGCACCACTTGGGATAACACAAAGCTATGTTGAGAACAGGTCAGTTAAATTCGCTGAGCTTGGCTGTTTATCTATCACTGAAACATACATTTCATAGCCATCAACTGGCAGATCTTAAAAAAAAGAATATAGGCCATCATGGAGACTGAAAGTTGCAGAGCAGTGTGGTTCCTAAAAGAACAGGGGAACTCTGTGAATAAGCCTAATTGCATGTAGGCTGCCTGCACCATGCTTTGCTTAGGATAGCAAGTACGCTTCTCAGAGATATGAGGCATTATGTTTCTATATACAAGCCTGTCTGGGTTCATGCATTAACCAGAAGATTAGTTCAATCAGGTCCTGCCTCCCACTACTCCACATGGAAGTGTGTATTTTCTGTATTTAGAACTACGCAGTTGCTAGTATGTGCTAAATACTGTTCTCTAGACTGTATGAGTCAGCCTAAACTGTTTTAAATTGAGTTAGGAGAGTAATTTGTTTATTCCCGTGATGTTATTCCTGATGTAGTTTCAAGACCAACAGCAAATTAAAAATCAAAGCTAAAAGAACTCTCCTGTTAAGTCTCAAAGTTCAGATGAAGTTGGTAGTGGGTTACTTTTTATTTGCTTTTTTCTGTATCATAATAAGATGGACACTGTGTTTTGGTTCTGTGTGTCTTCATCAGAAGCTATGTTTTTCTCTTTGTCATATGTATGTTTTCCTTGTTTTGAGATGTCCCAAGCAGCTACAAAATGGTTGAGTTAGGCTCTTACAAAACTATTATCAAGTTTAGTGCATGTCCTTGGTTTGTCAACCATTCTAGCTAAACAAAATATTCTGAACTCGTTATAAGAAGAGTTGAAACATTCTGTGAATGGTGCTGCATCTGAGAGATTGTGGGCACAGATCCTTGCTAAGTAACACAAGGGATGGGACTTCCAGCCTTGGGTTTCCAAAAATAAACCAAATGTCTAGTACATTCCCATGTGGTGTATCCATATCTTCCCAACAGGCAAAGCCAGACTGTGTGCATGTGATGTCCATTTTATGTTGTCCAGCTGCAGACATTAAATTAGACAAGTGACTGGGAATTTGTATTTTGCTCTTTGTTTTGTCATTAGAGGACTCGGGTGTGCAGGCTTATGGGGCCACTGCAGCACAGTAACACAAATTCTTCTCCCTCAACATCTTCCTTGTGGCCAGCACTGTCTAGGACTGTAGCAGAAGTAATGCAAGCAAAGCAGCTCCCTCCTTCTGCTGTGCAAGATCACAAGCATCCTGAAAGTACCCCAAATTATTGTGAGGTTTTTTTCCCTTTTTCACCGGGAATGCAGAGCAAAAAACTTTACAGGCTTTGGTGTGGCAGCAAATGACCTGAAGAATTAATCGTGACTCCAGACTTCTGGAGGTTTCTTTGTGAAATAATGGTGTTAAATTTTGAAGTAAGTTAGTGCACTAATGGTTAGTGCACTGAGGCCTTGAGTAACCTGTACTAGTGGGAGATGTCCCTGCCTATGGCAGGGGGTTGGAACTAGATGATCCTTGAGGTGCCTTCCAACCTTACCATTCTATGATTAATTTTGGGGTATATGCCAAAGCTGTTCAGTAGGACCTGCACACAACCTGTGTGTAGCCCCTGGGGTATACTGTACAATGAATGCAGGAGTGAGGCCATGTTTTGTCATGCACACAGGGCTGAGGTTGTCAAAGGGTGGCCTCAGGTCTGTAAAATCAGAACCTAATGTACTTCCTAATGTACTTTGTTCTGCTTCCTGAGAGCCTTGAATGAGAAAGTAAAAGACAAGTCTTCACATCGTTCATATAAAAAGCTCTTTCCCCCTTGGGTTTTGGGTGACTCTTTTTTTTTTTTTTTTAATGGTCAAACCACAAACAATTCTGAGATTCACGAATGCTGATTTGAGGTCTGTGTCTTGGAAGTGGAGCATTTACACTGCGTTAGCCAGCTGTGCAGGCAAGACTAAAGAGATGCACAGGATGAGTTTACCAAGGAAGTCAGAGGGAAGATTACTGCAGTGTTTCTCCAGGGAGTGGAGTGACTCCAGGAAGAGTATAGTGACCTTGGGAAGAAGCATCTGGGCTCCTCTGTGTGTGTTGAGGGAACTGGTATGAGCACAGGTGGAAGGAAGAGTGGGAGACCCAAGGGAGTGTGTCTATTGTAAAGGGGAGGGTGGAGAAGTCGTAAAATGTGAAACTTATTTTCTCCATTTTCACTTCAAGTGTTGCAAATGTTTTTCTTCTGGGTTTTGATGCTGGGAAATGGAGCAATGTGTAAAACCTTTAGCTTTATTATTACCATCATTACTCTCATCATCAACTGTTGTGTAAAATGACAAATATTTATTCAGCTTTTACCCTAGTGTAACTTTAACCAGACATACAAGTTTGTAAATGAATGAAATCTTAGGATCCTTCAGACATTTTACAAGCACAAATGCAGTGATAACATCTAATTGCTGGTATCCGAGACTGTCTGACTGCAAATGGGATGCTATTAACCACTTTATGTCTGTAATGGTTGTGTCAGAGAATTGTCAGGACAGTGCTAAACACTGTCCAAGCCTATGAGACAGAACGAAGTCCCAAGTATTCAACAATTTAATCAACATTTAGGCTGCTGAATTTGCAAACAGTACTTTCAAAATACTTTCATGTATGACCTAAACCATGGGCAGAAATGACTGAAGAAGCAGTATCCTGGAAAGCAACAATTACCTTAATGCATCTCATCACAGCATAACAGGGTTTCAGGTGCTGGAATGCTAAGTGCATTTGATTCTAAATTGTGACGGGAGGACATAGCATAAACCAGGTTGATGTCTGATGGCTGATTTGCTGCACAGATGTTGTTTGCTCTCTTGTCGTGGTCATGGTTATGACCCATGGTTTGTGCTTCCCAAGTCCTAGCTACTTTCAACTTTCAAAACACTGCTTTCTATAGGTTGTGGCCAGAGTTATCATAGGCTTTGCTCTCTGAAAATTGTGGGCTTTATACACTCTTCCTTCTGGTTCTGTAAAGCACTGTACTAGGCTTAGATACATAAAATCTATTTTGACCACTTTGTATGCAGATGCTAAATTAATAAAAATTAAACAGAAAGGTCTGTAATTAACATTTAATTTCAGAAAGTGGTGACAGTGGATTTTTTTAAGGTACGCTCAGCACGGCAGTGACCAGCAAGTACACGTTTAGTCTTGCTGCACTGCAAGACATGGATGACTCGACTAGCCGCTGAGGGAAGGATTTCAACGGATTTCCAAACATCACTCGAACAGCTGTAGTCAGCAAATCTGCGAGAGTGTAATCCGCGGGTGACATCTTGTGAGCAGTGCTGTGGAAGTCGCTGTTGGGCAGTTCCTCACTCGCACGCAGCCTGAGGCGTGCAGAGCAGAGCTGGCGGAGCGAGGCCGCCTCCTCCTCCCGGCCGCCCACAGCCCGCAGCCCACCACCACCCTGACAGAAAGGAGAGCAAGTACAGGAAGCAGCAGGTCCCAGCCTTTCTTCGAGGCATGGGGAGGAAGACAAAGCTGCCTTGACACCCGGCAGGACCTGGCAAGATGCAGCCACTTGGCTGGGAGCAAAGCAATATTCCAAATCTTAAGCACCAAGCATGGGCCCCAAGTACCAAGAACCGTGCACTGAGTACAGCACCCCTCACACAAGGCCCCGGGAGCCCCTTTGCTTGGGCATCATGTCTTTATTGATGAAAATCCAAATGCTCATCTTTGGTTAACATCACCCTCAGCTTTTCTGAGAAGTCGGCTGGCTGGCAGTGGTATTGGGTGCGTGAGGGAGTGAGATGAGGTCCTGCCAAGACAGTGACAATCTCCATCTCCCTTCCCTAGCAATGCTGTGAATCGTCGGTGTTCACAATCACAGATATTTGGTCTGTTTCACCAAATGTACTTCTTTTCAGGTTCTTTTTCTATATAGTGAGTCAGCAAAACTTTCCTCATTTGCAGATTGTATAAAATAGAGAAGTTGATAATGTAGTTGTTTAAAGCCAAAGCTGATGGCATCCAATTAAAGTAGCAGAGCGGGATTGAGTTCTGATGTCCCACTGCTAGAAAAAAATTGACATGTTCAGGTACTTTTAGCAGACAGTATGTCCATTTTGCTAAAACATATGAGGAAAGGCCGAGTAACTTGGGATTTTTCAGCCTGGAGAAGGCTCAGGGTGGGGGAATCTCATCTACACATACAAAAACCTGAAGGCAGGGTACAAAAAACAGGGAGCTGGGTTTTTTCCAGTGGTGCCCAGTAACAAGACCAGAGGCAGTGGGTACAAACCAGAACACAGGATCACAGATCATAAGATGTTTGGGGCTGGAAGTGACCCCTGGAAATCAAGTCCAACACCCTGCCAGAGCAGGACCATAATCTAGTGCAGGTCACTCAGGAATGCATTCAGATGGGTCCACAAAAGGAGACTCCACAACCTCTCTGGGAAGCTGGTTCCAGTGCACTACTTTACCTTACAGTAAACAAGTTTTTCCTCATGTTGAGGTGGAATCTCTTGTGATACAGTTTACACCCATTGCCCCTTGTCCTATTATAAGGTGCAACTGAAAAGTGCCTGTCCCCTCCCTCTTGACTGCCAGTCCTCAATCTTCTTTTCACCAGATCAAAAACCCCCAGGTCCTTCAGCCTCTCCTCACAGCGTACATGCTCCAGCCCCTTAATCATTTTTGTAGCCCTCCATTGGACTCTTTCAAGTAGATCCCTGTCTCTCCTGAACTGGAAAGCCCAAAATCAAACAGAATATTCCAGGTGAGGTCTCACCAGGGCAGAGTAGAGAGGGAATACAAGCTCCCTTGATCTGCAGGCCACACTTCTCTTAATGGATCTCAGGATGCCATTGTCCTTCTTGGCCACAAAAGCACTTGTCCCATGGACAGCTTGTTGTCTACCAGGACTCCCAGGTCCCTCTCCACAGGGCTGCTTTCCAGCAGATCACCTCCCAGCCTGTACTGGTGCAGTTTATTGTTCCTTCCTAGCCAAGCTTACCAGTTTGGTACCCCAGGAGGTTCCTTCTGGACACAAACACTTTTGTACTGTAAAGATGATGTGACACTGACAGATGTTACCTATAGAGCTACTGGAGTCTCCATCCTGGGCAACTTGCTGGAATATATGTTTGGGCCAGATAATCTCCAGAGGTCCCTTTCAACCTCAGCTACACTGTGATTCTGTGAATCTGGAAAAAAAAAATCCAAGAAACTGCTGATGGTGGTAATTAATAATCACAGACTCACAGAATAACAGAGGGTTAGGGGCTGGAAGTGACCTCAAAAGATCATCTAGTCCAATGCTCCTGCCAGAGCAGGATCACCTATAACAAATCACACAGAAATGCACACAGGTAAGTCTTTAATATCTGCAGAGAGGCAGACTCCACAACCCCCTGGGCAGCCTGTTAGAGTGTTCTGTCACCCTCACAGTGAAAAAACTCTTTCTCATGTTTACGTGGATCTTGCTATGCCTCAGCTTCCACCCACTGCCTCTTGTCCTGTTCCTGGGCATCACCAAGAAAAGCCCGACTCCATCCTCTTGGCACTTGCCCTTTACATGTTTATAAACGTTAATGAAGTCACTCACTTTCCTGCTTTCTGACCTAAAGAGCCCCAGCTCGCTCAGCCTCTACTTGTAAGGAAGATGCTCCATTCCCTTAATCATTTTCATAGCTCTGTGCTGGACTCTTTCAAGCAGTTCCCTATCCTTCTTGAACTGAGAGGTTCAGACCTGGACACAATATTCCAAATCTTAATTTGACTTAACTCCTGTGATTATAGTGGTTGCCTGGAGGTTTTGGTGTTTTTCTGTTACCAACAGAAAAAGCAGAACAGGTTGCAGAAGAGCAACCAAGGAGCCTGGTTTCTTCTTCTCATTGATGATATCTGTAAAAGATTTTCAAGTCCCAGTGTGAGAAAGCCAAAATGAACACCAAACCCATTTGAAAAGTGAGTAAATTTTAATATGTTATATATAATAGGTAGACACAATGTAAATTGGTGGGGATTTTTTTTTAAATTTTATTAAGATTTTTAAAAAAATTTATTTTATTAAGATTTTTTTGAGAGAAAAGCTTAATTTCATGGAGTAACTGCTTCTTTTTATGTAAAAAGTGAGCAGCTGAGCTTAGAAAATGAAGGCTGAGATTTACCCTGAGCTTGGCAGCCAACATTACATTACAGTACAAGGGAAGGTCTATACTGTAAGAAGCTGGTTTTATTCACAGGTTTGTTATTTCAAGCTCTTTTCAATCTCAAGTAATAAAACAATAACTCATGAGTCAGGTTCATCAAACAAACACACAAAAATTAGAATTTTGATTTTGATTAGCAGATTCTCTTTGTGTGTTTTTCTCTATTTATTTTTTTTTAAAATTAATGTCAGTCTCTAAGTTCATTCACTTCTGTATTTTCTTTGAGCTGTGAGACTCACAAAGCTTCAATTAAAAAAAAAAAAAAAGAACCTTTCCTTCACTAGCATGATTCCAAGAACTGGAAAGATTTAAAATGACAGAAAACATGGAGAGATTCAGCCAGTTTGCTAATCCTGCTTTGTGCATGTGGAACTAGGCCAGATACAGGGAGATTTATTATTCTGCACAGGGCTCTATATCATCTTGGATAGAGTTAGATGTTCTGATGCCCAGACTTCCAAGCAAGTGTTCCTTTTCTGAGAACAGAGATGACCAAATTCTACAGCCAGTTCTCCATTTTGAATACAACCCTCTTGCTAATCCTTGTTAGCATACATTCACTACATGGCTAATTTCTGAAGTTCTGTGATGGTTCGGGAGTTCCCCCCCCAAATTTGTAAAATCATGCAGACTAGACTCAGCTGGCTGGAAGTTAAGGAATGAATCTCTATTTACAACTTAGCACAATCTACAAGCAGATATATACACAATATACAGGAATATTTACAGAAATATACAAGTTAAAGGTAATACAGCAACACAACTCCCCTCCCAGAAATCAGAGACCCCAGGAGGGGCTCCCAACCACCCTTCCACCTTCTCCCCACCCCTGTACCTTACCCCAAGGTTTGCCTTACGCGCAAAGTGAGTTTGAAGGATCGGCCAGGTGGGTTAGAAGAGAAGTGGTTAGTGAGGTTACTCAGCAGAGAGGAGAAGGCCAGAAGCTAGACAGCTTGAAAGTGTCTGTGCCCAAGTGTCTTATCTTTGTTTTGTATCCTTTTGTTATACATCTCAGTGAGCCTATGAGTGAAGTAGACATCACCATTGTTTTCCTTTCACAGCCTATAATATAATTTTCTCTATTAAAATATTCCAATTAGCCTCAAATCATCACAAGTTCCTTCCTTCCCTCCCCTTTTTAGGAGGGGTTTTGCAGTTGCATTTATATTCTGAATGAAAACTGCTTGTTGCACAACACTGTGCAGTGGAAGAAGAATTCTATTGCAAATTCAGTCTAATTATTGGTTTATAAATATTGGTACCAATTCTCCAGAGTTCCTTAATCACCCTTGAGCAGGCCACATCTTCAAACAGCCTATCCTAAACATGGGATAGAAACAGAGTTAGAGCGGCTGAGGAAGGACATGGAAGTGTTGGAGTGGGTCCAGAGGAGGGCCACAAAGATGATCAGAGGGCTGGAGCAGCTCTCCTATGAGGACAGGCTGAGGGAGTTGGGGCTCTTCAGCCTG
>VWZE01013807.1:91781-104010 GCA_013396675.1 Eubucco bourcierii | reverse complement strand
CTGGGCAAAGGAAGACGGCTTGGCACACACCGTACAGCAAGTCAGCTGAGTAGTCGTAATAGGCTGCACTGCTCGTAACTGAATTTCCGCTATTGTCCACGAGGGTAACATCTCCATTTCCTTCTTTGTCAGGATAGAAACCGCGTCTTGCTTCCTAAGCTGATGTAAATACTCTGATGACCTCAGCTGGCAGGCAATACTCATGACGTGCAACTTTTTTCTTTCTGGCAGAACCCAAATGAAGACGGCTGGAAGGACCCAGCACTGGAAAAGCTGAACTCATTTTGTGAAGAGAGCCGAAATGTCAATGACTGGGTGCCAACTATCACCCTGCCTGAGTGATGGTGACTCAGTGCACCGGGGAGGCTGAAACCTTTGTTGCATTCTCAACGTGGTGTGGGTTCACTGAAGTGTGCAACAAGCTGCTGATTCCATGGATTAGCCTGGTCAAGAGACTGGATTAAAGTCACCCAGACTGGCATGTGGTGGGTTCTTACAGAGGAGAAAGAAGATAACTGCTCACCTTACCAGTGAGCCTCAGTAGCCTGCAACCGTGGAGAGGCTGACATACCATGGAACGAAAGAAGTCTTGCAAGTTGCCTGGTCAAGTGGAGCTGTTTTGGAAAGCAGAAAGAAAGTTGGGGGAGGTGGGCCAAAACTTTCTAGAAGTACTGGACAGAGTATTGTAACTAGGAGCTGTTGGTGCTGTCTACAGAACACAGAAGGAAGTTTCAGTTTTTGATGGACTACCAGGGTCTGGTTACTAAGACAAATGTAGAGACTCCAGAGTGGACAGACTTCAACAGGCCTCTTGGGTCACTCTGCTGAACTGGTTTAATAATGCAATATTTTTTATTGAAATATTTGCTGCTGTTGAAGCTTTCATAATAAATTTTTTGACAATTAATTTCGAGAGTGTTTTGCTTACTGGGTGGGGAAGAATGTCCCTCAAATGCTATTGATGTTTTGTTTATGTTCTGTGGTCAGAGTTACACTCAGCAGTTGTGGAGCTGTTGCTCAAATACTTTCTCTTCTGGGCTAGCTGAATGAAGAGCTGTGCTGTCCAAGTTGGTAATTCAACCTTTCACTCTCTTGCAACAGCTGCTTATCTGAACAGCTTGCTAAACTAAGGAGCTGCATGCTTAATAAGCTCACTTATTGTAATGGGTGGTCTTCATAGTCTACTGAAGGAACACAATACATAGTAGAAACAGATTTTTGGAATACAGACCTGCAGTAAATTGCACCATTACTTCTTAAATGTAACTCAGTCAGACTAATTCAGAGCTGCAGTGTTTCCACTTGACAGAAGTAGCTTAAACAAGCTTGGGGGGTGAGGGCTACAAAACTCCTTAGATGCCAAATGCATCTAACATTTGCATTGATTAGAATGACATCATTAAATCTAAAACTAGCTAATAGTGAATAAACATCACATCTGCCACAAGCTGCTCTCTGATTGCCATATGCTATAACAATAGAAGCTGTCACTCCAGAAGCCAATTTTGCAAAATCTAATTGCGTGACAACACCAAATTAAGTCCAAAACAATTTAAGGGCAGTGTGGCGTTTTTTTAAGAGATCCTGTCATGGTAAGTTAATATGGACAGGATGATTTGGCCCTATATTAAAAGGGGAAATGTCACCTCATTCTTGTGCAGAATCTACATGAGTGCTCCAGGATTTGACACTAAAATGGCATAGTAATGATCCCTTCTCCACAGAGCAAAAAAGCTAAACTACTTACTTCCTCTATAGATGCTAAAAATACTCAAGTTATCACAATTACATTTCCTCCAGGCTGGCTTGCATTGATTGACAGTAGCACTTGCTGAAAAGTGGTCATTTCTACATGGAGTATCTTGAACAGTTGCAGTTTCTAGGAAGTTACTTGCTCTCAGCTTCATTGTTCCTGATAAGGGCAGTTCAAATTCAGCTCCAGCATTCCTGGAATACACTCCCTTGTACAGGAGTAGCACTGGTTGGCCTTTGTTAATGTGTTGTGAAAGGCTATAGGATGGCTACATAACCGAGGTTTAGGCTGAGGCAAAAACTGCTGGGGCCTCAGACCTCTACAAGTACTCCTTCTTGCACTTAAGATGCAGGAGTTTCTGTGCAGCCTGTTTTTCTACTTAACCTGCACTCATCAACTGGTGTCTGCTCTGGGACTTTGAGAAAAGTCACACGGAGGAACTAAGAGAATAAACAGCTTTGGCAGCTGTGATAACATAAACTACCTTTAAGGCAATTGCCTTGATACATAGAAATGAGCAAGTCTGGATGCTTATTCTTTTTTTTTTTTTTTTTTTCGTGTGTGTGTGTGTGTGTGTGTGTGTGTGTGTGTGTGTGTGTTTTCCCCTTTAGTAAATGCAAATTTTCTAATTTTCAATAGTTTTAGAGCTGAGAACATAGAGTCAAGAACAGATTAAAATGCAATGACCTGAAATCAACTTTCATGTAAAGTGTAAGCAGTACTTTTACAGCCTTGAGTGGTTTAAATAAAAGCCTGAGAAATTAAAAGGAATTTCTCAAGCACAAACACGATGACATATACAATTACATATGCCACTAAAACACAGCAGAGAAGTGTGACTGATCTATTGGATGAGAAAATAGGCATAGATGGTTGTACCTCCTAGGAAGTTTAACTTCCCAGCTTTTGTGGAACAAATATAGTGTGGTACAAACAATGGATTTAATGAGGCAACACCCAAATACTCTTTTAAGGGTGTTGCCTTCAGTCCCTTAGAAGATGGGAGGCTGACCCTAGTAGTGCTGTGAAGTTATAAGCTGTGACTCATGAGAAGTACATGATTTCTTGTTTTAGTGACACACACAGTTCTCCTGAAATCCTTTCTGGCTCAATGCAGATACACTGTAATATGAAGAGTATTAAACTGAGCTACCCTGAAAATGTTATTAATAAGGACTTGCAATGAAAGGCAGCTGTGACTTGCAAACTGTATGCTGCTGCAAATATCTCTAATGATCAACGCTACTTAATGCAGCAAAAAAGCAGCGGCTCTATCAGCTGATACAAGTAGCCTTTGTCTTTATGTTCTGAGACATATAACTGCTCAAGGTGCAACTACATCATTGTTAAAGATAGACAAGTAAATATGGCTATTACTGACTGAGGGCAGATGGCCAGGAGATGTTGGTTTGCTCACAGATGTCCAGGGTGTTTTGTCAGGTGTCTGGGAGAACTGGAGCACGACAGCAGCCTCTTGCGTCTGCAAGCAACTTGTACCTTGCCTTGCCAGGAAACAGAAATGTTCAGGACATGGACACTACAGGTTGGCAGGGTTGGCAAGGACTGCTGGGAGCTCTGCCAAGGTGCTTGCATTCCGGTTGTGCTGCATGATCTTCACAGGCTGACTTGCTTTGTGCCGTGGTGGATTACGTCAGGGAGCTTTGGGGAGGAGACTGAATTTAATAGATATTAGTAACAAAGGTGGTTCTTCAGGACATAGGCCAGCATAGTAACACAGCAGGAGATGCAGAACACTGAGTAGAGTCACAGAATGGTGCTGCTTCTTACTCTGGTTCTGAAGGCCTGCTTTCCATTGAACCCTTCACTTGTGTTCCTCTAGGTGGTCAAAACTATATATTTGAGTATTATTATCACAGACATTTGTGTTGTGCTATCTGTACTTCTAAATTAATTTTTTTTTAGATTAATTAATGCATAAAACTTCAGTCAAAACCTTCTGAGTGAATGTTTCTCTGTCTGGCTGTCTTTTTTCACCACCTAATAGTGCTGATTGGCAGGAATCAGAATATTGAATTAACTGCCTTATTGTCTTATCAGCATATATTTGTGCATAATGGCACATGTAAACAATGCTTTCTCTTTGCTATTAAGTAGGACATACAAAAAGCAATATAACACAAAATATATTAGAAAGAGGCGGGCAAACTGCTACACAGAGCAATGTCTGCATAAAATCCATGCATCTGCTAGACAATCCACTTAATCAGCATTTATAGCAGTGGACTCAGGGAAGGACTGCTGACGTGCTCTCTCTGCAGCCTTAGAGTTCTACAGACTGGTAGAGTCATAGATGGAGGGTGTTCTGCAAAGAGACAATCCCTACAAAAACATTAGTGGCAGTAACATAGCGTATCACTACTGCTTAACATATAGGGGAGACATGTCTCATGTCAACCTATCTATTAACTCTAGCTCTCTTATGCCCTGTCATTAAGTGCAGCATATGCCCAGGTTAAACCATGAGAAGTATACAGAGGGTATACAGCTAGTAGCAGTAAATGTCAACACATGTGTGAGCAAGAGAGCAAGAGATACGTGTGGAAAAGAATGTGTGAATATTGCATTCCTTGTAGGGACACACATGGTGGACAGCTGCGTTCATGCCACTGCATCCACAGTACTTCATTCATTGTAAATCAGCAGTGCCAGAAACCAAGTTTGGTGGAAAGATAGAACTGTACAGACAGTACATAAGCCCCATCAGAGCCATTTTCCCCCTTCAAATTTTAATGAAAATTGTTTCTCATTCCTGCTCATTCCTTATCCATTTTGTCATAGCAGGTATGATTTACTTGTTTTATAAAGTCTGAACATGCAATGATAGGATATTGGAAAGGCTGAGTTAATACTTCTTGTGTAATTGTTTCATGCTGAATGAGTGCATACTCTTAATATTCTTCATTGTCCTGCAGTAAGATATTCTTACAGACAAACAGCATTCAGAATACTGGAGTGAATGTGAAGTATTAAAGTCTTCACCATATAAACAGATAGTTGTAGGGCTATAAAATCTCCTCCAGTCTCACACTGCACTGGCATATGGTTATTTTGCCATGCTTATTTTCTGATTTTTATACATGGAAAGAACACAGAATTATTTTCTTCTTGTCTGTAGTGCTGACATTTCTTTGAAATCATGGCTTTGAAAACCTGTGCACACTGTTGATTCAAAACTAGTTTGTGCAACTCTGTTGTTTTTCTTTTTTTTTTTTTTGTTGTTGTTTTTTTTTTCCTACTCCTGTCTTGAAGAGGTAGATAATAGAGATATAAGAGGTTTACTTGATTTTCCTATATGCTACAGCTGCTGAGAAAAAGCTACCTTTTCCTCAGATGCTCACATGCTGTAGTCTGTTGCAGAACACCAAAGATGAATTTCAGTATTGGAAATAACTTTCAGTGTGCCATCATGTTACGGAATTAAGAATTTTCAGAGAAGGCAGATCTAAAGTTTGCTTCCTACACTGTGTTTTGGGGCACTGAAGTTATAGCACCCTGTGGAGGCCAGTAGGAAGCAATGGTGCTTAGTAAATTCCATTTAAATGCATATAAAAGTAACTAAGACACAAAATTCCAGGTCTGTCTTCCAGAAATAAGGCACCTCAGTTAAATACCTACTAGGAACTATTAGATACCTATATGCTCAGCTGGAATCCCAGAGTCAAAAGTCTGCAACCAATCAGCAAATTTAGCTTACATATCAGACTTTGGGCTTTTATCTTCTGATTAAGAATGTGTACTAGAGGGGACAGCTGCATGGGTGTTTTGGCTTGGATCAGTTGAGTGCCTGAAATGAATCTGTGGATCTTCACCTGCTTTGTTTCACATGGCAGCACAGAGATGGAGCATGCAGACATTGAAAGAAACCAAGCATGAAGACATACGCTAAGGGTCTGGCTAGTTGTTTCCAACTGCTGTTTGGCATTCAGTTTGCAGGACCACACTTGAGGTACACACAGCACAATTATATACTGATTGAGAATAAATTGTCAAGTCTTAACAATAATGAAGATAAATACATTAGCTTACTTTTCACAAAAGAAGAGATTTTAGTCTAATACATGACCAATGCATTTTAAGCAACTGTGTGCTCTTGAACTCTGGCTACATGGCTGGTGTCACCCTAAGGGTTTTGGCTTTTATGATAATGTAACCTTCTGTTAGGACTACAACCTGCTAGGAAGAGATGGAATCCACCTGTCTAAAAGCAACAGGGGAATTTTTTAGCAGCAGTATGGCCAACCTGATGAGGCAGGCTTTAAACTGAAGGACTCAGGGGGAAGGATTTAAAATGGCAACATTCAAGCCAGCATCACCATTACAACCTGCTGGGGAATTAACCAGGCCAACCAGAGCAGTGTAAAATCTGCCTTCACTGTCTCACTATGTAAGAAAGAAAGCCCTAATCATCTAAGGTGTAGGTATACTGACACATGAAGCTTGTTTGGGAAACAAACAAGCTCAGTCAGGAAGCTATGACATCACAGGAAGAACTGGAACTTGGTGGTGCAAGTGGTGGTACACAACTGGACAATCATGATAGAAGGCTATAGGCTGCTTTGTAAAGACAGGTGGTAGAGCTGCACTTTGTATTAAAGAGAACCTTAAGAGTATTGAAGTCAAGTATGGAAATCCCATTGAATGCCTCTGGGTCAAAATCAGAGGGCTCATCTCCAAGAGAGACCTGATAGTAGGTGTCCTCCATGGAGGACAAAGTTGCTAGCAAGTGCTAGGAGTTTCTCAAGAATGCTCTCCTAGGCACACAAAACCAGCAAAGCCCCTCTAAAGGCAAGGAAAGCAGGGGCAACAGGAGACTCCCTGGGCTTAACTCCGAGCTCTTGGGTCTGCTCAGAACCAAGAGGGAAATGTACCACAGATGGAAAAGGGGAACATTACCTATTAAGGCTACAAGGGCATTGGCAGGGTATGCAGAGATGCAGTTAGGAAGGCAAAGCTCAGCTTCTACTGGAATTGCCCAAAGATGTCAAAAACGTCAAGAAAACTTTTTCAGATACATTCACAACAAGCAGAAATGAAAAGACACTACAGGCCCACTATTAAACAGGAGAGGTGAACTAGTCACCACCAACAATGAAATGGCACAGGTCCTCAACACCTTCTTCACCTCTCTCCTTACCAGTGCTGTTGGGTCCCAAGCCATATGAACAAAAATCCAGGCTGACGCAGACACTGATGCCCACAGTGAGGGAAGAGTTGGTCTGCCAACAATTACAAGAGCTTGGTCCATACAGATCTATGGGCCCAGATGCCATCCATCTGAGGGTGCCAAGAGAGTTGGCTGATGTTGTTGCAAGGCCCCTCGCTCTCCATAATCTATCAGAAGACATGGAGATCCAGAGACATCCTCGAAGCCTGGAAGAAGGTTGGTGTCACTCCCCACTACAAGAAGGGTTCCAAGGAGGACCCAGGTGATTCTAGACCCATTAGCCTCATTTCAATCCCTGGGAAAGTTATGGACAATCCTCTTGGGGACTGTCACAAGTCAACTGAAGCATGTGACTGGGGAAAGTCAACATGGATTCGCAGGGGCAAATTGTGCTTGATTGCATCTGATCATCCTCTATGACAGAGTAACTCACTCAAGTCACTGCAGTGTGCGCAGTTGTCATTGTCTACCTGGACTTGTCCAAGGCTTTTGACATGGTGCCTCATAACCTCCTCCTACAGAAATTGACACATGATGGCCTAGATAAGTGCTCTGTGTGGTGAGTGGGAATGGCCTGACAGGCCATACCCAGGGGGTGGTAATAAATAGTTCTTTCTCAACCTGGCAGCCAGTCAGAAGTGGGATGCCCCAAGGATTCATACTGGGGCCAACACTGTTGAATGCTTTCCTAAGTGATCTGGATGTTGGGATCAAGAACACCCTGATGAAACTTGCAGATGGCACCAGAATGAATGAGGAGACTAATGCTCCAAAAAGGAGAGCCACCTTCCAGGAAGACCTGGACAGGCTGAATGAGCAAGCCAGTAAGAACCTTACGAAGCTGACTTGAGAAAACTGTAGGATCTTGCATCTGGGAATTCATAACACAGGAGTGCAGCTCAGACTGGGATCCACCTGACAGGAAAACAGCTCTGTGAAGTAGGACCTGAAGGTCATGGTGGATAACAAACTCAACATGAATGGTGTGCTGCAGTGGCACAGGAAGCCAACAGGATGCAGGGCTGCATAGACAAGGGCATTACCAGCAGAGATAAAGAAGTCATTATCCCATTGTCACTCTACTCAGTGCTGGTGAGGCCACACCCAGAGAATTGCCTGCAGTTTTTGTCACCCCATAGAAAAACAGTGTGGACAGGCTTGAAAGCATTCAGAGAAGGGCCATGAGAATGATCAGAGGACTGGAAGTCCTGTCATGTGAGGAAAAGCTGAGGGAACTGTGTTTGTTCAGCCTTGAGAAGTGATGGCTTCGGGGAGACCTTGTTACCACATACCAATGCATAAAGGGTGGCTATAAGGATGATGGAGTCTCCATTGTTGCAAGAAGTCACAAGGAAAAGACGAGAGTTAGTGGATATAAGGGGTAATCGGTAGTCTCCTGAGGAGATTCTGATTGGAATCCAGGATTTTTTTTTCACAATGAGAACACTTGGACATTTGAATAATCTCCCAAGAGAAGTAGTAAATTCTGCTACACTGGTCAGTTTTAAGACTCACCTTGACAGGGTGCTGGGCTACCTCATTTAAACTAGACTGCCACCTAAAAGGCTGGACCAGATGATCATTGGTGTAACTCCCATCCTAGCATTTTGTGATTCTGTGAACTAACAGGATTGAAAATCTGCTTTTGCAGCAGCTTGCTGAACTTAATTGTTTCTGAGGCAAGAACAATGCATAAGACTATTTCTAGAAGTGGTTGCCAAAGTTTTTGGGAGGTTTTGTTTTTGTTTCGGTTCTTTTTTTTGTTTGTTTGTTTTGTTTGTTGATTGTGGTGTTTTGGTTTTGTTGGTTTGTTTTTTTTTTTGGTAATAGACTAGCACTGCCCAACTGGCAGTGTTAGGACAGATTTGTCTGGCCTGTTCCTTTTGTGCATGAGAAGCAGGTGGTTCTCTGGGCCATACATGGTGACTCTGTCACAGTCATACCAGCTTGTAGGACACCCAGGACAACATGGGAGTAGTGTGCCAGCCAAAGCAGGGGCTCTTCCTAATGTGGAGTCTGTGTGTTTCTATTATCACTCCCTGTGTGGCCAGAGCCATATAGGTACAAAGGCACACAGTACTTGTAGGTGATGTAAGAATGAATAGGGTTGTACCCCAAGAGAAAATATTACATTGAGATCTGTATCACTGTATTAAATCATTAGTGTGCCACAAATAATGTTTTTTAATGTAAATAACTATAAGGTAATGCATCTTCTTGCATGGCAGGAGATGCTAGCTACTGAATGGGAGACTATGAAGTCTTACACCAGTGACAGTATCTATTGGTAGCGCACAATATTTCTGTGCTTTAACTATTACTATCTTAATAATAAACTCCTGACTGTGGACTGGTATTCTGTATGTAGGAGTTAATGTATAAAAAAAATACATACTGTCATTAAAGGTGGTTTCATGCTGTTGAAGGCACATTTATGTAAGTAATAAAGTTAAGATAGTTGGATGCAGTTAAAAAAAAAAAAAAAACAAGCAAGGACGATAAAGCACTTCACTTTATCCAAAGTATCACTTGCATCATTCGCTAATAAAGATGTTCTCTTTCTTACATACTGCCTCTATGTAGTGCTATAAAGTGCTTCCAATAAACTGCTGAAGAAGAAAGCAATAACAAGCACTGTGTGATTTCTAACAAATGACCACGCTACTTGGATGCTACCCCTCCTGGAGTGTAACAATAGATGGACTGTGCACAGCCTGTCCTGTACTGGGTGGGAAACACTCACCCACACTCATGTTGGCTCAGCCCTGTGTAGGTTACTGCCTGATTGAGTCAGACTGCACAGCTCAAGTTTAAAAACAGGTTCTTGATTGTGCTTCGGAGCCACTGGTAACAGAATTGTCCCTGTCTATGGCAGGGGTTTGGAACTAGATGATCCTTGAGGTCCCTTCCAACCTTACATTCTATGATTCTATGATTCTAAGCTAGAAAAATTGTTCCCAGTCTATCTAACCACCAGGCTAGCTGGTCCAACTTAAAGTAGACTTTGGCTCTCTAGAAAGAGAAATAAATTGTCAGGAGATAAATTACCAATGGAACACNTCTACTTCTCCCATAGGGTGTGGACTGTGCTTTCAAATAATTATTTGTCTCATGCTACACTTCTCAATAATTGTCAAGTTTACTGGTATCAAGGGCTTGTGACTTGGCATCTGAGATGCAGTATATGATGAGGTAGCACTGAATTCATCCAGGCAAGAGGAGAGCAAGTTGTGCAAGAGCTTGTCTTGCAAAGCAGCTTAAGGCAATGCAGATTGATAATTTTCAAAGTAACAGTATAATACAATTTTGACATTTTAGTTATTCCATATCTAACCAACAACAGTACAGGCTGCTCTGTACCTGGTTTGCTAGAGAAACTAAGTTGTGCTTTACCTAGCTTGAATGTGAAAGCAGTAAAAAATGCCTTTTGAGGAACCAAAACTGGAGACATAAGACTGAGAAGGCGGCATTGGATGTAGGAATGTTCACTGGAATTTGGTGGCAGGAGAGCGTGTTCTATACCTATGACTGAAGTGATGAACTCCTTAGTTGGAGTTCTACACTGAGTTTTTGAACCAGCTGGCCATAGAGCCAAAGTTCTTAAACATAACTGAGCCTTACATGGTCTAAAAAAAATTGGTGACCAGATAAATCTGAGCGATTTAGGGCCACGACAGGTGCCAAACCTATTGCGCTGGTTTGAGACTAAATGGAATATTTTAATGAGAGAAATTAGATCATTGGCTGTGAAAAGAAAATAATAATGATGTCTACATTATACATTGGTTTGGCTTAGAGATGTAAAAATAAGAACACAAACAGATAAGTCAGTCTCTGGCTGCCATCTGCTTTACTATCTCTGCCTGAACCTACATAACTCGAACTAATCATTCTTCTTCTGACACCTCTTGCTGACTTTTCATAGCTTTCCCTGCACATAAGGGGGATTCTGAGATAAGGGAGGGGTGTGGAAAGAAGGTGAGATGTTAGTTTGGAGCCCTCCTTGGGCAGTCTGCTATTCAGGAGGGGGTTTGTATCTCTGTATTACTTTTAAATTGTATATAGCTGTAAATGTCTGTATATATTGTGTACATATATGCTTGTAAATGGGGCCATGCTGTAAATATACTGCTTCATTCCTTAGCTCCCAGCCAGCTGAGTTAGTCTGGTGAATTCCTAGCCGTGTGGGGGGACAGGTAACTCCCAAACCTGCACACCTGCTAGGTATGCTCATAACTTACTATGCACTCCAGAAGATCATTGTTGAAGAAATAATTTCTAATTGCTTCAGCTGTAGAAACAGTATCAGGTAGCATGCACAAACAGCCAGAGAAAACCAGGCTTCAGAGTTTATGAATGATGTAACAGCCCTGCTGCATCAACTGAGTTACAGGTGATCATCCATGTGGAACTGAAGGGTAACATGATGCTTTATTTATGAGGCAAATATTTGACTGGACTTGCTGTACCTATACCTGAATTGCTAATAACTTACTGTGGTGTGTTGTTTAAACCAAATTGCAATGTTAACTATGATAATAAACCCATGCAGGCCATATCCAGGAGGACCCTGTGGAGAAGTTGCTGCAGCATGCTTTGCTCCCAAAAGTGCTGACGTTACAGTTCAAGCCTTGGCTGATTAAGGACATTTTGCAAGAACTGGTTCCCCACCTGCATTTATTCCCCTCAGGCTTACATATTATATTACTGCTTCTGCAGAACCCACAGCTGCAGAAATATCCATGCAGCCTCACTGTGCAGGAGCAGGCTGCTGAAGGCTTTTCAGAGTTACTGCCTCAGTTTTCTGCAGTGTCCCTTTGACAGGAACTGCAGTAGAAGCAGGACAAGACAGCAAATATGTCACTGTCTGTCACTTTCTGAGATGCCAGATGTGCAGCAGTTGCAGGGATTTCAGCCCTGGGGATCTGGAAGTGGCCAAGCCACCCATCCCACCCCTGCCTAAGGGTAAGGGGCTTCCACCCCATCTTCACGGAGTTCCCCGTTGCTCAGCTGATTGACCTACAGTGAGCCAACTACTTACTTGCTGAAAACATAACAGTAACAGGTTCCCCACAACTGCCTGCAGCTACAGGGAATTTCACAAGTTTAGGGGAAAACTTAAGCTACAGTTCTTTCCACAAGCTGGAGATAAAATTTTCTTTTCTGGTAACTGTGGAAGAAAGAAGCCACCTGATTCAGCTGTGGTAGCAATATATCTAATCTAACACAGACATATTGTTTAATGAAATGAAAACTCTGTATAGCCCACAATTCAGGTTACCAAATACTCT
>VWZE01013807.1:67103-87532 GCA_013396675.1 Eubucco bourcierii | reverse complement strand
GTATTTTTTCCCTTGTGAAAGACTGGATATGATGCCTTTCTCGAGAGCTTTGTAAGAAAGCTGTAGTGAATGATACTTATGTCTGATTTCCCAAGTTCTAACACCTTGAAGAGAGCATCTCCATTCAGGTTGACTTTAGCATTCCCAACAAGTCCCTGGGTCACCACAACCTTTGCTGCAGAAACAGAGTTCTGTGGGCCAAATTCTCTGAAGACTAAGTAGAAGCTGAAGGCAAGGTGACCCTTCTTGCCTGCAGGTCAAGATCTGAAACTAATTTCCATTTTGCTTTTCATCTCTAGATTTGAAGCCTTGTATCAGCTGAAGTGAAGAGAACATTTCAGAAATAGCATGCTTGCAGAGCCTGACACCCTTCAGTAGTCACACTCTGAGAAAAATTAAAACTTTTGCCTTAGGGAGAGGTGGATCTGCAGTTATTTTGAGGATTGCCCTAATTCAGTATTTCATCTTAAGGAAGGAGAAATGAGGAAAATAACTTCTTTGTGTGTTTTTTGACATGTCAAGATTCATGACATATTATTGTTTCCAACTAGCTGGGGAGGAGTGGGGGGATGGAGAGATGGCTGGGGAAGCTACTTGGTGTAGTTAGAAATTGATTTTGTTTAAGGGTTCATTTCACCCATGCTAAAATTGCAAAAATTGCTAAAAAATGAGAGATGATAAAAAGAGCTGCATAATGGCAGGGGGTTGGAACTAGATGATCCTTGAGGTCCCTTCCAACCTTACCATTCTATGATTCTATGATTCTATGATTCTATAATACTGGATGAAACCAGCCAACAGAAAACTATTGCATGTGGGATGCTGTGCTTTGAAGGAAGGAAGAGTATATAATTTTTATTTTACTAATGAGAACTTGTAAAGGTAAAATTTATTTCTATGTGTAGTGAAAATCCTCAGAGTATGAAGTGAATTTATAAAACTGGCAGAAAATATTTTCTAGGAATTGTTTACTAGTGAAAAATGCATAAATAATAAACCCACTACAGTGAAAGTTGAAAGCACTGTGAATTTACCAGAAAATAGTCTGAAAATACTTACTCAAGAACCCCTGCATTATGTTTGGGAACAGACCCCATAAAACAATTACTGTAAAGAAATAAACAATTTTAATTTTTAAAGTTAATTTTATTATGAAAAATTCTCCTCTCCTTTGCTTTCAAAGGAGGGCCTAGTCTGCAACTCCTACATACTGAAGTAATATACAAAACCAGTGGAAGTGTAGCTGATCCGATTTTCACCATCCAAGGATTTAGCCATTTGTCCCACTCTTGGCCACCTGTGGGATGTTGGGAGCTGGAGCTAAGGTGATTGCCTCTGATGGCAGTAACTGTAAAATCCGTCATTTAGGATGGAATAATCTCCTGTAACTGTGTGGGATGGGCACTGCCCAGTCAAAATCGTGTCTGCAGAAGAGGTGGCAAGAGTCCTGGTGGCTGCCAGATTGAGTATGCCAGCCAAAATATATGGCTCACCTTGCTCTGCATTGAAGAGCATGATTTATTTGGTCATTTCTCTCCAATAGTGAGGCTGCAGCTGAAGCCCTGTCTCAGTGCACGGAAGATACCAACAACTTGGAGCGAGTTCACATGCTGAGGGGACTGGAGCACTCGCTATGTTGCTATTTTGACTCACTAATGGGTGGCTGTATTAGAGATGGGACTCAGGCTCCTCTGGATCTTGCAGAGCACAAGGATGACAGGCAAACTGCTACAAATTTCAGCAAAGGGAACTGGACAAAGAAAAAGAGCGAAGGTCAAACACTGGGGCATCCCCATCTCTGGAGATGCTTTAAATGTGACAGAAAACTGTCCTGGTCTCATTTTCAAGACAGTTAGCCCTGGTTTGGAGCAGGAAGGTGGATTGGATTGTTTCCAGCCATCTGCTCTGATGTTTATTAACACATGATTCCTTCCTGTTCTTGTGGGTGCTTTCAGGCCCTGCTTATTTCCAGGCCTTCACCTTCAAGAGAGATTAAGCTGCTTGATCACCATTTAGAATGGATGGAGGAGGAAAGTGTTGATGGATGACATCATCATTTACCGACATTCTGGGGCTGCCACAAGTTAATCCACCTTTTCACACCTTAGTTCACAGCTGGTTCACAAGAACAGATTTAATGATAGAGAAACAAATCACCTCTCAGTGTCCTTAAGAATGTTAAGAATAGGTAGAGTCGGCTGGCTAATCATCTGGAAAATTATTTCAGGCATGTACTCATCAGGGATACCCTTCTGCTGGCATATGGTGCTCTCATTGATTGGGTAATTGGGAAAGTGCTTCTGGTGAGGAGTCTGTATTGCCTAGTCTGCAGATGTGCAGAGAACTCCACCCTGCTCCTGCCTCTCACACTAGCCAGTGCCCAGGATTGCATGTTAAAAGATGTTTTTGCCTTCAGCATTCACACTTGATTAAAGGCATCTTGGCTTCAATTGAAACCCATATTCACTCAATAGTGTTTTGATTAGGGCTTCTCCTTCCTGCCTGGCCATTGTCCCCTGATGCTGGCTTCTGCCAATGCTTGTCTGGCTCCAGATCCTACTTTGATTGGCAGAACCTCCGGAAATGCAGACAACAGAGCTGTGGCAGCACCTCAGCTGTACCTCCTTTCTTTTTCCCAATGGAAAAAGGCATGCCTTACTCCTAAATTCTTCTACACATTCGTGGATGGTGTTAGTTCTAAACAATACAGTGATGTTCATGCTATATGTCACAGACGGGGTATTCCCAAGAAGCATTCCAAAAGCTGCTTCGTATGTGACCTTCTACGAACTGACTTTCCAAATTATGCTGGTTCAGTTCAGTTTTTTTCCTGTCTTGTTACAACACTAGACTCCATTGTACAAATCTGCACTTTTTCATAGGTAGTTGCTCACAAATGAGTTCAGATCAATTGTTTTTTCAACAGCAAGACATACCAGTCTGTGGTAGAACTGGCCAAATCACAAAAAACGTGACTTGTAAAAACATTTTTGTGAATAAACTCACATACCATTTGCCCATAAGTGTTTTTACAAAACTCACAAGAATATCTGGAGTTCTCATATGTCAGCCAGACAGATATGTCTCGCAGTGCTCTCCTTGAGTCCCTGGTCCCCTGGTCACGTGATGCATTATTCTCTGTGGCTGTGTTCCTGTTCTTTAAAAACTAGCAGTTGTGCAATCACGGAATAACCACAGCCCATGCATTTGAATTAAACGTAAATCATTGATGTAAATTGTTTGAGAGCAAATACAAGGCTAAAGCTTGGTCACCTGTACCTGTTACCAAGCACTTCTGAATTATTGAGATGTTGCAAGGTGGTAAGTCAAATTCATGAACAGGGCAGAATGTTAAACTTACATGCTTTATTGACAGTAAAAATCAACCTGCCCATCTCAGTGACAAATATGTAGGGGAGAGAAACCCCACAGCTGTTTCCTTAGGTTACTGCAGTTCGATCACTAGTGCTGCAAGACTATGGATTCATTTGCTGCTTGGTTTTGTAGTAAGCTACAGAATCATAGAATCATAGAATGGTAAGGTCGGAAAGGACCTCAAGGATCATCTAGTTCCAACTCCCTGCCATAGGCAGGGACACCTCCCACTAGTACAGCTCACTCAAAGCCTTGTCCAACCTGGCCTTGAACACCTCCAGGCAGGGAGCAGCCACAACCTCCCTGGGCAACCTGTGACAGTGTCTCACCACCCTCACTGAATTTCCTCTTAACATCCACTTTCAGTCACCACCCTCACTGAATTTCCTCTTAACATCCACTTTCAGTCTCCCCTCTGCCACTTTAAACCCATTGCCCCTTGTCCTGTCATTACAAGACCTTGCAAATAGTCCCTCCCCAGTATTCTTGTAGCCCCCTTCAGATACTGGAAGGCTACTCTAAGGTCTCCTGGAAGACTTCTCTTCTGCAGGCTACAGAGCCCCAACTCTCTCAGCCTGTCCTCAGAGCAGAGCTGCCACAGCCCTCTCAGCATCTTGGTGGCCTCCAGAAGTCCAGGCTATATGTTTGCGTCATCCCTCACTCACATATTTCCAAATATGTCACCATTTCATCATTATTGAGGAGTCTCCCAGGTTTCTAAAGTAGCATGTCATGCTGGAAACCACAGCTTTGGTGTCCTGTTCTGCAGCACAGTATAGGGTCTTTTTTTTCCTCCCTGCTCATTACTCTAAGAGTGAGAACAGCACACACTGAAGTACGATGTGACAGCACTTCCATGCTGGTAAGCATGCAAGAAAACCCTTGCTGGCAGGAGCATCAGAAAATAGATTTCATTGCACTTCTGGCCTATACTCTCTGTGTCCTAAATTATACAGTCTGAGTCTAGGAAGAAATATGAGTAAAATTGTAATGCTGAGGCTGTGAGGCTTATATAAAAATAAAATTTTTCTTAAGCGTGAGATTTACTCTGTTTAGATGGCCAGTTGAAACCTGTTCACAATTTACAATGAACTGTTTTTAAAAGTTTGTTTAATTGTCATCAAAATGGTGTATAGACATAAAATTGCTCCTCTGCAAGTTGTAAATTGTGAGCATGCAGAAGCAGGATCCAAAGGCAGGATTTCTGCTTGATTTTGAACTCGCCTGACTGGCTTACTGTTGTGTCAGCGCTGACCTACCTTTGGGTCAGAGGTGAAAAAAGTGTGGAATGTGGAAAGCGATACTCCGGAGGAGGCTCCCTCCTTTTTCCTGCTTCCTGCTGGGATATTCTGTGAGACAAGAGCAAGCACGTTTCCACATGCAGGTTGACTTCTCTGAACACGTGGGCTGCTGAGGAGCGCAGACCTGCTCCACCACTCCAGACTCTGCTGAGGCCCCCTATCCATGCAGCAGCAGCAGCACAGCCCCTTGCACGTGTGCACTGCGGTGGCAGGTGCCACACTGAGAGTGAAGTGGTTTCTTTATTTTAAGGAATAAAAGGGCTGGATCCAGGCAGTCACATGATGAGAACGATGCATATACAATGTCTACAATTATTTAGCTGACTCCCTCCCCAAAGCTGAGCATAAACACATATTAGAGCAAAGGCAGACTGTTAAGCTTGGTTACTTTTTCCATCTCTTGGACAGAGTGTCAGTGGCGGCTCCTTTTGGACTATGTGTCCTCAGCATTCCCGCAATCAGTCATCGAGCTGGCATCTTGGAACAAGTGGTGAGCTGAAGCAAGCTTTGTGGAAAGCTGCCAGTTTCTCTTCCTTGATGTTGTCATTTCAGTCGTACTTACTCTTCCTGAGGAACCTTCCCTTCAAATGTGTATCTGAGGAGTGGTGGCTGAATGTCTAAACACTAAAGTACACATACAGGTTTACAGTCATTGGTGTCTAGAGGGCATTTGAACCACAGATCCATAGTATATATTTTCCAACCTTTTCTGCTTGTATTAGAAGTTTCAGGATGCAAATTTACCTCCTCTTATTGACAAGTTTCATTTAATGAAGATGTGTCCTATCAGGTTTATCTTGCTTCGTGATTTCCTTGGTCTTGATCTAAAACAGCTCCCATGGCTTATATTTAAAAAAAAAAAAAAAGCCAGGACACAGAGTGTAATCTTGTAGAATGGGTTGGGTTGGAAGTGACCTGCAAAGCTCATCCAGTTCTACATCCCTGCACTATGTAGGGATATCCTCCATTAGATCAAGTTGACCAGAGACCTGGCAAGCCTTACCTTGAATATTTCCAAGGATAGGGCCTCAACTACCACCCTGGGCAACTTGTTCCAGTGTTCCACTACCCTCAGGGTAAAGAACTTGTTCCTGTCATCCAATCTAAATCTGTGCTTCTCTAGTCTGAAACCATCGCCCCTCATCCTATCACTACAGGCCTTTGCAAGCAATCTCTCTCCAGACTTCTTGTAGGCCACTTCCAGGTACTGGAAGGCCTCTGTTAGGTCTCCCATGACCCTTCTCTTCTCCAGGCTGAACAACTCCAACTCCCTCAGCCTCTCCTTGTAGGAGAGGTGTTCCAGCCCTGGAGACATCTTTGTGACCCTCCTCTGGACCCACTCCGTCAGGTCCATGTTCTCCATGTATTTCCAGGAGAAACACACTTGTTGCCTGGATTTCACTGCAATTATCTTACTTTGCAGGAACTAAGTAAAATTATTTAAAACAAAAAGTCCAAAACTATCTCCCTGCCTTTGAAATGTATTTAGGGGGATGTGTCACTGTGTGGCCACTGTGGCCAGAATTGTGGTTGCAGTGGGTGCCCACTGGCCCCCACTGCCCCACTGGCCCACATGCCAAAGACTGTGGGTGACATGGAACAAAATCAGGGTCAGACATGTGGGGCCAGTGGCAGCACCAGTAAGGGGGCTGCGTGCTGTGCACCACTGGCCTTTGCACTGAGTCCTGTCCTGGATTCCTGACTAGCGGCATCCACTGCGGTACTCTCAGATTTGGCCAAACCTGGCCTTGAACACTTCTTGGAGAGCTCCAAGTCTGCTTGCTTCTAATGACGTCTTTACAGCAGGTTTTGGAAAGTGTCTGGAAATGGTTTGTGTCCAGTGAGGACCCTCAATACAATGGGATCTTCTTTGACTAGGTCCCAACTCCCTGCGTGCCCCCCCAGCTACTGCTGGGCTGACTTGATGCTGTCAGGGCACCACAGCTGTGTGCAAAGGTATTTTTTGTTTCACCTTAAGTTTTCCCTCCTTTCCCTCTTGGTACCTCACAAAGCCTCTCTGAATCCCTCATGAATACTCGGCATTGCCCTTTTCAGCACATGT
This sequence comes from Eubucco bourcierii, assembly GCA_013396675.1. Classification (NCBI taxonomy): domain Eukaryota; kingdom Metazoa; phylum Chordata; class Aves; order Piciformes; family Ramphastidae; genus Eubucco; species Eubucco bourcierii. The sequence goes on along the minus strand of VWZE01013807.1, from coordinate 80,794 downwards.
AAGGACAGGGCTTCCGTTTTGTGCAAGTAACAGTTTAGTACTGTCAAATTAGCTTGAGGATGGGGCCGACTGGATGTTCAGCAAAGTCTTCACCAGAAGATGTTCTATTTCTTCTCTTTAGTTTGCAGTGGGAGTAGCACTATTGTAAGTGTACCTTTTCCTATATTTAAGATCTTGTGCATATGCCAAGCATTAATTAGTACCTTTACTTGTAACCCACAGAGCATGACATTTCTGACCTCTTTACAGCTCCTTGTAACAACTGGAACATACTGCTGGAGAAGGCAGTGAAGGTTCTTCTTTCTATCAGCCTGGCTGCTGCACACTCATGTGAGGGGCTGACTGAGAAGAAAATGCAGCCTCATGATCCCTGTGATGCCAGCACAGCAGCTGTTGCACATGTTGCAGACAAAAACCCCCAGGAAGACCCTTACATCAGGGACATCCATTGAGGTGCTTGGAGGGGAACCATGAGGTGTGTGCTGGCTGTCTGTGGGTTTTAGCCTTCAGTATTGATAGAAACTTGCCCAGCAGCTAGTTTCAGAGCCTGCACATCCATCTATATTCATCTGCAGTGGCATATTATGGATATACATCATCTAAGCAGGTGTCTTCAATTACAATCCCATTAAAGACAACTTGGAAAATCTCTCAATGAGTCTAGTAAGCATTGAGTCATATTGACAGTCTCCTCCTCTTGCAGGCATCTTGCCTGTGCTGAAAGTCTGCTAAAGAGAATGTGGATGGGGAGATTTTGGCATCCATTTGAGTGGCCCACAAGAACAAATACCAGGGAGAGGATCTAGGCCACAACTGGAGCTAGAAACAGATTCATTGTCCAATCTTCTTCTCTTGTCTATGGATGTAGCAGAGAGTAAAAACATCTCCACAGTGTGTTGATCTGTTCCTACAGGTTGGCCCATTTACACAAGGTCAGCTCAACCCAGAGGAGGTGAAGGTGATCTTTAGGAGTCATGTTCAGATAANAAAATGAGTCTTATTTTCATTACAGTATTAACAATGAGCACAATGAGTAAGTGAGACACTTCATACATGACTATTCAGACTTATTTTACAGAAACTTAACTGTTTGCTTCTTGAAGTTCAGACTTTGTGCTGGCAAACACAGCAAACATATCAATTCCATGTATATCAGAGAAATATAATTAAGAAACAAATTACATAATTTATGGAAACAAAATGGTGTGGTGTAGATGGTAGTAGTGATGGTAGTAGTAGTAGTGATAGTGAAGTAGATGGTAAACTTTCTTAAAGCAATTGTTTTTATATTTTATTTTTTGGTTTTATTATCAAACTGCCAGAGAGGTTAAAATCTGATCCAAAGTGAAATTGCATTTTAACTTTCTTGCAGAAATGAGAAAAAGAATAATAGTAATAAAAAAAACCCCTATTCTAGGTCAAACAAAACCCAAATTCTGATCCAGAACATATGTATCCTGCCCACTTAGGGAGTTGCTAATGAGATGACATAAATCAGTGTTTAGAAATCATTCACTAAACCAGTATGGGCTTGCATCTCTTCTGTTCCCAGTGAATACTCAGTGTATTATAGGCTGCTCTTCAGGAGACCATCTCAGACTCTTCTGTCGAAAGCCAGTTTCTCTTGCATGCAGTTCTTCGATGCATGCTCTCTGTGAAACACATTCAAACCTTTAGTTGCTAAGGTACCCAGTGCTTCAGGATCACAACACAGCACTGGTTACAAGTCAACAGTACCCACACACTGTGTACTTTCGATTAGCCATTTGATTCAATGATTATTAAAATGATTTAGAAAGACAACGTGGTGAAAGACAGACATTATTATCGTCAGCTGCTGGCAGAAAATGCAGATCAGTGTAAAAAGCCAGGAAATGTGTTAAGAGAAGATACCCAAACTTTCATTAGGTGAGCTCAATCAGCACAGCAAAACAGTCCATCAACAGCTACTTGCAGTCAACCTTCAAAGCACTATATCCCTTCCTGGCATGCAGCAAAGACACATTTTGTTCAGCTCTTTAGGTGTGATTGTACAAGGGGCATCACAGATTTCACCATGTCTTCCAGCACAAGGAAGTATTTACGAGATTACGACTTAAAACTCACACCTTAATACAGCATATGTCTGCAACCAGCATGCTCACAGAGCTCACCAGCACCTCTTGCTCAAAGTGAGATATTAAATGCATGCTCGCTTACTGGAAAGGTCAAAGCTTTTATTTGCAAACTCATAGGTGAGAGGTATATCATACTCTACATTTCATAAAGAGTGGTATTTACTATTCTCATCTCCTTCAGAGTAAAAGCAGTGTTGTCTGGTTTTGATTGCAGTAATGTTGCCACTACTTTTTATCAGTTGCAACCTATTATTTGTTATTCATTGTAAATGGTTATATTTACAAAGGCTGAATGAATGTTTTGCTAATAAGAACCTCAAAACCTCATAGATTCTGCTCTTTCAGCCAAGTAGTTGGCAGGTGTGGTTTTGAGAAATAAAATGCAAAGAGGAGAGAGTTCCCTCCCTTTCTTGAGTGGGTGGTGTGAGTATTGCTGAGAGTCATTGCACAGCTTCTGACACAAAGCAATAGTATCAACTTCACTTTTCTGATACCAACATCCCCATTTAGGTTTTCTGGTGTCTTTGGTGCCAACACAAGGGCTGAATCACTAAACGTTTTGCACCCCGGCCTTGCTGCAAGGTCTGTTTGGCTCACTGTCTGCTACCAGCGTTTGACATCCTCCACCTCGCTTGGTATACCCAGCAAGACTGGCTTATCTTAGCTATGCTGGGCTCCTCCTTTAGCTGCTGGAAAAAGAGAAACATGATTCTGCAGGGTTGCTCAGCTCTAAGCTTAATACCTGCCACAGGTTGCCTAACTTGAGTTCAGATGTAAATTAACTATGCTGGAGCAGTCATTTACGGGGTAGGACTGAATCATCACTTCATTTTAGCCATCAGCTAATATATTCTGATTTTTTTGCTTTACCTAGACACAGAGAAACCAAATGTTTTGCAGGTCATTCACTTAATATACAATAATGTTTATTCGCTTCCTCATATCTGGCTTTGGTCAAAACTAACAGATGCTCCTTTCCTCTCGCATGTCAACTACTAGCAACAGGCAAGGTGTCCCGGGTTGGGAATTATAAGATTAAAAAGAGTCCTCTGGGGACTGGAAGATTGTTATTCAATCCCATAATTCTGCTACCTCTTCATAAGCTCACGGCAAGGCCAGCTTGTTCTCCTTTCCTCCCCCTCCAGCCTTGTGCCAGGCAGGAGCTGCGTTATTGGGACAAACATGTAAGGATAGGCCTGGTTTGGAGCCTCCAGAGGCTGTGCTTAGGCCTCTTGGATGGCAGAGGCATGGCGGGGGTGGGAGGATTGGAGCTCTGGGGATTGTAGATTTAGTTTTGGGTTGGGGGGAAAATTCAGGGGGTTCGCTTATGGATTCTGTACCTGCTTTGTAATTTCTATCTGTAACTCTCTCCAAATATAATTCTATTTTTTTTTTCTCTAATTCATTTGAGAGCTTTACTCTGTTGGTTCTTTAAACCCACGACACAAGGCCTTCAGTTAGTGCACAGATTTTATCTAACATATATGGAATTTAGGCTGATCTGATCTGAGATACTCACAAAACAGTACACATCCCATTTGGTAAGGTTCACTACTATTCAAGGTGATTTCCCAAAATATATATCATAGAGAAGTATATGCAAATACATGGAACTATCCCTCTACTATAAGAATACATCTGTGAATCAATGTAAATATAGTTCAGTGGCAGTTGTAATTTTGTTCTGTAGTGACAAGTCTGATGTGAAGAGGTTTAGTTACATATATCTGACAACTGGCTGATTATTCAGGCTGCAGAAAATTTATTAGCTTTACTTCCCTTCCTTCCTCCTGATGCTGCACATTTGTTTTTGTGATTTTATATTCTGAAGTGGAGGATGGCAAAGGCTAACTAAAATAGTTGTGCATTCTAAAGAAAGCATCTTCACAACTATTTTAGCATCACTGATCAAAAGAATTTTCTTTTTCATTTGTTTTAAATTCCCCGAGCTGTCTGGGATCAAGCGATGACCAATTAGGTGAAAAAGAAGCATTTATGTCTGTAGTGAGGTTACAGGTATCATAGGTTTTATATAATGTTTATTTTTTGAACAAAATCACAAAATCATCGAATAAACACAAACTACACATTAAAAAAAAAAAGACCAAACTATCTACACTTGTCTTTTTCTCTAATCCATACTTCTTTTCTCTGTGCAGCCTGCAATTACCATATATTTGTTGCCTGCATTAGAATCATCATATTGTGGATTTCATGTAGTGTTCACTAGGGTTTTAGTGAAATACTTCCCCATCAGAAGCTGGTGAGTATGTGAGATATAATATGAGGACACAAGTTCTTTTTCTGCAGTAGTATGTCAACTCCAAAGAGGCCACATGACTGAAAGGACCATCTTGCCTTTAATTGCGATGGAGTGGCTCATTCTGGAGGACATCTCTAGGCACTTCGAAGAGAAATCATGCTTGACTAACCTGATAGCATTCTATGGTGACATAACTGAACGGGTTGATTCATGGAGACCAGTGGATGTAGTCTACATTGACCTTAGAAAGGCTTTTGACACCGTCTCCCATGACATCCTAGTGAGCAAGCTCAGAAAGTGTGGGATGGAAGAGCAGACAGTGAGGTGGATTAGGAGCTGGTTACAAGATATAGAGTTCAAAGAGTGGTGATCAACGGTGCCAGGTCCAGTTGGAGAGCTGTAACTGGTGGAGTCCCCCAGGGATCAGTGCTGGGTCTGAGGTTGTTCACTATCTTCATCAATGATACTGATGGGGGGAAAGACAGACAGAGTCTGCTCAGCAAGTTTGCTGATGACACCAAACTGGGAGGCTTGGCTGATACAGCTGAAGGCTGTGTGGCCATCCAGTGAGACTTGGACAGACTGGAGAGCTGGGCACAGAGGAACCAAAGGAGGTTCAAGAAGGATAAGTGCAGAGTTCTGCACCTGGGGAGGAATAATAAACTGCACAAGTACAGGTTGGGAGGTGATCTGCTGGAGAGCAGCCCTGTGGAGAGGGACCTGTGAGTGCTGGTGGGTAACAAGTTATCTACGGGATGGCAATGTGCCCTTGTGGCCAAGAGGGCCAATGGGATCCTGGTGTACATTAAGAAGACAGTGTTCAGCAGATGANAATGTTTATAAATATCTGAAGGCTGGGTGTCAGGAGAGAGGGGAAAGGCTCTTCTCATTTGCTCCCTGTGATAGGACAAGGAGCAATGGACAGAAGCTGCAGCACAGGAGGTTCCACCTCAACAGAACAGGGAACTTCTTTACTGTGAGTGTCACAGAGCACTGGAACAGGTGCCCCAGAGAGGTTGTGGAGTTTCCTTCTCTGGAGACTTGCAAGGCCCATCTGGATGTGTTCCTCTGTGACCTGAGATAGATTGCACGGTCCTGCTCTAGCAGGGCGGTTGGACTTGATGATCTCTTTGGGTCCTTTCCAACTCCTAACATCCTGTGATCTGTGTGTTTTGGGGCAACTGATGATGCTTGCTAGAAATCATGGCGAGCCAAAAACCTTGTAAAGAGGTAGAAACTGAAGATTTTCTGTATGTACTTGAGGAAAATATTATTATTTGTGCAAACAATGACTGTTTCCTGGAATTAATTTTCAAGATTTCTAGTTATGTAGTGTCACAAGAGAGTATTCAACTTCTTAGATTTGGGGCCTTTAATGAACTCACTGGTAATGTCATGAAAACTTTGAGCAATGCAAAACCATGTAAAAAGCACTTGGAGGAGAAAGCAGAGGGCCTTTGAAAAGGTGACTTACAACTACTGTAGGAGGTTGTGATTTTTCTGCAATCCCATTGCCGAAACAAGAAAACACTGGTGGAAAGAGAATGTCAGCGGTCTGGAGTTCTGTGTGTCTTTTCCTGGCGTAAACTGAGAAGATAATAATTGCAGTGTAGGTAACAAGATACATTGCTGTTAACCCACACCTCATATTCAGTTCTCAGGTCCAATTCTTCCTTTAACATATGTATACAACCCCATTAATTTGAACAAAATAGTAGTGTACACTGTCACCTGCTTGCAGGTCCTATTCCCCCAGAGGTCTGCCTGTACGAATGATCTAGTGCAAAGACTGCTAACATGATCTTTACCATGTACCCAGCTACTAAGAAGCTGCACCCCTCCATCCATATATGAACTCTTTGGGTACAGACGAAAACAGACCATTAGCAGCCTCTCCTTTGGGACAAAGGATGATTTTTCCCTCGTGTAACCATTCCTGTGGTTTCCACAGCTGTTACCTGACTATTTATGGAGGCAGTGTAGCATTTGCTATGTGTACAGTTTGTCCTTTGATAAGTCTGGTAAACAGCAATGTGCTGACTTTTACTGGCAGGAGTTTTCTCTTCAGGCATTTCTAGCTGTTACTGAGGAACAGATCATTGTTATAACTAAAATTTTGTACACTTAAGGCATGTTTTCAAGTGACAGAAAAAAACAAGCCTGTTGACCTGTTTGAAGGGCCAAGAAAGACTCGATTAACTGTGCTTACCCTAACCAGACACAAGCATATATGCCACATAAATGTTTATTTTTATGGGTTGTGGAAATCCTTTTGGGTGGCAAAATTAGGTTGATAATTTTTTTTACACAGAAGAGTACAAATTTTGTGGCACTTTTAGTACCACAGTCTCACTAACTGTTCTCACCTGGCTACCACATCTGACTGCTGGACATCTCTCAGCTTGTATGACTGCCTGTGGTGTGCAAATCTAAGACTGCATTAGAAGGTGGGAGTGTCCCTGATGTCTGACTCAATGAGTATGAATGGCAGCTTACTGAGTATGGTGGCAGAACACCTGACTGTAAGGTTGTAAGGAAGCATTGCTCTTTCTGTGTGGCCTTGTCACTACAGAGAGCCTCTACGGTTTATATACAATCATCCTGCAAGACGGAGAGGTGGCAACGGCACATGTATGTTCAAATGGATTCAATACACACAAGCAGAGATATATGCTACCCCCTTCTAGTAGTGCTAGAAGGAAGCATAAATGCAACTGCTAGTAGAAAAACAAGGGAGAGGTACTAGAGTAATTTTTAAATAGGGAGATATCCGAATGCTACAGTAACACATGCATTAGGAAATGTAAGCTAATGAAAGCCATGGGAGAAAAACAACCCCAAGAAAACTAAAGTTCCTTATATGACATTAGCATCTAAGATGGGAAAGAAGAAAATAACAAGCAGGCTAGTGAATAAAGGGTCTTGAAATGTTTTTTAAAACATCACTGGGGGAACTTACAGTATAAGTGGCCAGCGTAAAAAGTGGATGTGGTTTCACTGAGAAGAGCTAATACAAGTTAGAAAACAATAATGTTTACACAAGTGCAGGGAGTCCATGACCATGCAGATTCACAAGGCAAATTTCCCAGTGTCTTGAGAACAGTGCTGAGAAAGAGCACCACTTAGGTATGACTTCAGCAGGACTTTTTCACCTGCCACATCCTAAAAAATTACTGACTTAGGCATGCACTGTTGGCTTGCAGAGAAGTGTGAAACTGATGCTGACATCAATCCTCTGCAAGATCTTTGTGTTACCTTTGAGGCTAACAAAGGTGTCATCTGCCCTCAGGAGTACCGCTGAGAAGTGAATTGGAGATCTGCAGTCTAGCAATGCTGCTCATCTCCTGCCATGCACTGCCTACCTCCCCTCTTTCTCCACACTCCTTTTCCTACAGTCTCATGACCTTGTGTGAACCTTTCAGCAGTGTGGGGGTTTTGGGGTTTTTTTTTTTTTTTTTTTTTTTTTTTTTTTTTTCCAGTTGTCCTTCACCACTGGCTGCAGCATTTGATCACTCAAAAGCAGATGTTTAAAACCAGAAAATCCTAGTCTCAGGACTGAGTTGTCAAGCTTGCTTTATTCTTGCTTTTAATCACATAAAACATAAGCATCTTTACAGAGGGGAAGAGTGCCACACCTTCTAGGAGATCAGTCTGCCCATATTGCTAGTGGACTCTTTAGGCCAAATCCTGTTTCCCTTTCTTTTGGCCAATATACTTCTATTATAGGTTGGTAAGTGAGTAAGGAATTAAGACAAAAATATGAAATGGATTATGATATCAAGAGTAGTAAGGAAAAGAGAAGGCACATTTTGTTGAGAGGCTCTTTACTGAGCTGCTGCACTAGAGAAAGATACCTCCTGTGCTTTCTCTTCTTGCTTTACTACTTCTCTCACGGACCAGCCCTCCAGAGTTGTTCCAGAGTCAGCCCTTTGTGAAACATTATGCTCTTTTGTTATTTTGCCCCATCATCACAGTGTAAAGGACAAGGCTTGCATTTTATTATTTTTTTTTCCCCCTCTAGCTTCCTGCTCTTCCAGAATTGCATTCTGTGCTGCTGTTGGCAGGACATCGTGTTGTTGCTATTGCAGACCAAATGCAAGCTCTCCAACGCTGTTTTTCACTTCGTCAAACTGAGTGCATTCAGCATTTGTGAAGCGTTCTGGGAAATCACATTTATGTTTATTAGTCTCCACTAATTTGGAAAATGTTTGAAGCTGAACGTGTCTTTTGGTATGTAAAGAGTTACACCGTGCTCTTTCACTCTGGTGAAGTCTCAAATAGGCTCTCCCTGGGTCGATGCCCGCCGCAGGCAAATACTTTGGCCAAAGGAGAAGGGTGGTGTGCTCCGAGGAAGGGGGGCCTGGCGGGGAAGCTACGTTAGGACAGTGTCCTGATAGCCAGGGGACAGTAACAGTTCTTTCCAAGGGCTTCTTAGTCCTTGGTACAAAGTGCTTATAAATAAACTCCCAACAACAGCAACGCTTGCAGAAAGAAAACAGCTTCCCGCCTCCCACACTAGCTGATGACTAGGACGGCATCTAGTTATGAAATTCAGCTCGGCTTTTGCTCATCTAACGCTGCACAACCCTGTTTACGTACAAACTGTCCTCTGTTGCTTTCTCTTTAGAGCAAAAGGGGTTTCAGGCAGCTGAGGGAGACGACAGAAGGAATACTGTGAAAATTGCACAATTTGCACTGTTGTTTGTCCCTTTACTCGAGATCACTGTGAAAACAGTGCCTGCTGCTGATTGTAAGAGGAAGAAAATAAATCTTGGTTTCCCTTTCTGCAGGCACCCAAGGAAGCTGGCTTTTGTTTTGTAACATGCTTTCTGCAGGGCAATTACAGAAGGCACTGGCCACAGAAACTGCAGCTCAGAGTACTGTGGCATGGGGCCATTATGATTCACTTCCCAATAATTGTTTTTAGTGCTGACTTATCACAGAATCACATAGTTACAGAATGTTAGAGGTTGTAAGGGACTTTCAGAGATCATATAATCCAATCCCTCTGCCAAACGCAGGATCACCCAGGGTAGTTTACACAGGAATGCATCCAGGAGGGCTTTGATAATTTCCAAAGAAGGAGACTCTATAACCCCCATGGGCAGCCTTCTTCTTGGCTCCAGCACCCTCACTGTGAAAAAGTTTCTCCTCATGTTGAGATGAAGCCTTCTATGTTCAACTTTGTATCCATTGTTCCTTGTCTTATTACTGTGCATCAGCAAAAAGAGATTGACCCCCTCCACTTGACTTCCACCCCTCAGATATTTACAGACATTGATCGGATCCCCTCTCAGTTTTCTCTTCTCAAGACTAAACAGCTCCATGTCTCTCAGTCTCTCTTCAAAGGGGAGATGCTCAAGTCCCCTAATCATCCTTGTGGCTCTCTGTCGGACTGTCTCCAGCAGACCCCTGTCTCTGTTGAACTGGGAAACCCCAAACTGGACACAGTATTCAAGGCATGGTCTCTCCAGGGCAGAGCAGAGGGGGAGAAGAATCTCCCTCTACAGTTTTCTTGATTCACTCCAGGATTCCATTGGCCCTCTTAGCCTCAAGGGCACAATGTTGTCCTATGGTGAACTTGCCGTCCATCAGGACTCCAAGGTCTTTCTCCATGGAGCTGCTCTCCAACAGGGGAACTGCTAATCTGTACTATTATCTGCTGTTATTCCTCCCCAGGTGCAGGAACCCACACTTATCCTTATTGAACTTCATGAGGGTTGCCTTCCCACAGCTCTCCAACCTGTCGACATCTTGTTGGATGGCAGCACAGACTCCCCCCACCTCAGTTTTGTATCATCAGTGAACTTGCTGAGGGTGCACTAAATGACCTCATCCAGGTTGTTAACAAAGATGTTGAACAAAACTGGACCCGGTACCCCAGGGAACACCACTGGCCACAGGCCTCAACTTGACCCTGTGTTACCAGTTGCAACGCTATGAACTCTGTTGTTGAGACAATTTTCAATCCACCTCTTGGACCAGCCATCTATGCCACATCTCCTCATCCTTTTTACAAGGGTGTTATGTGAGATAGTATCAAAAACCTTACAGAAGTCAAGGTATATAGGGCCACGAGGATGATCAGAGGGCTGGAGCAGCTCTTCTATGAGGACAGGCTGAGAGAGTTGGGGCTCTTCAGCCTGGAGAAGAGAAGGCTTCCAGAATACCTGATAGTAGCCTTCCAGTATCTGAAGGGGGCCTACAGGAAGGCTGGGGAGGGATTATTTACAAGGTCTTGCAACGACAGTTCAAGGGGCAATGGGTTTAAAGTGGCAGAGGGGAGATTGAAACTGGATGTTAAGAGGAAGTTCTTTCCAGTGAGGGTGGCAAGGCACTGGCACAGGTTGCCCAGGGACGTTGTGGCTGCTGCCTCCCTGGAGGTGTTCAAGGCCAGATTGGATGAGGCCTTGAGTGAGCTGTACTAGTGGGAGGTGTCCCTGCCTATGGCAGGGTGTTGGAACTAGATGATCCTTGAGGTCCCTTCCAACCTTACCATTCTATGATTCTATGATTCTATATGGCATCCGCTGCTCTTCCTTCATTTACTCATTTGGTCAGGGTATCATAGAAACCATTACCAAGAGTGAGATTCCAGATGCAAAGGATTGTCTTTGAGTATTTGTTTTAAAGGCTTTAATTTTAAAGCCTTCTCGGTTTATCACCCTGGTATTGCGCAGTAGGTGCTGAAACCACTATGTAAGCTGCATGATTACCATTTGCTGGAGAGCTGTTTGTAAATGACAATTTGGCAGTTAATCCCTCAACATCTACAATGACACCTTACTGCAGTTCTGTGGTATTAACTGTAATGCTGCCACTTTGCATGCTCTGAAGGTCCATTTCACTTTGTGTTAAGCTGTATTTGTTTGCAAATAATCTTTGCACCTGATTGAGGCTTGTCAAAGCAGGTCACTGGAGACAGGAGGCACCCATAGTCCTCCTGGCTGACCCCTGCTTGGGGAAAACACGTTGAAACAATGGCAAGAAGGAAAGCAAAATTATTTTCAAGGACCTTTGTGCAAGCAAAGATCTCTTAGGCTTGAGTACACTCATGTATATTCTAACAGAAGAAAAGAAATACAAATTGTAACCATTTAGGCAGTGCTCTCTAACAAACCCGAGTAGATGGTCAATCAGCTTCTCAGGGCTTTACCAGCATAAATCTTTCACCTGCACAAAATGTGCTTTGTGAGGAGTCTTCATTAACTGAATTGTGTCGTTGACTAGCCTACAAATGCATGAGCTGATTTTATGGCTGCATATGCATGCATATTTACAGATGTCAGATTATTAAAGACTGCCTGCAGGTATTGCAGAGGTTGGAGAGAAGGCACAAGTATGTATGCAGTGATTCTTTGCAAATGCAGATGTCAAAACCTTTTTGAAAAGGTATGGCTGCTTGCAGGTCACACTAGAATTAGGGGCCAAGCTGTTCTCAACTATGGAGAAACAGATTCACGATGCTTTCTGTTGAGATCCACAGATTGTTCTGCAGGAAAAAAAAAATCTAAGTATGTATCTTTTAGGAAATGGTTTTACTTCTGCAAATTGTGCAGATTTATCAGAACTGATTTTCTTGGAAACAAGTAGTCTACTCATCCTGGAAATGGGTTGAGGATACATGTGACTTTTGCTCCAAGAAGAGAATAGTAGTAGGACTTGTCATTTGGAAAGTGGGGTCAGAACATGCTTCTGTTCTTTTATATCATTTAAAGGGTCTGAAAAACAAGAACATGACAACAATTATCTCAAATGAGGTTTTGCATAGCAAGACTGTATTTCTGGCTTTACGGTCTAAATAACACTGGTAAAAATGAAGTGGACTTTATTTCCCCTGTGAACAGACTCACGTATAAAAAGGCACTACAGAATTGATGCTCATGTTGCTCTTGTTGCCTTATTAATGAGCACAGCAGGTCAAAGTAACATTTTGCAAAGGACAAAAAAAACCCATTTAAAAACCATGTACAGTGGGTGATCTCAGTGCAGTGACCTAGGATGGTGTTTTCAAAATGAACACCAAGTCCCATAAACAAAAACACATGGAAAGGTGTCCTTCCATCTGCAGTCACTGTCACCCAGAGCTGCAAGCGCAAATCATTTACGTGCACAAACAGGGAACTAGAGGAACACTTAATTGGCACATAAAACCATGGCTATTTTGGTGGACAGATTTCTGTAGAACTTGATTTCTATGAAAAAAAACATAAAAAAACATGATAGAAGTTTTCCAGGGTATGAGAACGGTATGATCTTAGACACTTCTCAGAGTTTTTAAGATGTGCTGCATGGATCTGTGCACAAGCACATGTGCATGAGGTCCTTGAGCTTATTCTGTGTTTTCAGGAAGAAATCATAGGGCTGTGAGATGTTACTACTCTCCTACCCTGTCAGTATTTCTGCTCCTTGCTCTCCAAAATGTGATGTATGTATGTATGCCCATAGTGCTGCACCCCTGGCAGCTAGCACCTCTGGCAGACCTCATATGCTAAAGGTTTACTCAGGAAAAGAGCAGCATAATCCTATAGCCAATGTTCCCGTCTTTGAGAGAGGCTCTGTTTTGACACCACATGTGTGCTTTGACTTTGCCCTGTCTCTTGCGTTTGCTGGCATTTGGGAATCTGCTGTGGTGTCAGTGAGCAAAGCTGCTGTCATTGAAGTCATGAACTTGCCCACAGTGAAGGACAGCAAGCCTTGTGCCAGGAACAAAGTATCAGAGCCGGATGCTTATTTTTTCACTATTCCCTGTGTGCTGCGAATTTCCACTGGCAATCAACGTGTTTGCCCTTCAGCTTTCCAATTGCACTGTTCAGGGAATTAATGTTGACATGAAATGATAAGATGGGGGAAAGTGAGTACAAGGCTGTTTAAGGAGCCTACAGTTCCTGGCAGTGATGGTTTGAATCTTCGAGTTACAATATGGGCAGCAATACACATCCTAGATTCCAATAGAAAGACAAAAATACCTTCAAGAACTCATCCCCAAAGTCCTTGAAACCAAGCCGATTGCTGCAAAAATTTCCTGTTAAAAGACTTCAACAACTTATAACAATCTAGTTCTTAAATGACACAGTTTTATGGACCAGGTTTAACTGCCTTTGACAGATAGATCCTTTCTTGAAGTTTGTGTTTTATGCAGAAAATGGTAGCCTGCCTGGAGTGTCAGCTGGTCACAGAGCAAGGCTTCCTATTTCCTTCCTTCCTTCCTTCCTTCCTTCCTTCCTTCCTTCCTTCCTTCCTTCCTTCCTTTCTTTCTTTCTTTCTTTCTTTCTTTCTTTCTTTCTTTCTTTCTTTCTTTCTTTCTTTCT
>VWZE01013807.1:29697-47361 GCA_013396675.1 Eubucco bourcierii | reverse complement strand
AGGTGAAGGTTCATACTTGGACCAAACCTTTGTGGCTGGATCTCTTCTCTTGAGGTGTTGCTGAGGGCAAGTCATTGCTTCAGTGGTGCATCACCTGCCGTCAGGGTACTGGGCAGCATCTTGGATGCACCCAGATTTACCTACAGATGGACCAGAATCCTGCCCAGATAGGCAAGAGCGGAGTTTATAGACACTCTGCTTGTCCCTAGAAGAGAACAACCAGTTGCAGGGAAATCTGAGGATGATAAAGAGCGTCTACTGGTCAAGAACTGAGCCCTGATATGGGGGCTACAGAGCACAGCAAAGAGCACATCTGCCCCATGGGGTGGGCATGGGCATTCCTTGCTTCCTTTTTGTAGGCGATGTGAGGGCAACAGGACCCAAAAAGAGATGATTTGGTCTGGGTTCCGTTTGCTTCTGGGAAGACACTCAGAGTTGTGAGGCAGAGCTACAACTTTGGGATTTTAAAGCAACTTGTATATGTTCCTCAATACTTTGTGTTTAGTCATAGTGAAGTGGCTAGAGAACTGAAGAGCGGCTTGAGGAGGGGGACTGCAAAAGGAAGGACAAGGTCAAACGGGGCAAGGTCGAAGGCAGAGATTTTGATCAAAATGCAAATGCTTGCAGTGGAGTAGCTATGGGTATGCACAAATGAGGAGATAACCATGCCTCATTTGGACAATGCAGAAATTTCTTGCTTTCCACTGCTCCTGAGCCCTTCCGTTTCTACAGTGAACTCAAAACCAGTTTGAGAATGGTGGCCACTACTGTCCCCATGGGGCATCACAGCAGGAGATGAAGAAGGGTCAGCTTTCAGGGACAAACACAGACTTTGAGCTTTAATAGTTGAGAGAAAGGTAGAAGCTAGGGGTGGATAAAAGGAGTTGCATAAGGTAGAAGGGTACTGTGCTTTTAGGTAACAAGTGAGGAAAATAACTACAGCTTCTGTCTTTTTCCATAGAGGGAAGCAGAGGGGATATGGACATTGGAGTGGCCAGAGAGGCCTGTGATGGAGATGGGGAAGAAGGAGGGTCTAGATGGCAGGCTTAGCAGCAGAGCATTTCCCTGATAAAGTTACAGCAGTTGCAAAACCCCTCAGGGAAGAAATTAGAGAGAGGTCTAGGAAGGAGGGTGAGGCAGGTTGAAGAGTCATCAACATAGTGATGACACATGACAGAAAAGATTCCCTAATCCCACACATGACATCATTTGCCTTGACCTTGGCCATTCCCCTCCTACCTAAGGCTGCCCCACTGCCGTGGGGAGTTGGTGCCCAGGGGACTTTCCCTCCTGGAATGTGTCTGTGTACCTGGGATGAGTGGAAGCAGGAAACCCCTGACTGTCTGGCCATCCCAAGGTACTCCACACTTGTTTCCATGGCTTGATGAGCTTGAATGTGTGCTAGATGCATAGATGTAAAGGGCTGGGGAAGGAGCTAGTCATGCCCAGCCAGGGAGTCCCAACCCCCCACAGCTTCTGCCCTGGTCTCTGTTTATCACGCTACAGGTATTTTCTTTCTTTTTTGGCTGTTACAATTCTGTGAAACAATTGATTTGAATGGTAAGATTGTGTAGTCTCTAATTTATCCCTCAGGGAGTGATCTGCTTTACACTAGCAAGGCAGATTGATAACCTCAAGGCCTCCTCCATGCAAGCATTGAACTCTGCAAATTCCTCCAAAAAGAAAACACTGAAGGGAAGGTTGTGTGTGTGGTGTGGCAGCAGGCTACGTTCAGAGTTGCTGAAAGCGTCTTCATCATCATCATAAGCTTTGCAAAGTTATCTGTTCATGGCTGTTTCATGAGTTAATGCAATAGTACTATTTGTTTGTTTCTTGTTTTTTGAACAGATGAGGACAAATTTGTTTAATCTCCAGTGTTCAGATTGCTTCACCAGCTGTCATGTGCTGTGAGGCAGCAGAGTGACCTGAACATCAGGCAACAGCTTTCTATTATCTGATATATTAATCATAAATTAACCTGAAGAAAGACAACATGGTTGGCAAGAAAAAGCTCCAGTTTGGTCACATCTTCATCTTACCAGTTCACCAGCTTCAGTATGAGCTGAGAAGGACATTAGTAAAACAAGTAACCTCCGCTACTTTGTGCTCAAAATGTTAGCACATCAAGAACAGGTTTTAAGCAAAATGCCAGTTCAAACCACAGCTCCAACAGCCAGGCATTCATCATCTAGGTTTACTCTGAGGTACTCTTAATTACAGCAGGAAACACTAGCAATTTAATAATATATAAAGGTCTCCGTGACCAAATTCTAAACAGCACAGTAATTTTCTCTACAAGGGTGAAGTACTATTTTCCATCAACAGGTTCCTTCATCTATTCAAAGTTAGTATGTCTTCATTTTCCTTGTCTCCATGTAATAAAGATGTAAAAAAAAGGACAAATGGTTCATGCATAGGCATGCTTGACGTGGCCAGTACTTTACACAGTCACTACAGAAAAACACAAATAAACTTCTACCAGTATGCAAATGGTGGGTGGCTTGATGAAACATGTGAGAGTGAACCAAATGTTCAGTGCTAAGAAATGTTGAAGAACTGATTTTAAGACATAGCTTTTTATGTAATTACTTTGATAAGAGGAAGCTACAGATTTCAGCTGTGCGCTAAGTTTTAGACAACACTAGACAACACTGGAGTGTTGTATTCCATATTAAAGGGTGCTCAGTTTAGTGCTGTCAAATATTCCAGAAGTGCTAAAGGTGATTTTGAGCTGCTTTGTTCAAGCTTCAGGATTACCTTAGTATGTGCCTACCTAAATGATAACTCAGACCAAAATCAATAAAAAATCATCGGAGACCAGTTAATTGATGAGCTGAAGACATTAAATAATATTTAGAAGGATGCTTTATTCCCCCTGCGGTGGTAGAGGAATAAGTTATCAATGCAGAATCATAGATTTCATTATTCCATAGAAACTTCAGATATCACCCACAGAAAAGGGAATAGCGATGCATTGTAGTACTGAGACTGAATTTGTTGTAAATGTATATTGTTATAATGTGTTATAGTGTTTACTATGTGGTATATATTGTACAGTAGTACATAATATGTAGTATATAGTATGTGTGTGTATATTTATCTCTCTCTCTCTCTCTCTCTCTCTCTTTCTCTCTCTCTCTCTCTCTCTCCCTATCTATCTATCTACAGAAGTGTATATAGTGTATAATGGAAGGGGTCTTAAAAACTAGTGCATCCATCCTTTACTGAGGTTCTAAATTATGAATTTCAGAGGAAACTGAAAAAAAAATATCAATAAGAGAGCTCCTATTTCCCTTCTTGTAACACCTGCTAAATGTTTTGAGGTTACATGAATTGGGTGCACATCTCTCAAGCTGTTGTTGCAGGCTGTTTACTCAGATCTGGCTGTAACTACACCTTTGACGTGTTCCTTCTTCTTCCCTTAAGATTTATATAAGCGAATGCTTAACTTCTAGAATATAATATGTTATTTATTAGAAAATCATTACTGTTGTGAATTATCTTACTGCAGGCCTTTGGAATGTGCAGATATATGGAAGCAAAATGCACATGTGCCTTTCTTTTGACCAACAAAGGAATCGCAAACAGCTTCTCTTCTACAAAAACATTACAAAACCTACAACAGTGAAGAGCAGAGGCATTAACCCTGTCTGGAGATGATTGATTGAATTATTTATTTATCATAACACCTGTAGCATATGGATCTGTGTTTATTACTGTAATTCTTGCAAAAATTCCTGGTCTAGGTGAGGCTTGAAGTAGTGTGCTACATTAAATCTTTTAATTCTCTTCTCTACTTACATCTTTTTCCATGCAGATCAGTTTCACTTTGTTCTTTACACTTTGTATAGTGGTACCTGGGCTGCTTTCCCTCTAAGGTAAACCATGGCAATATTTCCCACTTACCTACTCTGTTCAAATGCCAAATACGAAGATATTGTTAGGTGCTACCAGGGAAACTATTCTCTGACTTCCAGGCAAGTATTTCACAGATATAAAAACTGATTTCGTAACTGATTTCAAATTAATATGCAATTATGGTTCTAGTAGAAAGGCTAGATTATACTATCTGATTATCACTGAGCTGTTAATTTATAAAGAAAATCTGCCTGGCATTATACTTACACTTCACCTTTGAATTCAGATTTTGTCTGTGATGCTGACTAGTTAAATGTCTGAAGGCCTGCTGAAACATGATTTGCTGCATTGTGGTACAAGTAAAGACCTAACTCATTTTGAGACAGGGAGTGAAAATGTTGTATCTGTAACAGATTTGCTCTTGATCCCATTTCTGTATACAGTCTTTGGTGTAGTTTCTAACCTCAAGGGCTGTAGAACTGCAGTAGGGACAGTGAGTTTTGCTGGCAGAGCTCCAGGTGAACTCTGCCAGTTATCAGGGTCTGCTCCTGGAGTATTGTGGGAGCAGTATTTTAATCCTGCATTCCTATTCTTCTCAATGCCTGTTTGAAATTCTGACATACTCTTCATTCATGCTTGTGATTCTCTCACACGTGGTTACATAAGCACTGTTTTTCCATGCTTGACATTTCACATAGCTGTAGAGCAGCAAGGGATATGACAGTGCCAGCCGCTCGCAATCCCTGTGCAATCTATGTTTTCTTTAAATATCACTTTACCTTTGAGCAAGTATCTGTTCTTTCCTAATGGTTCATCTATGTTGCTCCAGAGCAAGGACAACCAGCAAAAGATGGGTCTCAGAGTTTCCACTTCCTTTTCCTTGTTTTTTTTTCTTTTTAATCTTGGATCTTAATGTGTAGAGGTTGGTCTTTCTTCTTTGCATTTCTACTTGTGTTTCAAGAAATAAAGAATAGGTGCTCAATACATCAGGAAAAAAGAACCTGTGTGATTTTTCTTCACCTGAAAGAATTTAAATCTCATACAATGTAGTACTGCATAGCTTAATTTGCATGCATATTAATCCCAAAATCTTTAAAAAGTGGATTTTTAGGCCCTAGATACCCATGTTCTTGTGCAAACTGGGTGTATATCCCTGGTGCAGCCTTGCTGACTGGAGCCAGAGGTAACAGTAACTGCTTGGGAGGCTTTTTGTGGTGGTTTATCTGGTTGCTTTTCAATGGCCCTCAGCTTCCTGGACAGGTAGTAGGGAAGCTGCCGTCAAAAGTTGAGTGCATTGCTGACAGTCAGAGTCCCTGCAAAAGAGAAGTTAAGAACTTTCAATGGACCATCTTTTCAGAGACAGTTTTTAAATGCTTGTTGCTAAACAGTCTCTGCCTGCTTGCAAAACCGGCTTGTGGTGTATAGGGGTGGATGCGTTTGACCTTGGATAAGAACCACAGGGCTTGGAACACACGATGCCTTGCTTAATAATTGTTCCTTTCATGTCCTGATGAAAAGAAGTACCTATGATTGCTTGTGGCTGGTTCTTGTTAATTTATGTCTATGGTCTGCAGTGTGAGAAAATCTGGTGACATCTTCAGTTATTAAAGCATAGTATTATCGAAGATTGAAGTGTAACAGCTTTAAGTCAGATTTTACTAGTGAGAAGTACTAAAAACCTTTATGTGAAAGAAAAACCTTTCCAATCATTAAAGGAAAGAAGGAAGGGAACAATTTTAAAATAATCTCCTGTAAGGATGTGAAAAGAAGAATCAACTCTGAACTTGATGTACTCATTAGAAATTATAGGTAACATTAATGGGGAAATGAAGGATGTGCCATACAGTGTATCATATAATTACTTTCATCAGACACCTTAGTGGTGCCTGTTGCCTCTTTTTGAGTGGTCTGTTGAGGAATAGTTTACTTGCTGTTGAATGAACTTAAGCAGAAGGCGTGAACTGAGAAAGCAAACATGCTCAGATGCCTCTCTAAGGCGTGCTTGATTTGTGCTGTTTGAATTTTGGTACAAGAAAGAGAACTAAAGAAGCATCATCAATGAAACAAAATTACTCCAATTCATCACTAAAACCTATGATGAAGAGGTCTGATAATATTTTTCAGTCCCTTGCTTTGCTGTTAAAGAGGTTGTACAGCTTAGTCTGGGAGATTGTTCTGGGTTTTGGGGGTTGGAGGCATCATGAGAAATAGCTAGGGCAGAGAAGGGCTGCAGATGACAACCTGTCTCTTCCCTCAAGATGTGTAAGGGTGCTCTTCCAAGATTTTGCCCACTGGAAAAGACTTCCATTTGCAGGTGCTACAGAGACAACTTTTGCAGATTTTGGAAGTCTCTTGCTGTAAGGTGAGGTTGACTTCAACTGCTGGTGAACTTTTGCACAAAATCCCAAGCGATTTCTGTTTCTGCCTTTGTCAGTGTCCCTGTGTGTCTATTCTGAAAATGACATTTTTTTCCCCCCTGTGCCTTCCTTTGTTAAGCTCTGCTCTTTCAACAACCAGTCTGGCTTTCAGCTTTGTCTGCAGACAGCTTTTGAGGTCAGCCTGAAAATATACCTATAGGTCTCTCAGAGTTCCTTGTAGCACAAATGGCAGAAAAAGTGAACCCTCAGCTGGAACGAATCATCATAGTTTCCTTGGTTCAAGTGGACTTTGGTCATTTGATGCTAGCTGAAGAAATTGCTTGGCATTTTCTCTCCATATGAGTTACTCTCTCTATATTTGTTTGTGCCAAGAAATGGACAAGTGCCACCAGCAAAGAGACTGAGGGTAACAGCAATGCTTCAGCTGAATTGTACTGTGAAGCAGTGCAGCACACTATAGCAGCTCTTCCTAGGGTACATCTTCTACAGGAAAAGGATATCAGATTTTCCACCTCTAAGTTTGCTTTTACATATGTGATGGTTTACCACACAAAAGAAAACATACAAAATGAAGAAACCTCTGGACTGATTGCTGGGGAAGAACATGAAATGGTGTTGCTGGAAACCTAGTGAGAGAGAACAGCAGAAGAGTAGAGGGCTGAGACAGATATATTCAGTGACATGCTGTTTTCTACCATTTCACTGAGTGTAATGGCACCTTGCCAGGCCACACTCATCTCTGTAGTCTCTGTGTTTCTCTTTGCCCCTTCTGTGAGCTTGGGAGAGCCCCTCTGTGGAAAGGAGAGTTTTGCTATGATTATTAGTGTTATCTGAATGTGAAAGGAAAGAAGCACATTAAATCTTTCCAGGGTTACTTCTCTGGGCTGGACACTGGTGTAAACTCAATAGTATTACTTCAATAAACTGTGTTTTATTCTGCAGCTGTTTCCATGCTAGGCATAATTTATGCCGATCAGGTAGAAAACTGTGGTGTTTCTTTATCACTACTTGCAAAGAGGATTTGGCCTTTTTTTTTTTTTTTTTTTTTTTTTTTTTTTTAATTTTTTTTGTTTGTTTTTTAACTACAAACAGCCGTGGCTGTACTAGGGCTGTGTGAACTTTATCATATTTCTCTGTTCTGTAAAAATCAATTCCTTTGGTTCGTGTGTCTTGCAGCTGTTAGGAGGGCACTCTTTGCCGAGGATTTGGTGATTTGCTTGTATAAACCAGCAAGTCAGGACACAGGTGTTCTCAGCAGTGCTTTAGTGACTGAGAATGCTGTCAAGCAGAAGAGAGGAGTTAAGATGCAAAGTTTTCAGAGGTTTCCTTCCTGTATAGGAACTAACAGGTCTGCAGTTTTAGGCTGGTGCTCTTGCAGTACATGCTTTGCTCTGCTAACAGGCAGTTTTAAAACCTGTATCAGGTGACATCACACAGTCTCTGAATATAACTCATTTGGATCAGATTTTGTGTTCTTTTCTCGGAAACAAAGAATCATCAAGACAGGAAAAGGTCTTTAAGATCACTGAATCCAACCATAGCCCAAATACCGTGACTATATTCTGTATAGTCTATAACTATGTAACTATATATGATAACTATATGCTGAAGTTCCGTATCTGCATGCTTCTAGAACACCTTTATTACTTTTCACTCAGATTTGCTATGTAAAAGTAAGGGACATGCCACAGTCTCATGCCAAGCCAGGGGACCATTTGAGCTTAGATTCAGAAGTGAAACCTTGAAAAATGTTGATATGAACACAGAGACTGAAAATCCAAAATGGACATAATTTCGTATACAAAATTTCTGCAGACCTTAAACAATTTTGTGTAGGTTGGTAATTTCTGTTTGTGTGATGTGAGTTTGAGCCCAGTAAATTCTTGTTAAACCTTGGGACTGCTGCTACAACACAACTGTTGCTTTCTGTGTTTCTTTCCTAGAGGCTTTTCTAGGGGCTTGTTTCCATTTTAATTTATTTCCTTAACTGTCTTGAAGTTTTATAAACCATGAGTCGTCTCACCCTGTAGCTAGGTCTTCCCAAGGTAAGAAAGTCAGTGTCAGAACTGACCCTGTGTGAATTTGGCCTTGCATACCATCTCTTGTGGTAAGGGTTGCCAAGCAGAGATGGCATCTGTATGTCAGGAGTGATGTACTTTTCCAGCAGCACGGCTGGAATATGGCCTGAGTACGTGCAAGTAATGCCCTGTGTTTCAGGCCTATTTTGCCAGAGGCTGAGTTTCCTTGCTGCCGTGACTACCTCTCTTCTGACTGACATTTCTTTTAAATCAAAAGAGGGAAAGATGACTTTCTTCTCATTATATGAAGAAGCAAGATTTAAAACTTGGCACAAAATGCCTTGCACTTCAGACTCTAAAGCCACTTAATTTTGCAGCTGAAAAAAAATCAAAAAGTTAGAGGCAATAATTTCTGGGACTAAAAACCTCTTAAGTGTGGTGCTTCACTTGGAACCTAGAGAGTCCTCTTTGACTGTTTTACCTTTTGTGTTCTGCTCTGGAAAATGTAATTTCTCAGTATTGTAAACTGCAATTACATGAAAATCACTGGAGCTATAGTGATTTTGACCTACATTTATTGAAGATACCTGGATTGACATTTGTAGAGTTGCTGAAGGTATGGCTTGTTTTATTTTGTTATGGTCTATATTGATAAGATTTGCCTAGATAGATATATCTGCAGATTACTTTTATTATGTGTTTAAAGGTACATTTTTCTTATATCTTAAATGAAAAAAAAACCAAAACAACCCAATAACCCAAACCTATAATGGCCAAGCATGTTTTGTCATTATCTAACTGTAATAAACCAGGCCTTTTCCTATTATGGGATCATGATCATTATAAATCACTTGCTGGCATGAGGGCACTGGCAAAATTTTGAGGCACAGTGTAGACCTGGCCTTTGTTTTCCCTTATCCACTGTCTGTGTGAAGCAGTAGATTAGCTTATGTGACAGTGAAGCCACTCAGACCCTTGCAAGACCCTTGTAGGGGCAGCTGTCAGACTTTACTAGTTTTACTGTAATCCAGCTGTCAGATAAAGGCAATTAATTATTCTTAAGTGGCTAAATGACAACTGTAGTCATTTGTCCCACCTGCTGTGTGAGATTTTATCTTTCAGAAACACAGTATTTTTTTTTTCTGTACAGCTTACATAAATAGGGCTGCTGCATGTCCTTACTAGCAAGAACATGCCATGGAAGACAGAAGTAGTTAGGTAGAGATACCTTAGCTTATTTGTTATTTTCTAATATAGGCATAGAAAACTATGTTGGAAACCTTCCTTGAATATGAAAGTTGTAGTCTTTTCAGAAAAGATATGAGGGACATGACCATCCATCCCATTCCTGACCATCCATCCCTTTCCTGAATCAGGGACAGGAAGTCTAATACAATTCAAGCACGTTTTATGGGGACTTTCCTAAAAGGCAAAAAATGATGGGTAGTGGTTTCCTGTCATGTACTGCCAGTAGCTGAATATTTGAGGATTATTTAGAATCTTGCCCTCAGATATGACATTGCATTTGAGTTTTTCTGTCTGAGTCTTCTCCTTGCAGGTACTTGTTCCCATCTATTTTATTTCTCTATAATGCAACCATCTATATTTAAAAAGGATCTCTTTCTCTGGGCACGATTAGATGTTAGAAGGTTTTTTCCTAACAGCTCAGAAGTAATATCTTTGCTGTTAGCTTGCAGTTGAATCCTGCTGCCCACTGGGCCGAAATAATGAATATGGTAATGAACCTTGCTGCAGGAAATGTGTAGCTGTGGTGGTGCCAGAGAGTTTGTACTCTTGGTTTTTTTGGGNTTCTTTTTTTTTTTTTTTTTTTTGTTTTTGTTTTTGTTTTTTTTTTAAAATACCAGTTCCAAGTAGCTTCCCGATACCTCCTTTGTTTTCTGAACCCTTTCATGGAGTGCAATATATGGTATTGTTTCTTATCAGAGGCTAGTTAAAAGTCTTACTCTTTATAAGAACAGTGTGAAACAAGATCTCTTCCTGTGGAGCATTTCAGTTGGGACCTGTCAGTATTCGATAGGTTTTGTACATGGAAGCTCTGCTCCTTTTGGAAGAGGATTGCTGTGAGCTGACTTGGGCTTTGAGGGACTACTTCCTCTTGCTTGCAGAAGCAGCTGTGGCGGATTGTACTCCTCCTTGGAGCAAATCAGGGCAGGGAATGAGAGTCCTCTCCCTTGGCATGCAGCTTTCTGAGGAAGGTAGAGGGCTATTGTTTCCTAGTTCTTTTTTATTGCTGTGAGATCTCGATATAGGAGAAGGGAAGAAGAACTGAAGCTTCAGACACAAAAATAATGAAAAAAATCCCTAATCTTTCGCTGTTAATATTATCAAAGATCTCATAGTTTTAGTTAATTTCCTCCTTTGTGGGAAACGACTGGCGTTTTGATCCTTACAGCTCTTGGTAATGTTGCAGTATGGTTTCTACTGTTCTTTATGGTATGAGATAAATCATTTATAGTGATTGATGTGAGTTAGAAGCTTTAACCCCTGCTATCAAAATTTACCAGACTAGCTTGGTTGGCTTGGAAGTGAGATGAAGTTATATTTACAGCATGGCAAAATTTGCAAGCATATATACACTATGTATTTTCAAGTATTCGGAATTATATACAAATTAGAAATAATGCAGAAATCCAAACTCCCTCCCAGACAAAGAAACTGCCCAGAAGGGCTCACAGCTGCAACTCTTTCTCCTTGTCTATATGCCATCCCAGACAGGCAAATAAAAACAAAAACAACAAAGCTTACATTGTTGTTTGTTAGTGGAGAGATTAGAGCAGTGTGAATAGGGAAATATCCCAGGACAGAGTGAGGAAAGATTTACATTTTAGCTTTTTATCCCTCTCATCAAACCAATGAATGATATAGACTTCATCATTATTTCCTTTCACAACTAATGATCTAACTTCTCTCATTGAAATACTCCGATTAGCCTCAAACCAGCACAAGTGATGATATTTTCAGTTTCACCCCTCTTCTTTTTACACTGATTAATCAAGCTATCTGTACTTGTATGGTACATTTCAGGTCTCTTCCAGAAACACCTGTGTTTTTTTCAGTGTATAGGCTGGGTTATGTCCTGGTGGCATTAAAAGAAAAACTAGTTCATTGCAATTTCCCATCCAAGCAAAATAGAATAAGACCTGTGGTCATACTGTCCTTATTGTTCCTATATAAAGGGAAACAACAACAAAAAAAAACGGACAACCCAAAACTAGGAAAAAAACAACCCAAACCAAGCAAGCAACCAACCACAAAAAAAAGGTAGCTTTTAGCTTCCAGAGGTTGCAATCTAAAATAATACATGTGGAATTAAGATCAGCAATGAGTCATCCTTGAAAGCTGTGATGCCCTGTGACTTGCAGAGTGTAGACCCATGCTAGTCCTTTCTGTAGCTGCCAAATTGTGCTCACATGGGTGTGAGGGCAGCACATAGTTATGCACACTGTTTGTGTCTATATTTGTAACCCATACAGTGTAAGGAATGTTTTCAAGGTACTGGAACTTGACTATCTATGCTCTCTAATTGTTAAAACCTTCCTGGTCACAGTTTCAGCTCCTGCCAACTAGTGCTCTCCCAAACATTTGCCAGGCACTTATTTGGAAGTTAACACTGGCCAGGCCTCATATCCAGCAGTCAGTTTTATCTTGCCATCCTCTTATGGGAATAAGGGATGTTTAATAATAAGGATCTAGGCTACCCTGTGCCAGAGAATGGTCATTCACATGCCTAGTTTACTAAAGAAGCTGTCTGTCTTTTGCCTGTTCCAAATGAACAGGGAAACTTCATAAGCCAGCAGATTGGTCAGGAGATTTGATGCCTTCTCCCCATAGCATGTTCCTTAGAAACAATGCATGCACCACAGCTCTCTAATTAGTCAGTGAAATTAGGGAAAAGCATCTTAACCTTCTCATAAAATGGAAAATAAATTTTATGCATAAACAGCAGATGGGAATAAGGGAGTGCTCATTACCATTTTAGTCACTGCACTGCTGCCATAGGGCCTGATGGGACACAGCAGACCTTTGGCAGACACAGGGAGCATCCAGCAGAGGGGCAGCCCAATGGGCTCTATGTGCAGTGCAGTGCCATGGTGGACACCTTGCTGCAAGGCTGTCTTGTCTTTACCAGCCCCTTAGGGCACAGTGGCAGTGGACAGGCAAATGGGATAACTGCATTACAGCTGACTGTTTCCATGATGGACATCCAGCAGGGGGAATGAGAATGTTGCAGAGTTTTAATTGCATCACTACCATCACCATCATTTCCCATGAGTGTGCTGCCAAACTCCCTGCCTGTGAGTGAACTCACTGTCCTTTCTCCTTGCGACGTCTGCTGCCAATTTTTGACAGTGGTCTCTGATTTCATGATGTGGTCATTATTGGTCTTCTTTAGTTGACGTTGTTGCAGACCACCTTCCTCTGTCCTTTTCTGAACACATTGATCAAACTATTTCCCATAGGTGAAATGGCTTGCTTATGGGTTTTCTCTTGCTCAACAGGTGAGGGAGGATCTGTGCAGACCCGGGAACTAAAAGATAGGAATGAGAAGCAGAATGAAGCCTCCATAAGCCAAGAGAACCTGATGCATCACTTAGGCATACACAGGTCTAGGGGTCCACATGGCTTACACATAATACTAATGAGGTGAGCTGGCATAAGTTCTCACCAAGCCACTTTCCATCATTTACCAGCAGTCCTAGTTAAGTGGGGAGGTTTCAGCTGACTGGGGATTGGAAAATGTCACACCCATCTACAAGAAGGGCAAGAAGAAGGACCTTGGGAACTACAGATCTCTCATCCTAATCTCAATTCCAGGGAAAGTCACAGAGCAAGTCATATTCAGTACCACCATGCAGCGTGTGCATAGCAACCAGATAATCAGGCCCAGTCAGCATGGATTCATGAGGGGCAGGGCTTNCCAACCTTACCATTCTATGATTCAATAAGTTATATGCAGAGGCATACTCATGACATTAAATGTGAGGAACTTTCTTAGGTGCTTGGAAGGCTCTGCAGAGGAATCTGGACAGGATGCATTGATGAGCCAAGGTCAGTTTTATGAGGTTTAGTAAGGCCAAGTGTTTGGTCCTGCACTTGGGTCACAACAACTCCATGCAATGGTACAGGCTTGAGGGAGAGTGGCTGGAAAATTGTCTGGCAGAAAAGAACCTTGTAGTGTTGCTTGACAGCCTGAACATGAGCCAGCAGTGTGCCCAAGTGGCTAAGACAGCCAACAGCATCCTGGCCTGTATCAGGAATATTGTGGCCAGCAGGACCAGGGAAGTGATTATGCCTCTACATTCGTCATAGGCGAGGCCACGCCTTGAATATTGTGTTCAGTTTTGGCCCACTTACTACAAGAAGGACATTGTGTTGCTGGAGCATGTCCAGAGAAGGGCAACAACGCTGGTGAAGGGCCTGGAGAACAGGTCTTATGAAGAGCAGCTGAGGGAACTGTGGTAGTTTAGTCTGGAGAAGTGGAGGCTGAGGGGAAACTTCATTGTTCTCCACAACTACCTGAAAAGAGGTTGTAGTGAGGTGGCTATCAGTCTTTTCTCCCTAGCATTGAGTAGAATGAGAAGAAATAGCCTGAAACTGCACTGTTGGAGGTTTTGATTTGATATTAGGAAATTTTCTTTACTGACAGAGTGGACAGGCATTGCAGTAGGCTTTGCAGGCAAGTGGCGAAGTCACCGTTCTTGGAGCTGTTCAAGGAAAATGTAGATGTGGCACTCTGGGACATGGTTTAACAGCCATAGTCTTACAGCTGGACTCCCTGAAACAATTCTATGATTCAGGATTCTACGTACCATATTCCCATCAGTTTCCAAGTGAAATGTGAGGACTACTGAAAGTACTCTGCCTTGCAGAAGTTCATTGTACAGGAATAAACACATGAAAGTGCTGATGAACTTAAAAGCACATTTTTTATTTGTGTCTTGTCTATTAAAGAGTTTATAATTGATGCCATAGTGAAAGGAGTGACATCAAAAGTAATGTAGCAGTGAACGGTATACATCGTGCTGGAATTCATAGAATCACAGAATCACAGAATGTCAGGGTCTCGAAGGGACCTTGAAAGACCATCTAGTCCAACCCTCCTGCCAGAGCAGGATCACCTATACCAGATCATGCAGGAATGTGTCCAGGTGGGTTTTGAATATCTCCAGAGAGGGAGATTCCGCAATTCTCCTGGGTAGCCTGTTCCAGTGTTCCGTCACCCTCACAGTGAAAAAAAATCCTTCTCATGTTTAAATGAAACTTCCTATGCCTCAGCTTCCACCCATTGCCCCTTGTCCTGTCACCAGGCATCACTAAGAAGAGCCTGGTTCCATCCTGCTGGCACTCATCCTTTACATATTTATTAACATTGATGAGGTCACCTCTCAGTCTCTTTCAAGCTAAAGAACCCCAGCTCCCTCAGTCTATCCTTGCAAGAGAGATGTTCCATTCCTTTAATCATCTCTGTGGCTCTGCGCTGGACATTCTCGAGCAGTTTTGTGTCCCTCTTGAACTGTGGGCTGCAGAACTGAACACAGTATTCCAGATGTGGCTGCACCAGGGCAGGGTAGACGGGCAGGAGAACCTCTCTTGACCAACTAGCTACATCCTTTCTAATACACCCCAGAATGGCATTGCCTCTCCTGGCCACAAGTGCACATTGCTGGCTCATGGTCAAATTTACAGTATTTCCATTTTGTTTGGGAGGCTATGATAAAAGGAGCAGAAGACAGTGTTGAGTATTCCACTGTAACATGAAAAATATATAGCATTCTCAGTTCCTACCCTAAACAAACAAAAACCCTGCAAAAACTGAAGTGGTTTTCTATGAAGCATCACCTTTGTGCCAGTCTAACTTTCTGGAGGTTGAGCTATTGAAGTCAAATTACTTTTGATAATGTCACAGCTATGTATGTAAATGACAGTAAAAAGAAATCCTAAATGGAACGTACTTTTGTGAAGTTTGTAGGCACAAGTGATAGTTTGAATTTCAAAGCTCTCACAGTTGTCAGCAGTTTGTTCCTTGTACATAGGTCTTATTTTAATTACAGACATCTATTTAAACCATAATTATTATTTTGTGCAATGCAAACTTCAATGTAAGTTTAAAATCTTGTTTTCCTATAATACTTTGTTCTAGGAATATATTCTTCATAAAGTGACATCTTTATCATAACTGACTTATTACTTACTTCTTGTAACAGAATTATGGTGTGCTTAGAAGTGGCTTAAAGCATTAGTAAGCTTTGACAGAACTTGATTAAAAAAAAACAAACCCACAACATACCACCAATTGTTTTTTTCTGTTTTATCAAGGTAATCTGATTTCCCCTACCTATAGAAATACTCAATCTCCTGAAAGCTGGAGAAATTACAAATAAACTCTTCTGGAAGTAATAGCCTATGGACACCTTCATTATTAAAAAGGAAGGGAATGTGAATCTTCTATATTGAATTGAAAGAGGGTTCCTTCCAACTCTGTGGTTTATTGTGGCCTGATCTTTCATGAAAGGATTTATTGGACCTGACCTATTGTTTGACTCCTTACGTTTTCCTTTTATCTTTTTTATTTTTCAGATATTTAAAAAAAAAAATGACTCAATGTTTTATTTCATGTGTGTTGTTGGTAACCCCAACACCAAACTTAGGTTTTCAGTGTTTGTCTTGAAGATGTTGCTGATGACAGAAGTTTTGTTTAGATTAGAAAACAAACAAACAAACAAACAATCAAAAATTTATTTTTATAGATCTGGGTGCTTCCTGTTGAGTAGAGACAACACTTCATTATAGAATCATAGAATCATAGAATGGTAAGTTGGAAGGGACCTCAAGTATCATCTAGTTCCAACCCCCTGCCATAGGCAGGGACACCTCCCACTAGTACAGGTCACTCAAGGCCTCATCCAATCTGGCCTTGAACACCTCCAGGAAGGGAGCAGCCACAACCTCCCTGGTAAACCTGTTCCAGTGCCTCACCACCCTAACTGTAAATAAATTCCTTCTAACATCCAGTCTAAATCTCCCCTTTTTCAGTTTAAAACCATTGCCCCTCACCCTGTCATTACAAGACCTTGTAAATAATCTCTCCCCAGCCTTCCTGTAGGCCCCCTTCAGATACTGGAAGGCTACTATCAGGTCTCCTGGAAGCCTTCTCTTCTCCAGGCTGAAGAGCCCCAACTCTCTCAGTCTGTCCTCATAGGAGAGCTGCTCCAGCCCTCTGATCATATTCATGGCTCTCCTCTGGACGCAAACACTTCTGTGTCCTTCCTATGCTGGAGTCTCCAGAACTGTACACAGTACTCCAGATGGGGTCTGATGAGAGCAGAGTAAAGGGGGAGAATCACCTCCATTTTTAGCATATATACTGCCTCAGCACTGGTATCATCCAAACACCAACTCAAGGTGTATCCATTTATCATTTAGTCTTTATAGTATTTAGCTTCTCAGGTCATCTTGTGTAGATAGAGAGTTAACCTGTCTGTCTGTCTGTCTGTCCAGAGAATCCAGATACAGTGCCATACAGATTAATCGGCCACTGAAATAGTGAGGTCAAGGACAGACACAAGCAGAAAACTCAGAGGTTGTCATGTTAGAAATAACTTGAGCAACATGTTTGTTGGTTTTCTTTTTCTTAAAACAACTATGATTTCATTTATTTGTTGACAGCTCTATTCTGAGTAAAACTGTTTGAAGTCTTCTGAAAAATATGATAAGTATATTAGACTACTATTCCAGAGGGTATTCATTCATAACTTCCTAAAACCTTTTGGGTCTTTTTTCATTTTTTCTTTTTTTCCCCTGTGCAACACAACTATTCAGGGAAATCTGCTTCAGGCTGCTGCCTTACCACATGAGGAATCAGTTCATGAAGGCTGGGGAAGGAACACCTATGCTCCTTGTTTGGGCTGTCTTTTAAGCGTCATAATGTACAGAGCAATGTCCTGGTGTTGG
This sequence comes from Eubucco bourcierii, assembly GCA_013396675.1. Lineage (NCBI taxonomy): Eukaryota > Metazoa > Chordata > Aves > Piciformes > Ramphastidae > Eubucco > Eubucco bourcierii. Next base: position 30,134 of record VWZE01013807.1, on the reverse strand, counting down.
AGAGCTCTGTATAGAGAGCAGGGAAACTCTGCTGAGTTTTGCCCTTTCATGATGAGTGTTGTCTTACAGTGTCCCTTTTACAAGTGGGAAAGACAGAATAGTGCGCTTATTTATGAATTAGTGCACTGCTGATTGAGCAGAGGAAGAGGAAAGATGGTGAAAGGGAGCACTTCCAGCCTGGATAATTTGAGTCATTTGTAACCATTCCACAAGCAGTTAAGGGAAAGAGCTTGGTAAGTCTCTGAAAGACTGCTCCAGGTGTTGTGATAATAAAACCCCAAACAGGATATGGGGCAAATACAGGAAAAAGAAATCATCTGGGAGAAAAAAAGAAGACAAAAATATAAATTTAAGAGGTAGCAGTTCCTGCCAGAAGAGATGGCAGTGCACAAAATCCACTTAGGGAACAGATTTTATGGACTGGAAAAAGCTTTGAA
>VWZE01013807.1:8371-18469 GCA_013396675.1 Eubucco bourcierii | reverse complement strand
TGTACTAGTGGGAGGTGTCCCTGCCTATGGCAGGGGGTTGGAACTAGATGGTCTTTGAAGTCCCTTCCAACCTTGCCATTCTATGACTCTATTTACGCTGTCAATGGCAACAAAACCATCTCCAGGAGTGGGCACCCTGCCAATGAGTACTGCTATCTTGTACAGTGATTCCTGAAGTCCAGACTGAGCATCACAGAGCAATGAGACACAGCACAAAGCAATGAGACATAGCACAGAGCAATGAGACCTAGCACAGAGCAATGAGACATAGCATAGAGCAGCACAAGACAGTATATAGCAGCGTGGCATAGCACAGCACAGAGCAGACCAACACAGCACAGTGTCCCACAACAGCCTGCAGCTCCAGGTCAGTGTGTCCCTGTAAGTGCTGCTAAGTTTGTCAGGTATTTTTCTGGGTTTGTGGCATGGCCTGAGAGGGTATAGAATCATACAATCATAGAACCATTAAGGTTGGAAAAGACCTTTAAAGACCATTGGGTATAACCATAACCCAGCTACCACGACCACTAAACTATATCCTGAAGCTGCACTTCTAACAGCTTCTCAAATACCTCCAGGAAAGTCAATTTTACCACTGCCCTGGGCAGCCTACTGTGACACCTCACAACTCTCTCAGTAAAGAAATGTTTCCTAATATCCATTTTGAGTCTCCCCTGCCACAACTCAGACCCATTTCCTCTTTTTCTGTCTGTGATGTGCCAGCCTAGCAGGGGTGAGGCTCTGCTCAACATACTGTTTACAAATAGAGGAGGGCTGGTGGGAGATGTGGTGGTCAGAGACTGCCTGGGGTACAGTGACCTTGAAATAATAAAATTTTTAATATGCGGTGAAGCTAGGAGGGGCATCAACAAAACATTCATGCTGGACTTCCAGGGGGCAGACTTGGGCTTATTCAAAGAACTAACTTGAAGGGTACCTTCAAGGGAAACAGCCCTTAAAAAAAAAGGGTTCAGGAAGATTGGACCTACTTCAAGAAAGCAATCCTGAAGGTACAGGAACAGGCTGTGCTGATGTGCCAAAAGCAAAACCACCAGGGAAGGCGAACAGAGGGACCTGGGGGCACTGGTGGATAGCTGACTGAATATGAGCCAGCAGTGCCCAAGTGGCCAAGAAGGCAAATGGCATCCTGGCCTATATGAGAACTAGTGAGGCCAGCAGGACCAGGGAAGTCATTCTGTCTCTGTGCTCAGCACTGGACAGGCAACATCTTGTGTACTGTGTCCAGTTCTGGGCCTTTCAATTTAAGAAAGATGTTGAGATGCTTGAATATGTCCAGAGAAGGGCGAGAAGGCTGGTGAGGGGTNTGCCCAAGTGGCCAAGAAGGCAAATGGCATCCTGGCCTATATGAGAACTAGTGAGGCCAGCAGGACCAGGGAAGTCATTCTGTCTCTGTGCTCAGCACTGGACAGGCAACATCTTGTGTACTGTGTCCAGTTCTGGGCCTTTCAATTTAAGAAAGATGTTGAGATGCTTGAATATGTCCAGAGAAGGGCGAGAAGGCTGGTGAGGGGTCTGGAGCACAGCCCTACGAGGAGAGGCTGAGGGAGCTGGGGTTGCTCAGCTTGGAGAAGAGGAGGCTCAGGGAAGACCTCATTGCTCTCTACAACAAAAGGAGGTCGTAGCCAGGTGAGTTTGATCTCTTCACCCAGGCATCCAGTAACAGAATAAGAGGACACAGCCTCAAGCTGTGTCAGGGCAGGTTTAGGCTGGGTGTTAGGAAGGAGTTTTTCATGGAAAGAATGATTGCACATTTGAATGAACTGCGTGGAGATGTGGTGGAGTCACCATCCCTGGAGGTGTTTAAAAGGATGCTGGATGAGTCATTTAGTGCTGTGGTTTGGTTAATGGTTAGGTGATAGGTTGAACTCAATGATCTCAAAGGTCTTTTCCAACCTGATTAACTCTGTGATTCTGGGAGGTTGTGAAGTCTCCTTCGCTGGAGACATCCAAAACCTGCCTGGATGAGTTCCTGTGTGACCTGCTGCAGGTGATCCTGCTCTAGCAGTGGGGGTTGGACTGGATGATCTTTTGAGGTCCCTTCCAACCCTTAATGTTCTATGATTACTTTGTTTTAATCTTTTCAGGGCTTTACATGTAAATGTTGTCATGGTTAGATGGAGGATCACAAATCCAATGCCAATTTATTGCATTGCCTTTTCTCAACTGAAACCTAGTCTTTAAAAAAAAAGAAAAAAAATCACCAGATAGCTCCCCTTCTTATTCTGCAGCACACTCATTATCAGATCAACTCACTTTTTTGCTGATTGAGTTAAATGTTACTGCTAAATAACTCCCAGAGAGCCGATTAATCTAAGGTAGTATGAGCACATACTCATTTGTCCTTCTACATCAGTAGCTGTTATTAGTTAAATTTTGCAAGTCTGAAGTAATTGCCGCTGGGAAATTAGGAAAAGAGACCAGCACCAGCCTCACTACAACCTCCTTTCAGGTACTTGTGGAGGACAACAAGATCTCCCCATAGCCTTTTCTTCTCCAGATTAAACTGCCCCAGTTCCCTCAGACACTCCCCATGTAACAAGCCCTTCAAGCCCTTCAAGCCCTCACCAGCCTCATTGCTCTTCTCTAGACACACTCCAGGACCCCAATGTCTTTCTTATACTGTGGTGTCCAGAACTGAACACAGTATTCAAGCTGTGGCCTTACCAGGGCTGAAAATAAGTAAAATAATAACCAACCAAATAACAAAAATAAAGAAATACAATAATGCTGGGGGGGTTGGGGTGGGGAGGGGTGGAGGCAGGTGGGAAGAGAAATTATTTTAGTTCTTTTTTTATTGTTTCATTTAGTTTTGTTTGATTTTGTTTAATTGAGAAGCTTCATATGATTGAAAACCTTTTTGAGACTTGAGAAAACAAACAAGCAGTTTACAGACTTGTGCTCTTGCCAGATCTCTGCACACTGCTGCTTAGTGATGATGTTGAAGTACTTTTGAAATGACTAGCTGAGTCGTACCTATATTCTGGTCAAAATGTTTGGTGAAACAAGTACTATTAAAAACAAACAAACAAACAAACAAAACCAACTTGTTTCTTAAAGGCTCATTCTCTATCAAATGTGTTTGAAGCACAGAAGGACAGTCTGGATTCCTGCTAAGTGAAAAAGGCTTCCAGGGAAGTATACGTATGATGTTTCTTGGCACAGAGTCCAGGACCGTTGTTTCAGCTGTAGGAAGAGTTCCAGAGAAGCAATACTGCTTCCCTCTCTTCTGTGCTAGAAAGCTGGTGTGGCTCCAGAATAGATCAGGTCAGGTATGCATATTGACAAGGTCAGTCTTTTGACAGTGAATTTGAATGAAGGTGACGTTGGAAATACTGTTTGCCTAATATCTGTGTGAGTTCCTTCTCCAATAAGTAGTGAGGTCTGGTAGTGCAGAAAAGTGAAGTATGCATGTGGCTTTGCCAATAATTGATAATTTTGTGACTGAATTTTTATGCCCTCACACAAAGAAGTTCTTAATCTTTTTTTCAGCTCCTGTATCGTTCTTGTGGATCTAATGTCTTGCTTGTTTTAATAAAACATGTCAGTAAATAACTATTATATTCAATGCAAATGACTCAATCAGAGAGTAACATTTTCTCTGCTAGCGTTTAATGAGATTTCTGATGAGAGCTGTGTTCATAAAAGCTGTCATTCTGTAACACCTCTCTGCAGGAGGCAGAGAGGAGTAACTGTGTTTCACATACTGTGATTAACCACAGCACAGTACACTGAAAAAAGTGTAACCTGCCAAACACTGATGCAAGATTGGCATGAAATTGCAATTCCCACAGCAGTCAGAACCTGATGGTAGGAAATTGGATAAATAAAAATCTGAGAAAGGGAATACAGAAGTTGGCTTATTCTGTTATTGCAAACCTACCTAATGATTGTTTTCCATTCTTCTGTGCTCTCCTGCACACACACACACATAAGACATGTGACAGTAAGATAAAAGGTGTTTTGCAGTTCATGGGTTAGTGTTTCATGCTGTGCTGAACACCACACTCCTGTCCTATTACCTTACAGATTTACAGAAAACTTTTCCAAATCTGTTAACTAATGAGTGAAATGACTAACGTGCACCTGGCTGGTGTGCCCAGCCTTGGCAAAGCAAGAAATACTTATTGAAAAAAAAAACCCAACACTTAATGGCAAATCTGAGGTAAGTCTTCTTGGAGACAGAAGGCTCCAAGGGGCAGTGGTAGTGGAGGGTTACCTTCTTCTTGAGACAGGGAGCACATTCAGTGTTGCTTGGTGGGGCTGAATCCTGGATGTACATTTTGTTTTGGTCTACAAAGCACCTGTACCTTCTCTTGATATTTTGTACTATTACCATCCTAATTTCATCAAAAGCACTGCAGAGAAAGAAAAACAAAGGCTGGTATCATACTAGGTAGGACTTCATTGCTGGTTCATTTTAATTTTGCTCTAAGGATTGTAAAACTTAGATTGCCTACTTGAATTCTCCCCATAGCTAGCTCTAAAACATTTATGTTAAGTAAGATAGCCTTAACTCAGTGGACATTTCCTCTGGGTCAGAGGTTGCTGCAGTAAGCTTGCAGTACATAGTATTACTGATTATTCATTGTGGCGAAGTTCATCCCTATGAAAGTGTTTACTGGAATCACAGCAGGCTTAGCTGCCTGCAACAGTGAAATGGAACTCGCAGTGCCTGCTGTTGTTTGTTCTATGTCCTGTCTTGAAGGTTGCAGTTAAAGGTGCGTCAGGCAGGGCTGTGGCTTTGTTCCTGCCACTTCCCAACAGGCTGTCTCTAAATGTGTATATTTATCATGTTGGACTCCTTAATGAACAGAGTTCTATTTTTGTGTCTGTAATATGGCAACATTCTGGTCCAGTTCTAAATACTAAAACTGTAACAGTAGCAAGAGCATTTCTCACTGCGGTGATTTGGCCAGGTGCCTGCCAAAGCCACTCCATCACTTGTCTTCTTAGTTGTACAGGGGAGAGAGAAAATATAGCAAAAGACCCACAAGTCAGGATAGAAGGGTGAAAAGTGAAAGTAAATGCTGTATGCAGAAGCAAGAGCAAAGAAAGATGTTATTCTCTACTTCCCATCAGCAAACAATGTTCAGTGTCTCCCTGGGAAGCAGGGTTTCAATATGTGTAGCAATTACTCTGGAGAACAAACACCATCAAAAAATGACCCCTCCACTTCCTTCTTTCACATATCTTTTATATCTGAGATGATGTTGTATAATATGGAATGCTTCTTTGGTCGGTTTGGGTCAACTAGCCTGTCTGTGTCCCCTCCCAAGATCTTGCCCATCTCTTAGCCTACTGTTGGGGGACAGATGCATGCTTATGGCTACCTTTACTTTCCTCCAGATCTTTCTGTCAATGTGTCACATGCAAATCTCTGTTTTGTTCATTCTCCAGTGAGTACACAGATGGACAGAGCTGAAAATGAGTTCTTCTCTACTTTAGATTTATGTTCCAGTGGCTAGAAATGAGATTGTTGATAGCAATTTAGGATTAAGAGACACTTGAAGAAAACAACGATCCTGCCCTGTAGAATCACAGAATGGTAGGGCTTGGAAGGGACCTCTGGAGATTGTCTAGTCCAACCCCTCTATTAATGCAGGTGTGCCTAGATCAGGTTGCACAGGAATGTCTGCAGGTGAGTTTTGAACTGTCCGAAGGAGACTCCACAATGTCTCTGGGCAGTCTGTGCCAATGCTATGTCACCTCAATGGTGAATATGAATATGAAAATGATTTGGTACAAAAGTACATTGTTTTTTATATAGGAGGGCAATCAGCACTGCCACGTGGGGATTCCTTACAGTTTGAAGGAGATGAGCAGTACCCTATCAGTGTAACAGGCATGGAAGAATGTTTACTTTTCTATCTTAGTTGCACTGAATTACAGAGTTCACTAAACTTAGCCAACGTTATTCTGTCATGTTGTTATATACAAGAAGTGTATGAAGTATTTCACCCCCTTTACAGATGGATAAGTAGATTGGTTTAGCTGATTTAACCTGATGAGCATCTCATTTCAAGTTTATGAGAACACAAGAGCACAAACTTTGTGGAAGAAGGTCTACAGTCTATGACTCACCCTCAAACATACCAGCACCCTCTTTTCCTGTGGTAAAACAATCCATGTTGACAGCAGGAGCGAGTTGGTGTTTAATGCTTGGGTATGGAATTATAATGACTATTTAATTTCCAGCAGTGTGCTTGGCTTTGTAATGGATCAAAATCTCTAATTTCAGCGAGGACCACAGGGAAACCTGACATGACGAGCCTTTGTGAATCAAGCCATTTGTTCCAGTTCCAAATGCTGCTAATATTCTCCCATGTAACAGCATTGCTTCTTAGCCACTTGTTACAAGAGCCAGGAATATACACAGCATTTTCCTTTGGTGTGGCTACTATCTGTGGGCTCCATTGTTCCAAAAGGGAAGGATTTCTGCTTGATCGGCTACTGTGCAAATAAATGATGAGCAGTGTAGCAGTGACACAACTGGGAAATTATTCCCTTAGCACACATTCAAAGATAATATATTTCTAGTTGTTTTCTTCTTCTCACAATCCTCTTGGTGTTACAAGCAAGGTTTTCATATTTGCTTTCAAAATAAGTGAAAACGAGACAGTCAGACAAAAGCAGTTAGCTAACTATCACCTCTGGACTATGTTACACTTTGTTAATGTGAAAATGATAGCTTAAGGTAATTTTTTTTTCTAAGACAGGGTTGAGCATTAAAATAAAGAATACTTCTAAAGAGTCCCTATCCCTTCTGTCTCTGGAAAGAAATCTCAACGATTGTCAACAGAAGAGTGACTGCAACTTCTCCTTACCAAAAGAACAACAGGAATGGCTCAGCCATTTGCAGGATGCTTCATAATGATCACTACATTAGAAAAGGAGGGAAAAAATTCACACTGGGGGAGGGTCAAAAGGAAGGAAAGAAACCCAGGCATCAATTCCATAGGATCTAAGCCTGACTTACCCCATGCATTTTTTTCTGTCAGGGTGTGATTTGACTTGGTGCCATGGCACTGGCAACATCCTTGGCACCATGGTTTTATAATGCTTAAGGAATTTTTTGTCCCCAGATTAAATGCTGAAGGAAGAATTAGGTTTCTTCCTCATAGTAAGGCAGCAATTAGTAAATATTTTTGGTTCTCAGCTGCATATAGTATATATATATATATATATATGTATATGTATATACATGTATATATATTTTAACATAATCTTTCATCCATCACAAGCAATTAAAAAATGCAAGTGATGAGTCCTCTTAAAAAAAATGATCTGATATCTCTGGTCCATGGTGGTTAGGGAGACTGAAGAGGATATGGGAGGCCAGGTACTATGGGAGGCTGAGACCAGATTTTGAAAATATACTGTGAATATGAAAAGTATATTGCACCTACAAGGTGGAACAAGTGTAGGGATCACTGGTTCACGGATCAAAGGTTCACAGATCACAGGATCACAGATTACAGTATGTTAGTGATTGGAAGTGACCTCCGTAGATCATCAAGTCCAACCTCCCTGCCAGAGCAGGACCACAGAGTCTGGCTCAGGTCACGCAGGAATGCATCCAGATGGGTCTTCAAAGTCTCCAGAGAAGGAGAGATAGAAGGCAACATGTCACATGTATGCATTCAAATTTGTGTTAATTTGTGATTGCCCTGAAGATTTGCATTTAACCTCTAAATTATAAAAATAACAAATAGGTCATTTTATCATTTATGCTGTATCTCTGAGACTTCCAGAGAAATAGGTGGTGGAGAGGTATATTCATGGAGCTATGGCCACTAGTTACCTCAATTCAATTTCAGCAGAGAGAAGCAGTTCTTGTGTGCTATGATCTGAAGTGATGCTGTTGAGTTCAGCACACTAGGGCATCACCACAGGGCAAGAGCTAAAGAAAACTTTGCTCATTCTTACTGCTTTGCAGACTCCTTACTCGAAGAATGAGATAGAGGGAATAGGATAGGGGAATAGGATAGGAGGGAAGCTCTGTCTGCAGTGGCCTTCTGTATATTCCGCTTACAAAGCCCAGTAATTGCGCTGAAAGAACTGAGTTCCTCTCCTCTGGCCTGGTGATTTTCAAAGCATGTTGAGGCACTGTCATTGGTCCCTCTTCCAAGACTTCTTGTGATGGGCCTGGAGGAATGAAATGTTCTCTTCTATTGCTGCTGTGCTTAAATTAGTCCCACTGCTGCCTTCTGTGGAGGCTCCCTACATTATGAAAAACATGTAGAATCATACAATTGTTTTGGCTGGAAAAGACCTTTCAAATCATTGAGTCCACTCATGACCCTAACAACATCAAGGCCATTAAACCATATTCTGAAGTGCCACGTCCACATGTTTCTTGATCACCTCCAGGGATGGTGACTCCACCACCTCCCTGGGCAACTTACTCCAATTTCTCGTTGCTCTTTCAGTATAGAAATTTTTCCTAACATCCATGGCACAATTTCAAGCCACTTCCTCTCCTTCTGTCATCTGATACTAGGGAGAAGAAATGGATGCACATGACTGGTTCATGTTGGTCTTTGATTCGGTAACTATGCTACTGCCTTTAGTCAGTGAAATAAAGTGAGTTATGGTGGTTTTTTGCCCTTAGCATGATATCAAATATTTGATTTTATGAGATGAAACAGGGCAATAATTCAAAACACACAGATTTTTTCATTAAGATACCAGTTAAATTAAATAATTGATTACTTTTGTCTTTTGTTCAAATGAGTAGACACATTTCATATGCATGTATTGCTTTTTCTTTTTTTTTCCTTTTTCCCTATGTAAAATGAACTGCACATGTGAAATGTTTCCACTGAAATGTAGAACAAGCCTCAGACTCCTGCAGCTTTTAAAGAAGCATTAGAGAAGTTTAAAATAACAGGTCTTAGGGGTCAGTCCTAGGGAACATCTTCAAGTAGCAAGATGTGAGCATCTTGCTACTTGAAGCCCTTGCCTTGGTTTTCCTTCAAGGAGTACTTGCTGCCTGTAACATGTATCTCTAATGAAATATCCAGGATAGAATACTTGTTTGTGCAGGTGCCTAAATGAGGACATTCCTTCCTTCTGATCAGCTTGAACTCTGCTGTCAAAATGACAGAATGCATTTCAGAAAGGATTTTGCTGGATGTCACCTGAATGACAAATGATACATCACTTCAGACCATGTACTCTGTCAGGAAGGGAGCACTTTTTGTCAGTCATAAATGAAGATATGAATGAGATAGATACAAAGCTTTGCCAAGCTGGGAGAGTTGTGACTGTCAGCCTCTGTGCCAGCCTTATGCACTCTGACACCAGCTTTGGTGCTGTTGGCTGCTGGTCCTGGCATGGTGGGAGAAGCAGTGGTTTGGTGTCTGCCATTCAGTGAGACTGCATAATTATCACTAGCCAGGCTGTGGTTTTGTTTCTTTTTTGTTCTAGCTTGGCCATGGGGTGAAGAATAACTTATAAAATTCCTTGTACAGTGGTGACTGCCTGGCCATTTTAGTAATGCCAACTTGCAGGGAATACAAAACTGATAGTATTGTGACATTCCTGTTCTGAGGGGTGGATGTCAATCTCTTTTCGGTGGCCAGCAGTAATAAGACAAGGAGCAACGGCTACAAACTGAAACACAGAAGGTTTAACCTCAACATGAGGAAAAACTTTACAGTGAGGGTGACGGAGCACTGAAACAGGCTGCCCAGAGATGTTGTGGAGTCTCTTTCTCTGGAGACTTTCAAAGCTTGCCTGGATGCATTCCTCTGCAAACTGACCTAGGTGATCCTGCCTTGGCAGGGAGGTTGGACTCAATGATCTCTGGAAGTCCCTCCCATCCTCCAAAACTCTGTGATTCTGGCCAAGAATGAACACCAGCCCTTTACTCTTTTAGCTGTGTGGCTCACTCCAGCAAATGACATGACAGGAATGGGAAATATCATTTGCAGGGTCATGTACTGCACATGGAGGGCAGGTGTCACCTCTGGTTTTACAAGTCTGTTTAGCCACTTGCTGTTTCGTCTGTGAAGAAGGAATGACTGTGAGCAGGGCAGCTTTTGGAGTTATGTGCACTAGGTCAACAGCACTCCA
>VWZE01013804.1:127078-141048 GCA_013396675.1 Eubucco bourcierii | reverse complement strand
CCCCTGCCTGTCCTTCCTGAATAGTCTGTAGCCAGACAGGACAGGTTCCTTGCTTTCTGGTGTTAAAACTAGGTTGAAAATTGACAATCTCAGGAAATGCCCCACGCTTGGAAACCTTTGGCTAGAAGGAAGAACTTTCATAGAGTCATAGGATGGTTTGAGTTGGAAAGGACCTCCAAAGGTCATCCAGTCCAACCCCCTCTGCAATTAGCAGGGACATCCTCAACCAGATCAGGTTGCCCAGAGCCCTGACCAGCCTCACCTTGAGTACCTCCAGGGACAGGGCCTCAGCTACCTCCCTGGAAAACTTGTTCCAGTGTTCTAGCAGCCTCCCAGTAAAGAACATGATCCTAACATCCAATCTGAATCTGCTCTGCTCTAGTCTGAAGCCATTGCCCTCATCCTGTCACTGCAGGCTTTGTAAACAGTCTCTCTCCACCCTTCTTGCAGCCCCTTTTAGGTACTGGAAGGTTGCTATTAGGTCTCCCTGGAGCCTTCTCTTCTCCAGGCTGAACATCCCCAGCTCCCTCAGCCTGTCTTCCTAGCAGAGCTGCTCCAACCCCCTGATCATTTTTGTGGCCTACTCTGGACCCTTTCCATCAGGTCTATGTCCTTCCTGTGTTGAGGGCCCCATAGCTGGGCACAGCCCTGCAGGTGAGGTCTCCCCAGAGCAGAGCAGAGGGGCAGAATCCCCTCTCTGCATCTCTGCCCACACTGCTTTGGATGCAGCCCAGGCCGCCCTTGGCCTACTGGGCTGCCAGTGCCCATTGCTGGCTCCTGCCCAGCTTCTCATTCTTTAGCACCCCCAAGTCCCATTCTGCAGGGCTGCTCTCTATCAGCTGCTCGCCCAGAGTGAGGTGGGCAGGCCAAAGGTAAGGCGGCACTAACCCTGCTCTCCTGCCCGCAGGCTGCTGCACTACTTCCGCGGGCGGCACCACCTGGAGGAGATCATGTACAACGAGAACATGCGGCGCTCCCAGCTCCTCATGCTCTTCGACAAGTTCCGCAGCGTGCTGGTGGTCACCAGCCACGAGGACCCTGTCATTTCCGTCTTCCAGTCTCTCTTAAAGTGACCCGAGTGGCCAAGGAGGCAACCTGCAAAGGGGGGATGCCTACAGACTTGAAGCTCCTCCTCTCCGTGTGCCACCGAGCCGGCTCTGCCCCAGCACACCTCCTTCCCCGGCTGCTCGGTCTGAACGAGAGCTCTGGGGCCTGCTACAGGGCACCAAGAGCTTGATCAGCCTGGGCTGCTGCTGCGCCACGTTCGCAACGTGGGAGCTGCTTGTTCAGAGCCCTTCCCTTCCCCTGCCCCCTCCCAGGGCTTGTGAGAGGCCCAGCAGCTTTCCATCGGGGCGTTGCTGACCGAGCTTCACCTGCCGCGCCTCGCAGCACTTCCTCTGCTCCCCAGCACCATGGCTGCTGGGTCACTGCTCATGGGCAGCCTGGCCCCGTGGCACAGCACCCACGGCCTCTGCTTAGAGTGGAGCTGGGCTGGCTTTTAGGGAAATGTCCCTGGGTGCCAGGGTGTTCTGCCTAGCCATTGTTATGTGGCAGCAGTGAGGACACAGGTAGGAAGTATCACAAGTAAACAGTTTAATGAATGAGAATGAGCTGCTCAGTGAGGTCCAAGCTTGTTATTTCCTCTCCCTGGCACCTGTCACCAAATGCCTGTTAGATCACACTGTCACCGTGCAGCCTTTGTGCTTACGGCTGTCCAGGGTTGCCAGTTTTTGACTGGGCATGGGGAGCTTGGTTGGTGGACAGGGCTGAAGTGAGCAGCTGCAGGTGCATGGATGTTGTTCCACACAGCCACAGGCTGGTGCCAAGGGCACTCAGACCTGTCCCTCAGGGATTGCTTTGTTCCAGTCCCTGCAAGAATGGCTGTGGCTGCAGAGAGCCAGACTGGGAACCTGGCCTTAGATAAAGCTGTCCAGCTGGAAAACACCATAAAGGGCTGTATGTGGCTGCTTCCTCATCAGCACTGCTCCTCCAGCCATGCCAAAGCTGGAACAAGGGGTGACAGTCTTCTTTCTGGGGCCAGCAGGAGCTTGGCAGCTCAGCCCTGGCCTGAAGCCCCCACTCCCCACAGCTGCTCAGCACTCTGTGCTGCACTCCCAGGGAAGGTGACCTGAGCCCCAGAGCCTGTGCTTAGGGACAGGGCCATGCTGGGTTCTGAGATCCCCACTGCCAGACCAAGGGGAAGCCAGCCCCAGGTGGCTGTGGAACCCAAAAGAGTTCTTCACTCAAGCCAGAGAGCAGCAGCAGTGCAGGAAAGGAGGTTCTCTGCAGCCTGCCCAGTGTCACACAGGGGCAGAAGGGACTGGAGAAGGTGAAGGGAGAGGATAGAGTGGCATGTGGTGTGGTGTTCTATGTGGGGTCCCATGGCAATGGCATGCCAGCCCAGCCTGGCTAACTTGGCCCCTGTTATAGTCTCCAGTGCCTTGGGGTCCTTCTCTTGTGCAGAGTTTGCTGGGCGTTGGCACTGTGGTACTCTGGAAGGTTCCCAAAATGGGTCTGGGGGGGTCTCAGGGGTCTGTCACTGCCCCTGCTGCTATGAATTTGTGCCCTTGGTCCAAGGCCAGAGCAGAGCACAAGGCAGGATGGGCCCCACCTGCCACCCTCACAGGCCTTGCTGCTTCTCTCTGCTTACAGCCTGGCACAACCATGTGGGTTCGGCAGAGCCTTCAGATCGTGGCCATGACAGAAGGGGTGTGGGGGGTCCTTCACCTCCATGGTGGTGGGTGGAGTTTCTGCCAGAGCTTCACTTGCCTGCACAAACGGGGTCCAACTGGGAGCTTTAGCTGCCACCTCAATCCCTGGGGATTTTTTCCTCCTGTGCCTCCTGCAGGATGTGGCATCACAGCAATCTCAGCATTGGTGCTTGCTGGGATTCACACACTGCTAAATTTTGACCTGGTTTCCAAAGCAGCTGGGGAAACAAACTTCATTCTTGTTCCCTAAGCTGGATGTTCCAGACTGGGATATGTTGGGAGGTGTCTCTGGAGGTCTTCTGTCCAAACCTCTGCTCAAAGAAAGTGTGTTAGATCAGGTCACTCAGGAGCTTGTCAGTGATTTGAATGTCCCCCAGCTTCTCCAGGTCACTGTGCCAGTGTTTGACCACCCCCATGGGAATTTTTTTTCCATACAGCTAATGAGAATTTCCTGTTTTCCACAGCTTGTGCCCATTGCCTCTCATCCTGCCTGACAAAAGCCTGGCTCTGTCTTCTCTACACCCTTCCACCAGGTAGTTGTAGACAACAGTGAGATCCCTCCTCTATCAGCTCTCACCCTTTCAGCCAGCCCTGCTGCCATCCACTCTTGGGACTACTCCCCTGCAACAACCACGTGATGGGGTCTGCTGGGGAGCAGGGCAGAGCCATGAACCTTAATTAAGCCTGGATCTATTGGCAAGGGAGAAATTGGCCTTCAAGATCCAAACCCAACCTCAGCTCTGGCTGGGAATCTAATGCCAGACCCCTCAAATCAAATTCCTCCTTCCCCATTCCTGGTGATAAAGAACATTTATTGTTAAAAGCCTTCCAGCCACACTGTGCCAGCTGCTGCCAAGCAATGAGGCACCACACAGAGCCCAGCTCAGGTCCTGGGTGACGGTACACTCGCAAGACCTGTCAGCTGCAAGGGACATGTCCGATTGCTGCCATCTCTCTCTCTCTTTTCTTGTCTATGACACTAACAAATTTGTTTCCTCTCAAGTAAAACCTGAGAGGTTTCTGTGTCCATTCTCCCCGGCTGCCGATACCAATCCTTGTTGTGGCTACCACGTCTTGCTCCCCTGGTTGGTCGTGTCCAGGCACCATCCAGATGGCTGCATCCTGAGTCAGGTCCCTTTGGTCAAATGCCTTGTCAATGCCAAAGGCTTGGCAGAGCCTGGAGGGGCCGTTGCAGAGCTGCCAGTCCTTCAGCAGCTTGCTGGGTGCCTTCCTGGAAGCACTGCGCAGCTCCCTCATTGCCTCCAGACCTCGCAGAGGCTCCAGGGAGCGAAGCAGCACCGCAGCCCCTTCCCCTGTGCAGGACAAGAACCACATGTTAGAGCAGGGCTCTTCAGCAAGAAGGTCTCAGCTTCCAGCCCCACCACCAACAGCACTTCAGCCTGCGGCCCACCTTAGCACAGTGGAGCCAGGTGCCATCTGCAATGCCCACCCACAGGGCCTGTCCTTCTCAGGCCACTTGGCTTCATGAGCCAAGCTCTGCAGTCAGCCTGCGGCCAGTGCACCCCCTTCTCTTGAGTGTCCAGTGCTCTGCAGCTCTGAGTCTTGCTTTCCCCAGCCCTGCTTCTTGCTGTTCCTAACCTAGTTGATGCTCCAAAGCTTGCGAGAGGGCAAGAGGCTTTCCTTATGCCACCACGATGCTCGGGAACACGCAGACGCATGGCTGAGTTCTGGCACAGCCACCCAAAGCTGCTCCCAAACCCAGAGGACCTCAGCCACTCCAGTTAGGAGAGCTCGAGCTAACAAAGGAGGTAGGGATGAGCCCGGGTGCTGCCAGCAGGCCGAGGCAGCCTGCAGAGTTAGCCTGGGCAAAGAGACACCCGGGAAGGAGCTGCAGGCACTGCCTCTACTGCTGCTGCTGCTTCAGGGAGCCCTGGCTGCAGGCATTGCCGATTCTAACACCCTTCTGGGGCTGGAACAGCAGTGGGGGGATTGTGGCTATGACAGAGCAATCTGAACCCTTGTGCCAGGGAAGCTCTGCAAGGGGCAGGGCAGGAAGGAGGTGCACAGCCTCTGACTATAGGATGCATCAGCCCTGGGAGCATCACTTTAGCAGAGGAGAACCTTCTATGACAAGTGGAGCACACTGACAAGATCTCTTCTCCAGTGTGATTTGCCACCTTTAGCAGTCTCCATGGGTGCTGTAAGCAGGTGCCCTCCCTGATTTTGGTGGCAGTGAAGCAAAGATGCAGCTCTGGGCACAGACACTGCCCTGTGACAAGGATCTGCAGCCTAAGTGGGACATGAGCACTTCCTTGGTATTTCCATGGGAGAGCAGGAGGTCTTCTCATGACATGAGTGGGCGAGGAGTGCGCCTGGCAAAGCAGGCTGTGTGCTGTGCTCCACACAGCACCCCTTGTGCCAGGCCACCCACAGCATTCCTGCCACCGGCAGCTGCGCGGTGCTGCTCCACAGGAGTCCCCTCTCCAGCCTCAAACATCTGCAGCCCAGCTCATGCCTGGCAAAGGCTTTCTGTGCAAGCACTGGCAGATCCCTAGGGACCTGCTGCTTCCAAAAATAGAACCCCTCTCATGTGCTGTACAGCTCCCACGCTGAATCACCCTGCTGGCTCCCAGCTGAGGGCCTGAGTCCTGGCTCTGCGAGGTGTGGCTGTTGCCTTGAACCTGCTCAGAGCCCTCCACTGCCCTCAGAGCAGCTCAGCAGCTGCCAGCAATCTGTTCCCAGGCACTCCCCTCTCTAAGGGCAGGAATTGATGCAAATCTGGCAGCCAAAAGTTGCTTCCCTGTACTACAGAGATTCAGAGCTCAAAGGTCATCTGAGCTTTTTAAGAACATGCTCCGTGTCTTAGGTCTGCTTTCACCCATGCCCAGAGACCTCCTCCACATCAGGACACTGCGTCGCTGGCAAGCGCAGCCCTGGGACTCTGAGCAGTCCCTCACTGCACTAATTGCTTTCATCCTTCACAGCTACAAGTGGAAACTCTGGGTACATTTGGATTGAACTGAGTCCTTGGGAGCTCATGTGAGGACAGAGGCCCTCCACTATTGCAACTGCTCCCAGAGCACAGGCAGAGCCCCCAAACACCACAGCAGGCAGGGGAAGGGTGCAGGGATGCCATGACAAACTACTGCCTTCATCTGTGCCCACACCTCCAGGCTGATGTCCAGGTGCTCCTAAGCATACTTGCACTGATGAAGTTTTAATCGTTAAAGAGTAGATGAATCCTTCCAACTCAACTCCTGCCTGCAACACTGTGTTCTCAGATGGCATCAGCACCCGCCCAGCACAGCCACAGCCACTGACAGGCCAGCAGCAGCAGTGCCAAGTACAGAGAGAAGTGTCTGCCTCCCATGCCCAGGAGTCACTCCATGCAACGAGTAGCATTCAGAGTTAAAACCTAGGATCTGATAGCACTGCAGAGGCCAATTCCCTCCTGGAGCAGTCAGAAATCATAAAACAATAGGGAAGTCCACCCCCACCACTATGCAGCTTGCTGCTGCTTCCCTGGAATGGCTCCAGCTCCCATTCTTGGAAACAGCTCCTGGCCACTGGAGAGAAGACAGTTTTCTCCTCTCTCCATCCATCTGACTCACTGCTCCTGAAACACATCCTTCAAAGTCCTCCTCTAGGATCAGAAAGTTAGGGGAAGTCCACAGAGCGTGACCCTGAGCCTGGGCAGAGCATCCTTGAGGTAGGGCTTCACAAGTTGTCCTTTCAGGTCTGGCAGCAGAATGCTAACCTTGGCAAACTGCAGAGAAGCAGACCACAGCCCCCTCGGCTTTTCATGGCATTCCCAGGGAGACCCCTGAAGGATCTGGATACTTTGTATCCACTCCCCTGAAACCCATCCCATCAGGAACCAATCCTGCACCCAAAGCATGCTCTCTGCTACTAAGGAGGACCAAGCTATGCCACACCACTTCTCTTGGTTTCCATATGTTTTCTGCACAGCCACAGCCAGATTCTAAGGTTTCCAAGACTGTCCCATGTCCAGAGAAGGAAATGCTTCTGCCTTTACTCAGGTGCATGAGTGGCATCAGGAAAGATGACCTCAACCCTTCCCTCATGCCAGGCTGCTTCTCCTCTCTTCAGGTGACAAAAGCACCTTAAGTAGAGTTCCTCTCTTCCAGCATACCTGCACTTGAGCAAATGTATGCAAGGGATAAATCCTACTTCTGTAGGCAGATCCATCAGCAGCCATGCACCTGTGAGGGTGCTGGAACACTGGAACAAGTTGCCCAGGGAGGTAGCTGAGGCTTTATCCCTGGAGATACTCAAGGTGAGGGTCAACATGGCTCTGGGCAACCTGATCTAGTTGAGGATGTTCCTGCTGACTGCACAAGGGGTTTGACTGGAGGGGCTTTGGAGGTCCCTTCCAACCCAGACCTCTGTGATTCTCTGCACATCCACGCTCTCTACTGTAGTGTGCTCCTGGCAAAGCTGGGGGTGCCAGCTGTGCTTCATGTCAGCGTGGCTGCATGTGTGACAGCCTAACACAGAGTAAGTCTGTACCACAAACTCCAACTAAATCCATCACACACTGAGCTCTACAATTGATTTGCTACAAAACTGAACAGGTATAGAATGGAAATTTTCCCAAAGGATAAATTTCAAAGAAATCTTTTTAAACCTGAAAGGCCTAGCTTTTTTAATTCTTTTAACAGAAACTATTCTTCCTAATCTTTCAAACACCAAGAATCCTAACCTGAGTAAGGAATCATAGAATCCTAGAATGGCTCAGGTTGGAAGGAACCTCAGAGATCATCTCCTCTGACCCCCCTGCCAGGGGGGGCAGGGACACCTCTCAGCTAGACTCGGCAGATGACTCGGCAGATCAAGGCCTCATCCAGCCTGGCCTTAAACACCCCCAGGGAGGAGCCATCCACAACCTCTCTGGGCAGCCTGTTCCAAAGTCTCACTACTCCCCTAACACTGACTCTTTGCTTAAGCTTAGGACATCTCAGACCTTTTTGTTTTCTCTAACATTTATGGCTTCTGAAGATAACAACAGGAGACAGAAAAAATTGTCATGACACCAGACACCAAGGTTTAGGCCATCATTAGGCTGCAAACTGACTTCTCCACCACCACTTTGGAGGAACAAAGGTCACTTGTCCAAGTGACAAGGAGCAATGGATCTAAGTGACAAGAAGCAATGGATATAAGTGACAAGGAGCAATGGATGGAAGCTGCAGCACAGGAGGTTCCACCTCAACACAAGGGGAAACTTCTTTACTGTAAGGGTCCCAGAGCAGTGGAACAGGATCCCCAGAGAGGTTGTGGAGTCTCTTTCTCTGGAGACTTTCAAGGCCTGTTTGGATGCGTTCCTCTGTGACCTGAGCTAGATGGTATGGTCCTGCTCTGGCAGGGGGGTTGGACTCAATGATCTCTTTGGGTCCCTTCCAACCCTTAACATCCTGTTATCCTGTGAATTACATAAATAAGGCAGCAACCAGGTCTTCAGAACCAAAAACTCCATTCCACAGACTCTCCCCTAGTCTTTCTTTCTGTGCCTGATCAGCTCACACAGCTGGGACTGAGAGCCCTCGGTGTAATGTGGAGATGGGCTCGGTATAATGCTGATATTTAGCACAGACAATATGTCTGCAGTGCCAGAACTCAGATGCCAGCCCTTGGGGAGCTCAGAGTGACCGCAGCAGAGCAGGAGTAGCTGTGCTGTGGGCAGGCAGAGCCTCTGTGGCTCAGCTCACCTTGGCTGGAGACATTGACGCAGAAGTAGATGCCATAGATCTGGTAGACGTAGAGAGTCCCTGGTTTCATGAACATTGCCGCGTTGCGCTGTGTCTGCTTCCCCCCTTTCGAGTGGGAAGCTTCATCTTCCCCACCCAGATAAGCTTCTGTTTCAACAATTCTCCCCCAGAGTTCTCTGCCATCAGGAAGTCTGCGGACTAAAATCTGAAAGAGAGGTCAGGGTGCATCAGTTACCAACCCTCTGAACAGAAGAACCAGAGCACGAGGGCTGTGGAAACAGAGAGGTCAGGAAAAGGGACCTGCTGGTGCTACAGCCTCTGCTCTTCACTCACCGGTCCTGCCTGGCAGCTACTGTGAACCTTTTCAGCTCCTGCTGCTCAGGCCACAGCCCAGTGCAAGAAGTTCCTGCCTGCCATTCACCCCATAAAAAAGCCTGGAGTGGCTAGATGTGGCAGCATCATAAAGAACCAGTTTATGGTCCTATGTACAATGAAGCCCACAGAGTTGTTTTTGTGGTTATTTGCTCTATTCTCCACCCCGATCCACTAGGTTTAAGGCAAAAAAGCACCACCAATATTAACACTGAAGCATCAAGAATGTGCATTCTTTATATCAGCAGCAACAGGATAGGGGCACAATTAAATAGCTCCTGTGATTACATGGTCTGGATCCTCAGTGATGTTTCAAACAAGTCCTAGTCCCTGCCCATAGAGATAACCATGGCCAAAATGTGCAGAAATTATTTCCATGTTTGCTGTACACAGAGAAGGGCAGTGCAGGGGAGCTGGGAACTGGCCTCAGGCAGCCAGCGACAGATCTCTGTGCTGGCAGCGTGTTCCTTGCTGCTGGCATCTCCTTACCTAAACCAAAGCAGACGTGAAGGGAGGGAAACTGTGACAGTGAAAAGATTCTCTTTAAAAATAAAACAATCACTGAACTTCCTACAAAGGCTTTTCTGGCTTGACCCGATTTCTTGAACATGTGTTTAATAAATCCTGCACTATTGCCTGGTTTAGGCAGCAGCCATCAGTTTAATTATACCACTCAGCACTCCCATAGCTGAAAGCCAGCCATTCAAAACTGACCTCCAAGAAACCCAGTTCCATTCCCACCAGATGTCTGCTGGATTGCTAATGGATCAGCAGGGATGTGCCAGAAGTCAGCTTCCACAGTTGGCAGCTGGATGTCACCTTGCTGTTGCAGCAGTTCCTTTTCAGAGAATGTTTACTGAGTGTATATTTTGGGGTCGGTTTTTTGTTGCTAAGAACTCAAGTTCTCACATTCAAAATAAGTGAGGTACCAGGCACCTCCAAAATTTGGCAGAATGAAGCACTGTGGTGGTAATCAGAAGAAAATAAGATAGTGAATGAAGGATTGTGCTGCTAATTAGAAGAAAATATGATAGTGAATGAAGCATTGTAGTGGCAATTAGAAAATAAGAGTGAACGAAGCATTGTAGTGGTAATTAGAAGAAAATAAGAGAACAGGGCAGGGGAGACTGAGGTTTATGCTACAAAGAAAAATCTCAGATAGAAATTACCTGGTTTGTAATTCTAGACCTAAATAGGAAAAGCAGAGAATTAGGACTAAAAAGAGCAGCTGCCCAGGGTAACTGAAAGCAGAAGGATGTCAGAGTCGTTGAGACAACAACAAACTGCATCAATTTTGGGAGCCTTCAGGTATCCTCTTGCAGACCATGTAAATACCACAGCAGGACAGGACACAGAGCCCCAGGCTGGCTATTTCAGACACCATCCAATACTTTGCAGAGTATTGTAGAGTGAGTAATCCAGGATCTGCCAAGTGCCAAAAGTCTCAAGCTGATCCAGAGCAAAAGTAGTGTCTCTTCCAAAGACTTATCCCTGAAAACCAACTTTGTGTCACAGCCATGAAGTATAAACTTCAGTGTCCTTCCACAAGCTCTGAGGTCCAAAAATAATCTTGTCAGAGTCCTGCTTACCAGCAAAAAGGGGAAGCTACATAAAGTGAGGAAGCTCGTTAGGAAGAACTTAGGGAGGCAGCCAAAGGTTAAAGCTGGGAAGGCAAACCTCTAGCAGGATGTCTATAAAGATAGCAAACACACACAGGGTGTATCAGAGGGAGGTTGAGGCAGACCGAAAGAAAACTCAGCAGGGTGAAAGAGCAGAGCAAAGGAGTTAATTACAAGCAAGACAATATCTTCAGAAAATAAAATAAAGCTAGAGACAGCAAGGCAGGCCAAAACCAACAGTGTGTACAACAAATTCCTGAAGTCATTAAACCTACAGACAAAGGTATAAAAAAGACTCCAAGAAGGTAAAAGCACAGCAGTGAAACTAAACCCATGTTTTGCAATTGTGGTTAGGAGATCCCAGAGTAGAATTTTTTATGGGGCAAACACTGGTGGGACTCACTCCCATAGAAAGAGCAGGAGAGGTTTTTGAAGGACTCACTAAGTAGAAGAGGCACATTTAATCTCCAGAGGCTTTCAGCAAGGCCCAAAGATGTGGCACTTGGTGCCATGGTCTAGTCTTGAGGTCTGTGGTATTGGGTTGGACTTGATGATCTTTGAGGTCTCTTCCAACCTTGGTGCTACTGTGTGATAAAATTTCTGCAAGGGGATAAGGTCCATTCAGGAGCAGGGAATGCTTTGAAAACTCAGCCAAGATAGGAAGAGCAGTTTTTGGAGTGGAAAGTGTGTAACTGACAGACTGTCGAGTCCTCAAAGTCTCCACATGCTAGGGCTTGTTAACCTCAGAAAGGTTAACACAGAGAGCTCACCACATGGACTGAAAACACTGAGTTACTCAGAACAGGAAAACTGACAGCAGGTAGAACGAGACAGAACTTCCAAAGCATAGAGGGCAGCATCAAAGAATGCAGCAAGCAGTCTGCTGCCCTTGCAGACAAAAACGAAATGCTCAAGTACGCCGTGACGGTGGATGTTGGTCAAAAAAGGGCCAGGGCCTGCCATGCTATCACCATCACAAGACAGTAAAATGGGAACAGAGAAGATGGTGCTGACTGCAGAGCATCACTTTCCTCCAAGCTAAGCAAAAGTCAAAACCAAATAAAATAGTACCTGAAAAGAAAATAACAGGTCTGAAACAACCTCTGAACCACAAGCAGCAAAGTACATTGCAGTAAAACCAGAAAAGGAGGAAAAAAAAACACAAAAAGCTAATTCTGAAAGTAAACTAAACTCAAGAAGTGACTCCCTTGACTTCATCTGAAATAGCCAGCTACTGATCTTTAAATTCCACTGCCCTTAACAAAAGAAGGACTCAGAGCTGTACTCCTGAAACAGCAAAGCCCTGCAGTCAAATGGCAACAAAAGATTTCCATCCTTTCACTTCAAGTTATTACCTAGGAAGTGCTCCAGGACAGTCAGCTCAGTGTTCAGATCTTACCTGTCCCAGAAAGGCCTTGGCCAGACTAATACAAGGCTGGTTGAAAAAATCTGCTTCTAGCTGGGAAGGGTTTTTTTCCTCTACTGCAAAATATTTGCTGCTTTTTGGAGAAGAATTGTCATCTGGTGTGGCACTCAGGTTGTCCAAAGTATCACATGGAGGGAAGCTGGAGGAGTTCCTTTGGAGACCACTTATTTGAGCCAACAGCTTTCTTTTTCTTGGCATGGTCCTAGAAAATGGATATAAACATCATTAAGAACACAAAACTAATTGAAAAGTAACTCATTCCCACAAATTCTTATTTTCACACATCTCTCCACAACAGTGAATCTCAAGGCTATGACTGCTCAGACAAATTAAGGCAAAGTACAGGTGCAGGTGACAGATTTAGCTGTCTCTGTATCAGGGAAGGCAAATATTGGGCTCTACTGACAAGCAAATCAAGAAATCCAGTTTGAGTATTCATCTCTTAAGGACTGCAGATGAAAAGCAACTTTCCTCCACTTAGTAAAAAGAAGTTTTCTAACTGTTAGGATAGGGAATTGAGACATTGAAAACAAAGATGAACTAGTGCTAGCTGCTTTTCCCTATTACTAACCTAAGCAGCCAGAATAGGAAGCAAGCACCTCAAAAACTCAGTCCATACAAGTCAGGTGTCAATCATTTTTAACAGTTCTGTGACCTCAGCAGAAACTACAACCCCAGAGGACACAAAACACATGAGCTGGGAGATTCACAGCCTTGTTTATCATGCTATAGAAGTGTTTGTGTTAGAATCTGCACAAAATAAGCTTTAAATCCAACCTACCAGAAAGATGACGTCTCCTCCGGTCAATAATTAGGTATTTGAGGCAAGTATGTAACCTGGGATGATTCTTCTAGGTTTGACAGCAATTTACTCTATGAGCTTCAAAAAGGGAATGTTTCTCCTTCAGTGCTCCAGTCCTTACACCTGCCCAACAGGAACAAACTTACTTTGAAACAGGCTTAGAGATTTTGGAGATGGAGATTATGATACCAACAGTGCATGGCTGACTCAAACTCAAGAACAGCTGCCAGTTCTCTACTGGGCTAGCAAAAGACCATTGTGCAGCTGGGGCACTGCTGGGGATGATCCCCCTTGGGGATCAGGTTGGATGAGGCCTTGAGCCACTGAGTCTAGCTGAGAGGCCTCCCTGCCCCTGGTGGGGGTTTGGGGTAGATGATCACAGAATTGTAAGGGTTGGAAAGGACCTCAAAGATCATCCAGTTCCAACCCCTTGCCATGGGCAGGGACACATCACACTAAATCAGGTTGCTCAGAGTCACATCCAGCCTGGCCTTAAAGACCTCCAGGGATGAGGATTCCACCACCTCCCTGGGCAAACTTTTCCAGTGTCTCAGCACCCTTATGGTGAAGAACTTTTTCCTAACATCCAATCTGAATCTACCCACTTCTAGTTTTGCTCCATTACCCCCAGTCCCATCACTGCCTGACACCCTAAAAAGTCCCTCACCAGCTTTCTTGTAGACTCCCTTAAGGCCACAATAAGGTCACCTCAGAGCTTTCTCTTTTCCAGACTGAATAACCCCAACTCTCTCAGTCTGTCTCCACAGGAGAGGTGCTCCAGCCCACTGATCATCAATATCTCTGAGGTCCTTTCCAACTTGAGCCATTTTGTGATCTGTTAGTCTTTGGTACGCAAAAATCTATGAAACCAGTGGGGAATACACTTCTCTGAATGCACAAAAAGCTGAAACCATACTTTAAAAGTTCTGCTAGTACTAAATTTGCACAGTGGCAGCCTCAAAAAAGCACTCTTACACAAGAATGCAAAGACATAAGATTTTAGAAGATGTCTCAGCAGTTCTGAAATTCAACCACATGTAGATACAAGGGAAAAAAACCCCAAAGGTTCAACATCATATATAATTAGAAACAGAGAAAGAATCCTACATACAACTGAACCCACAAGGGAAGCATTTATATAATTAAGTAGCTATTGCCATACATTTGTCACCAGCTTTTATAAATGACTACAAAATTTTTCACCATCAAAACCAAACTTTGTCTTATCACAGTGTCACCAAGGTTGGAAGAGAGCTCAAAGCTCATCAAGTCCAACCTGTTACCACAGACCTCAAGACTAGACCATGGCACCAAGTGCCACGTCCAAACGCGCCTTGAACACCTCCAGGG
>VWZE01013804.1:93535-126998 GCA_013396675.1 Eubucco bourcierii | reverse complement strand
TAGGGCTTGTGCTCGAGGCCTCTCACCAGCCTCGTTGCCCTTCTCTGGACAGGTTCAAGTACCTCAACATCCTTCTGAAATTGAGGGGCCCAGAACTGGACACAGTACTCAAGGTGTGGCCTAACCAGTGCAGAGTACAGGGGGAGAATGACCTCCCTGCTCCTGCTGCCCACACTATTCCTGATGCAGGACAGGATGCCATTGGCCTTCTTGCTCTGATGCTTCTCACAAATACAAAATGCACCAGCAATACTTTCCTTGAACTACACTGAAACAAATTTAGCACTGTTGCACTCTGGATCACCAGTGCCAACTCCTCACCAGTGTCACATTTCACTTTAGAAGAATCCAGACATAAACACATAAAAATAGACAGGAAAAAACCCAAATCACACTGGCAAGACTGGGAGAGAGGTGTGGGGTTTTTTTCTGTGAACTTCTAAATCATGATTGCACTAAGTCAGTGATGAATGGCCAGCACTGTGCCAGGTGTGCTGCTCTGTACTGTGCCTCTCACATGCTGGGAATTCTTAAAAATTCTGTCACAAGCCACCAGTCTGCCCCAGACAAAGCTGTCTGGTGGCTTTTGTAAAGAAGAGTTATACCTAGGGAGAAGGGTTTGAATAGGGAAAGGGTTGCAGGAAGGACAGATGGAGGAGGAACACTGCCCCATATCAGGCCCACCCTCTGAAAGACTCACTCAAGGGAAGGTTTCATGCTGAAGACAGCACCTCCAGACTCCTCTGACAGTGTTAACTGGAACTTCCAGTTCATCAGTCACACACAAGGAGTGCTGCAAACAGGGCCAAGTCTGAGTGGAGCACTGACTCACTTGGTGGTTTGTGCTCTCATGGAATGTGACATGAGAAACTGGATCCCATCTGCCAGCCACTTAGTGCACTGCCAATGAAGAAGCTGCAAGTGCTCTCATGCAAATGTATACCCAGGGGCACTTGCAACTTCATCACCATGGGCTGATCCTAGATGGATCTCAGCATTGGTTGGACTCAATGATCTTAGAATCTCTATCTTCAGCTCTCCTTAGAACTGGCAGTAGGAAACTGCTTCATAGTCCTGAGAAATGAGTCATGTACAGCATTGTACAGAATGAAAGAACACTGCCACCTGAGCTCAGAAATCCGGGAATGTCCCAGTCCACTCTTTGTCACTCTGCTTGCTCATAGCAAGATACGAACCATAAACCTCTAGGCCTCAAATCTGTCTCCATTTTCTCTACAGGACATGCTTGTACACAGAGACCCCTCCTCAGCTGCATACTGCAAATAGAAGAGAGTCCACACCCAGCACCCCATCCCTATGGATCTGGGAAGTAAGAGACAATCTCTTCACATGCAAGCCTACAGACAAATTCTGCAGCTCTTCACCTCTATCTAAGTTTTCTTGCTTGTATAGGAAACAAATTTTATTTCTGTGCCTCCACTAAACACCAGCTGGGGGCTTATTGATGCTGGGGGTTTATTTGCTTTTTGACTAATTCTGTTGTAACCAAATTAGCTACAAGTTGTTAAGTACACCCATATACACATGCACAAAAAAACCCACATGGAAGTCCAGAAATGGAAGATCTGAATGGAAGCTGAATAAGTCTGCCTAAAGAGTTAATGACTGCTGGGCTAGTCTGAGATGAGTTTAGGGACTCTGCAAGGCACTATCAGAATAAAATACAGCTCACCCTATAGACAGACACAACTGAACCTGCACAGGCTTCTTTAATCCTCCAAATAAGACTGCATTTGTAGGTATTTCCCTATGTATTTAATGAGTTTTCACTAAAAGGAGGTTTAAAAAAAACCCCAAACCCACCAGTAATTTGCATGGACTTTTGGTTCACAGGTCCTTCCAAGTTTTCCTCGCACACAATGAAGCAGCATATACAAGAACACCTTTCTGGAGAGCCAGCCAAAGGTTCACCATGGGCTTGTGTGAACAGTCAGTGCTGGCTTGGACCAAGGGACACTGGCTGAACACGAGCCAGCAGTGTACCCAGCTGGCACAGAAGGCCTGTGGTACCTTGGCCTGTATCAGGAACAGTGTGGCCAGCAGGACTGCAATTGTGCCCCTCTACTGGCACTGGGAAGGGCTCACCTCAAGCCCTGTGTGCAGCTCTGGGCCACTCACTCCAAGAGAGATACTGAGGGGCAGACATGGGGCCAGAGGAGAGCAATGAGACTGGGGGCTGGAGGGAATGGCTGATGAGGAGAGGCTGAGGGAGCTGGGGGTGTTCAGTGGGGAGAAGAGGAGACTCAGAGGGGACCTTATCACTCTCCACAACTACCTAAAAGGAAGTTGTAGTCAGATGGGGGTCAGGCTCTGCTGCCCAGCAACTTGTGACGGGACCAGAGGGCATGGGCTGAAGCTGTGCCAGGGAAGGTTTAGGTTGGATGTCAGGAAGCACTTCCTCATGGAAAGGGAGATTAGGCACTGGAATGGACTGCCCAAGGAATTGGAGTCACCATCCCTGAAGGTCTTTAAGAAAAGACTGGATGTGGCACCTGGTGGCATGGTTTAGCTGCTGTTGTGGTGTTAGGTCACAGGCTGGGCTTGATAGTCTCAGAGGTCTTTTCCAGCCTTAAGGATTCTGTGATACCTCTCCCTGTACCCTGCTCTCCATCACAGGTCAAAAGCAGGAGACCAGGGAAAAACAGAGTAAGCACATGCTGCGTCTCCATGCATCCTCCATGTCTCCAGATCAGAACTTGCTGAACCTGACACAGTTTCTGTGCCCTTAGTAACCAAGAGCTTAGAGTCTTCCCTGAGCCTGTGTAAAACTATCCAAATTGACACTTCACCAATGAAGAAAGCTTCACAGAATTACTCATGATGGCTCCAAAATCTCAGCTCATTTTGTGTGTGAAATTAGGGCCGCTCCCCACCCACATGAATCAGTTTACATTTGCAATTCAGCAGCCCCAGCCCTCTCCTTTACCACCTCAAATAAGGTAAAACCAGCTGGAGACGTTATTTTTCCAGGTCATTTACAAAACATCCCAACAGTGACCTCCAGCCAGAACGAGGGCTGCCCATTTACTCACATCCTCTTTCCTATCTTTGCACCCACTGTTTGTCTATGACAGGGAACTCCCTTATTATGGCAAGGGCTGGTCAGGTGACTTGTTTAAAAGCCTCCTGAACTCTGAGTACAGACTGTAAGCCAAACCTCTCTACAAGGTTATTTAAACATTTAGAGAACTCCAGCATTCTTTTACGGCATGGCTTTTGCCATTACAAAAGCCACACTGGCTCTCCCACTGGCTATGCTTTCTACTAACTCAGTTGGCAGTGGTGAAACTTCCAGGTCTGCAGTCACAGATTTCCCCTAGCAAAAAAGCAGTGTCCCATTTTCTGCTGAGACAACTGTCTGCAGTACTGACCCTGGGGGCTTCACCTGGTTCAGCAACTTGTTTCTCCTGCCCGTTGCCTGTTTATTCCATAGCCTCTCACACAGACACTTCACTTAAAGCCAGATGCTTCAATGAGTTCTCAGCAAGAAGGATTTCCATCCACCTTTCCTGTCTAGTCTAGCCTATTAGTTAATAACATCTAAATTCCTGGACAATAGTGTAAGAAGCAGGCAAAAAAAACTCTTTAAGTAAGAGTGCAGGCAGCAGCGAACCTACTGTAACTACTATGGCAATCTCTCCACAGATAAGACTTTGACACTACTAATACTTCAAAAACATGGCAAAATATATGGTTTTAATCACCTTTCTGAGTGCTGGGGAGGTCATTTCCTACAAGATTGTTAACTCCACTCCTTGCTCCTACTGCTTACAGGACATCATCATCTTTCTGAAATGAAACTTACTCATCCTTCTGTAAAGAACAAAGGGAGATAAAAATGAGAGTGATAAAAAGTCATGAAAAACCCAAAAGGCCTTCACTGCAAAATTATGCTCTGTTCTGTTTGACTCTTCTAAAACCATTTTTGTTTGTTCTGTTCCCTCACTATGCAACGTTCTAGCTGCTATTTTTAACTGAGTGTCAAACCTGCATATGAAATGAAAGCAAACAAGTTAAACAGAACACTAACAATGGACCTCAGCTAGCTCACCTTCCTGAGGTTTGAGTTCATCATGGCAGCATTTAGAGAAGTCACAAATGCTGAACAGTAAATAGACATAAGGATTCCAAATCCTCTGCAGTTCAGGTTTTTCTTTAAATTATTTGTAGAAAAAGTACACTGGGTACTTTGGGCTAACCATCCAAGAGCTGCAAGTCTTACTCTTTTCCACATATATGATCACAGAGAGAACACTTCTGGTTTGTAAAGCACACTGAAAGAGCTGTAGGAGGGGATACAGAACTAGTTAC
This sequence comes from Eubucco bourcierii, assembly GCA_013396675.1. Taxonomy (NCBI): domain Eukaryota; kingdom Metazoa; phylum Chordata; class Aves; order Piciformes; family Ramphastidae; genus Eubucco; species Eubucco bourcierii. The sequence continues at coordinate 122,666 of VWZE01013804.1, read as the reverse complement.
ACCCAAGACTCAGGTAACTAACTATCTTGTAACATGACCCTAGAAAACACATTTCTTCCCCAAATCTTAATATTGCATGAGAAATAATTTAGTTTCCCTACAGTGTTTGACTCAATGACCAAAGATGTTTCACCAAAGCCTTCATTAAAAGAGAAATTTATGACTTAACTGCTCAAATATCTGAACAATAGCCTCAAAGAGAGTGCCACTTAAGAGTTCCTGTTCACAGGACCACAGGATGTTATGGGATGGAAGGTACCTCTGGAGATCTTCAAATCCACCTTCCCTGCCAGACCAGGACCATGGAATCTAGTGCAGGTTGCACAGGAACACATCCAGATAGGGCTTGAAAGCCTCCAGAGACTCTCCACAATTTCTCTGGGCAGCCTGCTCCAGTGATCTGTCACCCTTAAAGAAAGTAAAGAAGTCACCCTTAAAGAAAGTAAAGAAGTTCTTCCTCATGTTGAGGTGGAACTTCCTGTGCTGTAGTTTCCATCCATTGCCTCTTGCCCTATCCCAGGGCACAAGCGTGCAGAGGCTGTCCCTGTCCCTTCCTTCCTGACCCCCAGCCCTCATCTATTTATAGACATTTATTAGATCCCCTCTCAGTCTTCTCTCCAGACTAAAAAGCCTCAGGTCTCCCAATCCCTCCTCATAAAGCACATGCTCCAGTCCCTTCATCTCTGTTGAAGTACCAGAAACTTACAGACTAAGAAGAAAAAGAAGAGACAATGATTTCTCTGCAAAAGGATTCTGGTGTCACTCTCCAGAATCAGCATCAGCACAGAAACATTAAGGTTCTCACACTTCCTCCTGACAAGTCAGCCCTAAGCTCAGAGAAGGAAACTGCTCCACATCCACTTTTGCAATAGAGGACCATGTGAAGTCCTATGAGAAGTCTTTGACTTAGGGAGAAAAAGTATTTCAGGGCAAGCTACTGAAATCCAGACCTGAGCGTTCATGCTCTGCACGAAGAACCTGAGCACTCCAGCAAAACCGTGTGAGGGAATCACAGTCACACTTTGAAATCAGTTATAAGACAGGTTCACCAACAGCTAAGGTGCTGCTCAAGGTGATTTAATCGGGACTGAGACAACCCATGCGCTATGAGCCTCCGAGAAGGTCCCTTTCTTCTATTTTCAAGCAGAGGAAAGGCTTGTCCCACATGTAGCAATTCAGGATTAATCCGTACAGTACACCCTTGTGACAGGAGAGCTTTGTGTGTGTTCTTTGTATTGCGTTACCAGACACTGTTAAACTGACAGTCAGAAACCAGAGCACTGGATCAAAGCCTCAACAGATGATGGGCTGCACAGACAAGAGTGTAAACGCAGGTGAAGATAAATAGCCGATGGTGGGCATTTTCGAAACACCAGAACACAGCCTTCAGATCCCAGATAAACAAAGAAGCATCTGAGAGAGGGCAATTTCCCGGAGCAGCATTGGGTGTTATATGTTCTGTGTGACAATAGCTTGTTAACGGCAAGGGAGACAAAACACTTTTGATGATACAACACAGGAACAACAGCAGAAGTCTCTCTTACAAAAGATGCTTCCAGGAAACCAGTAAATCACTGCTAGCTGTGAAAACCCGAGTCAGACACATCTCTGAGCAAGAAGAGTACAAAGGTCTCCTGTTTTGCCAGAGTACTAGTTTCTTCCATGGCAACTTTTTAAATCTGTTTTTTTTTTTTTTTAACAGGTTTGCAGCACATTTCTGTAGAAGAATGGGTCCTTTTCCTCCTTACAGGGTCCAGACCACAGCACTCAGGACACATCTGTACTGCAGCTGCTCTTTGAGCACTGAACTGTGAAACCCCTCAAATCTGTACAGTGTATTTTATCAGTTTCAGAATGTTTAGTTCATTATGTACAAAAGGACACTCTCTGCAGAGCAAAAGCAACCTGAGAGGTGGGAAATCACAGGGCGACCTTGTTCCCTGTGCACTAGGGTTAGTTATTTAACCAGCTGACCGCACACCTTTCTCCCACCTGAACTGCATTCCGAAAACAGAGATGTTACCTTTTGTCTCTGAGTCTCTGCAGTGTCTCCGACTCACAACGCCTACAAAACAGGGTTCAGAGTGTTAGAACGCATCGCTTCCACAGGCAGGCAATAAACAGTGCTGACAGCCTTGAAGGCAACACAGGATCCCTCGCAGCTTTTCCTGTTAGGTACGTGAGAAGCAGCGGGGCAAAGGTGCGGTCCTAGCACCAGGCGGGTGCACCGGCCAGGCCTTGCCGAGCCTAGCGGAACCGCCGCCGGTCCCAGGGCTCTAATCCCGCCGTTAGCAGCCGGAGTTCCCTCACCCCGCCCCGGCCCCGNCCCGGCGGAAGCCTGCAGCTTGCCTGAGGGGCGGGCCCGGCTCGGCGGCGGGGGAGGCGGGCCTGAGAGCAGGGAAGTGCTGGGGGCGGGGGGGGGCCTCCCGTACCTGGCATCTGGATCTGTAGGTGGTGGAGGGCCGCAGGCAGGCTGATTTACAGCCGCTTCTCGGAGCTCTCATCCTAGCTCTTGTTTTCTGGACCACAGATCCTCTGTCGGCTGCCTTTGAACTCTCCCCAGCTTTCAGCATCACTTGCTGCTGCTGCTTCACAGTAAAACAAAGGATTGAATCTGCATCCATGGCTGGTTTCAAGCTGGCTTTACAGAGAACTGTGTTAATTATTCCCTCAGTTCCCTGAGTAACAAGCATCTGCAGTGTAGAAAAAAATCCAGCTTTTCACCAGATAAAGCATGTGGCCAAAATAGCTTCTTTCCCCTCTCAGCTTTTCTGGAAACATCCAGTCAGTGCCATTGGTTCGTGAACAAGTGTTTACACGAAGAATACTAGAGAATGCCTGTTGCATCAGAACAGATTTAGTTCCATTTCTATTCTAAAATAGTTGTTTCCAGGCTAGCACTTACTGGCACAGCATCAGCTAGAAGCCAGTGATGCAAAGAAGAAGCACTTAGTGTCTACTCCATCTGTGAGTCTGCAAGGAAGAAGGATAAATTTCTGATTGAAATTTTAGGAGATATCAACAGCTGTGGAGGTGCAGCCAGGTGTGTGAGTGTCTAAGGATGCTCTTATGGATGCAGAGATGGGGACTGACAGTCCAGTGGTGAGCCCAGTTGTGAGAGTGATGGATAAAAAGCTTGAACATTCCTGTAAATCCTGAACTGCACACAAAATTTCCAAGTTTTACCACTCCTGTCTGGAGATGGAAAACAATCTTCAAAGCAACCGTGAATGGAGCAAATTCAGAGTTTGTTACACAATGTTTGTTCTTTTTGACTACAAGAAACAGGTGATGCACTCTGGAAGCCAAAACAAGGCCAAGAATGCACAGAAAAGCCCTTAGTTAATTGTTGTCAATCATGGTACTACTGGTACTGTACTGGTGTGGCCAGCAGGAGTGGGGAGGTCATTCTCCCTCTGTACTCTGCACTGGTTAGGCCACACCTTGAGTACTGTGTCCAGTTCTGGGCCCCTCAATTTAAGAAGGACATTTTGGTGCTTGAACCTGTCCAGAGAAGGGCAACGAGGCTGGTGAGAGGCCTCGAGCACAAGCCCTATGAAGAGAGGCTGAGGGAGCTGGGATTGTTTAGCCTGGAGAAGAGGAGGCTCAGGGGAGACCTTATTGCTGTCTACAAGTACCTGAAGGGTGGTTGTAGCCAGGAGGAGGTTGCTTTCTTCTCTCAGGCAAGCAGCACCAGAACAAGAGGACACAGTCTCAAGCTGTGCCAGGGGAAGTTTAGGCTGGAGGTGAGGAGAAAGTTCTTCACTGAGAGAGTCATTGGCTACTGGAATGGGCTGCCCAGGGAGGTGGCGGAGTCACCGTCCCTGGAGGTGTTCAAGGCGGGTTTGGACGTGGCACTTGGTGCCATGGTCTGGTCTTGAGATCTGTGGTGATGGGTTGGACTTGATCTTTGAGGTCTCTTCCAACCCTGGTGATACTGTGATACTGTGGTGTAAAACTAGGGAAGGAACCATCATGCATCTAAAAGTTATCGATACTTTAATTAGAGATCTCTGTGATTTTTTTAAATGGTGTTGTTTTGTTTGGTTGGTTGGTTGGTTGGTTGGTTTGGTGTTTGGTTTTTGGTTTTGTTTCGGGAGTTTTCGGTGTTTTGTTTTGTTTTGTTTTGTTTTTTAGTTAAAATGTACAAAAATAAGCTCAATAAGCTGAAGAGTTTTCAACTGCTGGCCACATAAATGTGTTTAGCTCCAGGCTGAAATAATCTGTTTGTGTTATTAGCAAAGACAACAACAAGTTTTTTTTTTTTTTAAATCAGTAATGATGTGGACTGAGTGAGCATCTCTGAAGGAGCATCTCAGACTTCCTGACTTGTATGGTTCACATGCCAGCTTCAATGCGGTGTTAATACAAGAAAGGAAGAGCAGGAATGTACACAAAAAGGAAGATAACTAAATGTCAAGCTAGCCTTTCAGCAAATGCTGAAAATTAAAGGAGGAGCTGGGCAAGAATGAGAGATGTGGGAAGGATTTCCTGGGGTCAGCCTAGTTCAGCTCTGCAGACTTTCTCCTGTGGGAGTCTGTGGGACAGGCACTGTCAGGAATGCTGGCTTCTTTGACAGCAAATCTATTTCATGCCCAGAGGAAGTATTTAAAGCTTTTAGCACCTGAGGAATGTGAATTGCTCCAAGCTACAGCATATGCCATGCTCTTCATTTGTCCAATAACTTCACTGTTATAGAATCAACAACCTAAAATAGCCTGCTGTAAAAGCTGATCTGCTTGGGAAGATTAAAGTTTCCCTCCCTACTGGACAAAACCATTTACTGTGTTTTGTTTGGGTTTTTTTTTTAATATCAAGAGGAATGACTTGGAAGCTATGGTTAGAAACTCTGGCTTTTGGGGACCCTGGCCCTGTGGCACAAGGTGTGCATACACAGCCCTGGGCTTCTCTTGGAGCAAAAAATTGTTTGCAGAATGGGTTCCTACAGCTTCCAGGATATGCAGGCTGCTGACTTGCCACCCTTTTACAGTGAAGACATGGAAGCAAAATGAAGCAGACAGGGCAGATTTTCAAGTCTTCTCAGTTTCAGATACCTGCTGAAAGCCTCCTCTGTCCACTTAGAAAAGGAGATGGAGCTCCTCACCAACAGCCATTGACTGGCCACTACACATGGCCACACTGCTTTTGCCAGCATTTGCTAGGCAGCTGCAGTGTTTCATGAGCCAGCTATTGAAGAATCCTCATGGATGAAAACACTCCAAACAGCTCAGGGGTTTTATGACGTCCACTCCTGGCCTTTCCTGACATCCAGTCTTGGCTGCTGCTTCGTACTTACCCTCAGCTGTCAGCGTGCCTTATTCAGAGCTACTTATAATCAAGCCTCTGCTCAAGGTACACACAGCCCTCAGATGAGTACCAGATCTAGCTGCCTACTAGAAGAGAGAGTATCTCCCATACCTAAGCTGAGGCACAGATCACAGGTCTCCTTCACTTCGTTGTGTGTGTGTTGCACTGTAAATTTGGTGAAAGCTGTGGTGGTACCATTCTTTGCACTGGGGATGCAAAGAACCCTAGCAAGGGCACTGTGTGTAATAGGAAAGCACAGTAAATGAACAGACCTTCTGGGAGCCTCGAGCCCTGAGAGGGCAGGCAAGTCCTCTTTAGTGTCATGTGTGGATTCTACTCAGTCTTCTTTTGGGTTGTTTTGTATGTAAGGCATTTTTTTTCTCTTACAAGAAGCAAATGCTTGTTTAGAGGATTACTCCATGCAGAGAAACAAATGCAAGAAACAACTGAGCAAGGCAGACGGCTGGAGGTGCTGCTGAGTGTCTGCAGGACACAGCTTCTGTGGCATCCCCAGTGCGCTTGGTTTTGGTGGTGCCATAAGGGCAGCGGTGGAGCTGCTGCTGGTAATTTTTTTTTTTTTTTTTCTTAACAGGATTTATTCTGTACCCTTTGTAAATAAAGAAGAGCTGCTGGGATGGAGATTTCAAAAGTGGTGCTTGTATTGTATGAGTCCACTGAGATAAAGACTGGGCAGCTACCGGTTACCCTCTTCCTAGGGGAGTCTTTTCCAGTTGCACAGGACAGGAACAATGGGAATCTGAGGCCAAAGGCTTAGCTGAAGTAGGGAGGCAACTCCTAGGAGGATGGAGCTGCCCAGGCAACCAGCCAAGCTTTTTTTGAAGTGTGGTAGTTTCCCTTCTGAAGGTGTTACAGGCAGCTTATTCACAGTTTCCTAAATCAAGTGGAGTACTACTGCAAGCATGTCTTATAAATCAGTCAAACCAGAAACAGAGTAAACATGAGAGTGGGGAGGTTCTACATGTATGTATGTAAGTGTGCATCTCTGTAGAGTTGGAACACTGCAAGCCTAAGAGTTGTTAGCTACACCCAGCACTGTCCCTCTCTGAGTGCTTAGAATGTGTTGGGTGCAAGGAAAAAGCCAGCTCATGAAATTTCACTGGCTCTTTCCCTCCAGCCACTTAATTCTTGCCTTTTTCCTTCAGAGCAGTTTCCCCTCCACTGTACCAATACAGTAACTTGCAGAGCTGTGCTTAAAGTATCTCACTGGACTGGTTGAGTCCAGGAGCACTGGACTGCTGCTACCATGTCCATACCCTCTTTATGGAACAACAGATCACCTTTGACATGTATAGGCTAGAGCAGTACGGGGAGAAACAGGCACAAATGAGGCACATCATCAAAGCTGAGGGCAGGGTAACACACTGAGGAATTCTTCTGCCTCCTGTGCAATGTCAACATGCCAGTGGTACTTCAGATGAGCTCCACCAGCGTCTTGTAACAGATGAAAAATGTTCAAATTAGGATGCAGTTGAGCTGCTGCTGCTAATTTTTTTTTTTTTTTTTTAAACATAATTTATTCTGTACCCTTTGTGAAAAGAAGAACTGCTGGGAGGGAGATTTCAAAGGTGAGATGCTTGTACTGTGTGAGTGTACTGGGACAAAGACTGGTCAGCTACTTACTAGCTCCCCTGGGAAAACAACAGAGCGTTTTCCAAAGGACGCCAGTTGAGTCCCAGTCTCTCTCTGTCTTAGAGGCTCATTACAAAACTTGGCATGGAGAGGTTGAGCAAAGACTGAAAAGGAAAGCAAACAGCCTAGAAAGCAGCAGGATCAAAAAGAAAGTGATAGTTCACACACAGACCAAGGAAGTGATTTCCATAAGATGCTGTGAGCACTAAAATATTATAAGGGTTCAAAAACCTTTTGAAGAAATACCAGGCAGAAAAGTCTGTCCAGGCTGTTAAACACAGACACAGCATCTCCAGCTCAGGAAGTCCCTGAGCCACAAATTGCTGGGTCTGGTGGAGTATTCAGGAGGAGTATGGCTGTATACTTGATCTGTTTTTAGACTGTCTGTAAGTTTTTGCAACTGGCCACTGTTGGAGGTAGATGTCTTGGTGGGTCTGTTATCTGACTCATCCAGCTCCTAGGAATATCCTGCAGGAGCAACAATTGTTTTGCTTATGCTGTTTAGCTGATCCCTTCTAATAAATCTCAGTTTACCCAGACAATGCTCAGAAGCTGAAAGAAAAGGTTCAAGGAGCAAAAATGCTCCAGATCTGTGGTGAAAGAGGTCTGGGCAGGCAGCCTCTGCTGTTTGCTCTTACAGACATCCAGATTTAGGAAGCAAGGGCGTGGGCATATTTAGAGTCCTTGACCACAGGCACGGCATAGCGCCAGTTACTAAAACTGCCCTGACATCGTTTGCCTTGCAGGATATGGTAAGGAGGCTTGGATTGAATATCATTGACTAAGGTCACAAAAGTTAAGCTTGAAATAGCAGAACTTGAGAACATTTGGGCTGTAAACAGGTGACTGGAGGGAGTATGTCACAAGCTTTTTTGCAAGGGATAATCATTGACCAGAACTGGTGGCATGTAGGAGTTGGTCTGAGAAACGCTTTAGTGCCTGTGTCACTGCTGGCCACAGGGAGATGGGCTCTGCAGTAACTTCTATTCCTAGCAATTTGAAACTCCAGCTTGCTTGGCCTCATAGGTGATGGTGAATGCTGTGAGAGAGAAGCTTGTACTAGGGCTCACAAGCCAGAAGAAGAGACAAAGACCTCTTTTTCAGGGGTTTGCCTTTCAGGTTTAGTTATTGTAACTGAAATTGCAGCTACATTTCTCTTTTAACCTTCTTCCCCAGGGAAAGCGACGTGTGTCCTCACATTTGCTATAGATCTATCTCCTCTCCTTTTGAATCTGCAGGCTGAGTCCCTGTAGGTTTTAGTTTAAAGTAGAGGGGAAAGATCATGAATCAAGAGGAGCTTAAACTTGAGGGATCTCCAGTTTCTGTCTAGGTCCCATTTGGAAAAAAAAAAAAAAAGGCTTCCTGATCTGATTTGCCTTCAGACAGCTTCCTGGGGTTTGATGTGATTATTTGGTGCTGCAAGATTTCCCAGTAAAACACAGGCAGCCTGAGAGCTCAGTGGGGAGAATTCAAGTAACTGGAAACAGTGTGGTGCATCCTCTGCATATCAAGTTTTCAGCTGGCATCAGATTTAGTGTTCCAGTTCCAAGAACTGCCACTGGAAACAAACTCTTCCTTTTGAAGAGATGGGAACTCAAATATTCCCAGGGGGAAAAAAAAATGGTCTCTGGTGGCATAGATACAATATAGGTGAAGTTTGCTTTTTCATGTAAATTACTAATGCTTTCTGCAGTGCTCACTCATTTCTACCATCTCTGCCCCTACCCACTGCTGTGCTGCACCTCTGCTGTGGCTTTTACTTTAGGAATCAGGGGAGGGGAGGGTGTGCACCACCACCAAAACCCAAATCAACCAAGAAAAGAAAAACAAAAAGAAAAGAAAAACAAAAAGAAAAGAAAGAAAGAAAGAGAGAGAGAGAGAAAGAAAGAGAGAGAGAGAATGAGAGAAAGAAAGAGAGAAAGAAAGAAAGAGAGAGAAAGGAAGGAAGAAAAACTAGGAAAAAAAATCACACCCTGACCAATAAAATTATGTTTGAAAAATCCCCAGTAGAGATTTAATTAAAAAAGAAAAATTAGTTCCTTAGCTGAGGGATCTCACTCTGAGGTAGCAATTCCTCCAAACTTTCTAGGAACACTTTGTGTGTAAGTTGCAAGGAATTTTTAATGGGCTTTGAAGGCAAATCATCTCTGCTGAGCAATGGCTTCCCAAACTGAGCAAAGATGGTGACCAGGCTCCAGCTCTTCCAGAACCTCTAAGCCTCTCTGCAACCAACTTTCACTTGATCTTGGTTAAGTGAAAGGTTAAACCTAAGAGACCTTCTCCGCCAAGCAGTGCTGTAGCTCAGGCAAGCCCTCCTACAGGGTTTGTGTGTGATCAGACTGGGATCAGAAATCCTAGAGTATGGCTGCCCAAAGCAAAGGTACTGGCTCTCAGAAAGTAGCAGGTTTAACTGGTGTTGCTGAACCATCTGCTCCCCCTTGTGCTCTCATGGGTGGCCAGAGAGGAGATGCAGGAGCTGTATTTGTGTTCCCATAGTATAATATATACATTCCCAGAGGGGACTGTAAACTCTGCTCTCTTTCCTCCTAGGAGTCCCCTTCCCCTTGCTGCCTGTCAGAGGCTTGCTTCACCTTTTAGTCTTGGCAGTGGCTGAGGTGCACACCACATCTGCTTGCAGTGATCTGAAACTTCCTTGCCTTCCTCCAGGCAGCTTTGCTGAAGCAGGCTGTGTGTGTACAACGTGCACATCGATGTTGCTTTAGTTGGAATATGGAACTGTTTTGGCCTCATGTCAAAATACATCATCCCATGGTGAGAAGCAGAGTTTTGCCTGGAAAGATGGGAGTGCAGAGCCAATGTAAATATTCACTGGAAAAAAAAAATTACTTTCAAAATAACTAAGCTCCCAGTTTATTTCTTCCTACTTCCTGAAGAGTTATCACATTTGCTTAGCTCATGGCTTTTTCCTACTTATATCTCTCTTTTCTGTCTGCTGGCATGTTTCTGGAAGCCAGCAGGAGCTGGGTTTTGACACATTTTGTGGGCTGCTGTAGTTCCTTCAATCAAAACCTGCAACAGTGTCTTCAGTGGGATTGTGGGTTAGCTAGTTCTGCTCTTAACAATTTGGTAGCGCTGCAGGGTAACCAAAGATACTTTGGAGTAAATCAGACCTCCTGCATTCCTCCTCCTGTAAATAAAATGAGCAGAGTTGGGGTTTGGAGTTTTCTGTTGTGGTCTGAGCTGCTGGAGAGTTCTTCTGCTTGTCTGCAGAGGAAAAAAAAAATGAAAACTGCCTTAATGCAGCCAATGTATTTGTATCAGTTTTCTCTCCACCTTTCTGGACAGTATGAGAGAGGCAAGGACAAAATTGGAGTCCAGTGAAGGACTGCTGCAAGGATGGTTTTGGTTTCCCTGAAGGAGGTTATGGTGGGAGATCAAACCACACCTTGTGCTGCTCGTGGGGGTCACAAGGACCTTGTGAGGACAGGAAGCCACACAAGGGAAGCTTTGGTTCCTATGCACTAGACAGTACCCAGAGAGGTGGTGGGGTCTCTAGCTGCAGGGAAACTCAGCTGTGCAAGGCACTGCTCAACTTGCTCAAGCTTTGCAGCCAGCCCTGCTTGGAGCAGGAGGTTGGACTGGAGACCTCCAGAGCTCCTGTTCCACCAAAATCCTGTGGTAATCTTTTTCACAGAATCACAGTATGGTAGGGGTTGGAAGGGACTTCTGGAATTCATCTAGTCCAATCTTGAAGTTTTTCATGACTTGAGAATCAAGTCTTGGTGCTGTCAGACACAATCACCACTTTCCCCAACTCAAACCACAGAAATTTGCAATCCTTTTGCTGTAAAAATCCCAGGGCTTGTACCCAAAAGATCACTACAGTATCTCTCACAAGCCTGATGAGTACAGATTTCTAACAAAGAATTCACAGAAAATCTGCTCTTTATGTGCATAGTGGAGCAGTTGCATGTTCCCTGAGGGACTACTCTAGGCCTCTCTTTGTGAACCTGTTTCTTAAAGGAGGTCTTCTAACCCTCTTTGTTCTTTTTTTCTGGCTTCTGAGGCAGACACTGAGAAACCCAGACATCAAAACTCCATCCACCATGACCCTCTGTAAGCCACTTTGCCTGTCAGCTCTTGAGGTCAATAAAATCCCAAAGTACCCTGGAGGAGTTATTTTGGATCAGTCTTGGTAGAAATGGTTACGGAGGATGAAAAGATAGGAGAGGACTGGGGCAGCTTAACAAGGATGTGGGAGTGAGGAGCAGACAGGGACACTGGAGAGATGTTGACTAGCTGAGGAGAGTCAGATTTCAGAGAGTGCTTTTCTTCAGAAACTCTCTGGCCAGACGTCAGGTCCCTTCTGTGTGGAGCTCCTCAGGATAAGAACTCTTTTGGCCTGTTTTTTCAGTAGGGAACGATTGACAGGCACTATATCACTTACTGATTGCATCTGAAATTCCATCAATTTTGTTCCCTCACTACATTTTCATTTCCATAGCACATCCCATCTTTGGCCTGCTAATATGTAGCATTTCTGCAGCATCACTTCCCCAGATGTCAGCATCAAACTGGAGACTGAAACATCTGGGGAGGAAAAAGCCAAGGAGGAGGGGTTTGCCAGCTGTGGGGTGTGTGTGTGATGACAGGTTTGGAGGGGAAGCACAACAGCTTGGTGTGTTTGCTGCAGTGACCTCCAGCCAAACAGCTCTGCTGCTGTTTACACACCTCACTACCTTCATTGCCAGCCAGTGGTGTTTGGTTTTGTTTTGTGACTGGGGGGTTAGAAGTTAACTGATGTACAATCCATTTCAGGAGTCAGAGCTGTCCGTCTGGAGCAGTGTCTGTGGGTTAGAAGAGCCCTCAAGAGTGCTTTCCACAAGCATCTGGCTGGCCACTTTGAAGAACTGCCATAGTGTGTTTCCAGGCTGACAGATTCAAGTTAAAAAAGCCCTCTGCTCTAATCAAAGATAAACTGAGTGATCATGAGAAAGGAAATGCTTCTGTCAGTAACTCCTCTGTCCTGCCCTGTCATCTTGCAGCATGCTGCTTCTCTGCCCTTTCCCAGCAGAAGACCATGCAGGTGGCTGATCCCACTGTTTTGGGATAATGTACATACCCAGGATTCAGTGTGATCAGGAACAAGGGAAGCTGAGCTCCCATGCCAGCATGCTTCTATGTCTCCTTTGAGAACAATAATCTCCTGTGGCACAGCAAGCTGCTCCCAGGCTCTAGCATCATCCTCTGACTTTGCCACACAGGCCTCTGCTGCCAACAGAAGCTGTCCCCATGAGGGGTTTTGAGCCTAGTTGGCTTCTAAAAATGGACAGGAGTTAGACTTTTTGAGACTGCTGGGAGAAAAGTCAAAGGATTTTTAGAGCTGTGGGAAAAGGGGAGGACACCGTCAGAGAGGAGTGTGGGACCAGCAACATGGGATTGTAACCACAGACCTGGAATATGGAGATGTTCTACACTGAGGAAGAAATGAGCTGCTGGTACAACAGGCTGCAATAGCCGGAGCCTTGGGGCAGTAAAGAATCTATCTGCTGAGCAGCATTACAGAGTCAAGAATCACAGAAGGTTAGGGGCTGGGAGGGACCTTGAAAGCTCATCTAGTCAAACCCCCTTGCCAGAACAGGATCACCTATACCAGGTCATGCAGGAACACATCCAGGAAGGTCTTGAATGTCTCCAGAGAGGGAGACTCCACAACCCCCCGGGGAAGCCTGTTCCAGTGTTCTGTCACCCTCACAATGGAAAAAAATCTTCCTCCGTTTACATGGAACTTTCTATGCCTCGACTTCCATCCACTGTCCTTTGTCCTGTCATTGGGCATCACTGAGCAGAGCCTGGCTCCATGCTCTTGGCATTCACCCTTTACATCTTTATAAACACAAATGAGGGCACCTCTCAGTCTCCTCCAAGCTGAAGAGCCCCAGCTCCCTCAGGCTCTCCTTGTAAAACTGTCCCATTCCCTTAATAATTTTTGTGGCTCTGTGCTGGACTCTTTAAAGCAGTTCCCTGAGGTCCTTCTTGAACTGAGTGGCCCAGAACCAGACACAATATTTCAGATGCGGCCTCACCAGGACAGAGTAGAGGGGGAGGACCCAGCTGGGGTCTGTGGGACTGAGAGAAAGTGCAGAGCAGCATTTTACTCAACTGAGGTCTGTGGGACTGCATTTGCCAAAGATCAGGACAGATACTAAAGTAGCGCGGCATCTGCAGACCCCAGAAAACTAAACAAAGCAAACAAAGAAACCTCCCCAAAGCTCCAGACTTTCACCATCTTTAACCATCCTGATGCTGTCAAAAATAGTTGGTCTTCACTGTGCTGTGTATGGGAAAATCCCTTATGTCAGAGACCCTTGTGAGCTGTGCATGCAGCAGGCCAAGCTGGGGGCTTTCCAGGGATGCTCTTGGATTGGAGTGGAGGGCAGCAGAAGGGCCTTAGGGGACAGTGCACAGAATTTAAACCAAGCAGGAGTTCTACAACAGTAAAATAAACTCTAAACTCTGTGTACATTTTGGAGCTAGGTTTTACTCCAGTCCTTCCAAATGTATGCTTGTGTAACTGGAGGGCTGCCAGCCTAGCTTGCTGTAGAAGACGTGGATATTTTGGGAACAAGAAGGGACATTTTTCCCCAGAGCTTGTGCCAGACCTCAGTTCTGAAGATGAGGACGTAGCTTAGGCAGCAGGGTCCTAGTACAGGATCTCACTACATGGCCCTGAATTAAGCCCACACGTGTTGTTTGCTCACAGGCCCATGGCTCTCTGGGCCTGCAGAGCTGCCCAGCATCGTGGCACTGTGGGACTGTGCTCAGGCAGGGCTTGATGCAGCTCCTTTCTGGTCCCAGCATGACTTGTGAGGGAGCCCAGGATTCCCAAACTGCTTCAGGCACTAAGCCAGTGGCCTCCTTCCCATTAGCCATAATCACTGGTTTGCTGGAAAATTTATGAGACCTGCTGCAGTGCTGTTCACGAGTGCAGAAGCTGTTGGAAATGTGCTTTGTTCCTAGGCTTTATCTGAGCAACAGCAGCCAAGCATCATTCGCAATGGCTGTGACACTGCTTCTGCTGATGGACAGGGAGAGCCATGAGCTTCTGCCAGGGGCTGTCCTGGTGTCTAGCCTGTGCCAAACAGCATGGCAGTTGGTCCTGGTTTAGTATTATTGCTGGAAGTGTTGTTGTCAGCCATTGAATTTGCTAACCCTATTTTCAAGGTTATTACAGTGTTTAACTTGGCTGCTCCTGTGTGCTTTAAAAGTTGTATTTTCAACATATGATATGGAGTAAAAATAGACAGTGTCTAATTAGCATAATCCCTGGAGAAACTCAGAGTGCTCAGCTTCACAATCAGTTGTTCTGCAGGCACATTTCAGCTCAGTGCCAGTTCATTCTCCACCATCATGGGTCATCCTAGACCTCCATCAGCTGTGCAGAGGCTGTGATCAGAGAGTCCAGGGTTCAGGAGGAAGCTCCTGAGAAAAGCCCTGAGCAGAGCATTTCAGATCGCAGGAGACAGCTGCTGCTCCAGGCTGGATGCTTAGGTAAGATTGAGGTGACCACCACCAATAGGTTCTACATTTGTATTTAGCTTTTCCTTTGCTAAGATCCTGTGTGTGAAAATATCCCCTGTCTCATCCATGGCTGGAATCTCTGTGGCTGCAGTATTAGGGTTTGGGCTCTAGGCTGGCAGTGGTGCCAGAAATAGCCTTGTGCAAGCCGCGGTGCAGCAGTTGGGTGGGCAGTCGGATTCCATGGGGCTATCATTGTCCCATGAAACATTCCTGGGGTCTGCAGTGGGGCATGGGGGGTGAGGACCGGCAGTGGGCTTCAGGCTGCCTACCATCCCAGCTCCATCCCACGGAGCCCTCAGGGCTGTGGTTCCAGCAGCTGGAGAGCGATCCAGGCCCTCCCACAATACCTGAGGGCGACTGGGGAAAATGCTTTGGGAAGCTCTGGTATGGGTGGGGATATCTAAGAGGTCTAGATGGGCTGCTGGTACTGCTGGGCAGCACCCTGCTCCACCTATGGGTCCTGAACCCCTGCAAAACTCTGTGTCCTGAGGGGCCCTGGGAACATTCTGCTGGAGAAGATGGGAGGCTGGGGATTTGCTTTCCTCTCAAAGCCTGCCAAGCCAAGCTCACCACAGCTTTGCCCAGACACACTCAGTGACCCCTCTCTAGGGCTTGATCTTGCTTTAGTTTTCGTTCAACTGAAATGAGACATAGAAATAAAAATGTGAGGTGGAGGCTACCAAGTTACTGGGAAGTTGTTTGAACATCTGCTTCCTGGGCTTCCAAGGTCCCTGGGAGGTGTCCTTAGCTGGCCAGGCCCCCCTGTCCTACAAGAGCAAGGGGAAGCCCCCAGTGTTCTATGTGGGCTGGGGATGCTACTCTGTGCTGGACATGTACTGTCTCTGTCCCCCAGATAGATGGAAAGAGTTCTGTTCTCCAAAATTAGTTTCCAAATGTGTTGGAATTTCCTTTCAATAGGAATTCTTGAAAATCTGGTCCTCATTATGAAAGCTAATGACAACTTTTTCCAAATCCCCTCCTCTGGAATTCCTTACCCAACGCAGATGGCAGGTTTCAGGCAGTTTTGCTCACGAGGCAGTTCTAAGGATTACCATGCTGAGAGGATGAGACAGGGGCTCAGTGTTTGTTGTGTGGCTGGTCAGATTTTCATCTAATGGTGCTTTACCTGCTTGGAGACCTGGCTGTGCTCAACCCCATGGACACATCCTGGGCTGCATCACAAGAAGCATGGCCAGCAGATTGAGAGAGGGGATTCTGCTGCTTTGGTCTGGTGAGACCTCACCTGGAGCACTGCATCCAGGTCTGGAGTCCTCAACACAGGAAGGATATGGATGTAACAGAGAGGGTCTAGAGGAGGGCCATGAAAATGATCAGAGGATTGGAGCATCTCTGTTACAAGGACAGGCTGAGGCAGCTGGGATTGTTCAGCCTGGAGAAGAGAGGGTCCTGGGACACCTAATGATGACCTTCCAGTACCTGAAGAGGGCCTACAAGAGGGATGGAGAGAGACTTCCAAAAGTCTGCAGTGACAGGATGAGGAGTGATGGCTTCAAACTAGAGCAGAGCAGATTTAGATTGGGTGTTAGGAACAAATTCTGCACCATGAGGTGGTGGAGCACTGGAACAGATTGCTCAGGGTGGTGGTTGAGTCCCCATCCCTGGAGATATTCAAGGTGAGGTTTGTCAGGGCTCTGGGCAATCTAGTCTAGCTGACTGCAGAGGGGGTTGGACTGGATGACCTTTGGAGGTTCCTTCCAACCCAGACAGTTCTATGATTCTATGATTCTGTGACACACACAACCCAGCAGAGTCCCTCCTGCTTGTCACGACAGCCTCTGCTCGGGAAGGACCACAGCCCTCTGGGTCACGCACCCCAACTGCCCTGATACAATGGGAGCACTTTCCAGCAAGGCAGAGTGTCAATAATCTCATTTAAGAATGACATAGCTCATTTTCCATCTCTTCTCGTACCATCTGGACCTTTGGGGAAGTATCTGGGGCGGGCTGGCAAATTCCCAAGTGCACATCTGAAAAGTCTCCTTTTCCAAAGGCCAGAAAAACAACTGTTTGTGAGGGCTGATTTCACAGGCTGACCTCACTTGGAGCAGCAGCTCCTCAGCGGTTTGCTTACCAGGGTCATGCTTGTGTCAAAATTTGTGACAAAACTCAAGCTCTAGACAGAAAACACAACTGCCTTTCAATATGAAGATGGACTCTTTAGCCCTCAACAACAAGGCAGATAATTTTGTTTGAGGCCTTGGTTACAGGAACTCTTTGTTTGAAGTTCTCCCAGAGCTGCATTAGCTCATTGCATCAAGCAACCAGCTTCAGTGGGCACCAAGGAAGCCTCTATGCTTACCCCTGTTTTCGGAGTCTGATCCCAACAGCTCTTTTGATCAAAAGTAGGTCAGATTTCACTCCCATTCCAGCTCCAACAGAAGATTTCCAGGAAACCAGAAGAAATTGGTGCTTCAATTTCATAGAATCATAGAATTCTAGAATCATAGAATGGTCTGGGTTAGAAGGGACCTCCAAAGGTCATCTAGTCCAGCTCCTTGTGCAATCAGCAGTGATATCCTTGGGTTGCTCAGAGCCCTGTCTAGCCTCACCTTGAATATCTACAGGAAAGGGGCCTCAACCACCTCTCTGGGCAGCCTGTTGCAGTGCTCCAACACCTTCATGGTGCAGAACTTGTTCCTAACATCCAAGCTAAACCTGCTGTGCTCCAGTCTGAAGCCATTGCCCTTGTCCTGTCACTACAGGCCTTTGTAAACAGTTTTCATCCTTCCTGTAGGCCCCTTTCAGGTACTGGAAGGTTGCTATTAGTTTGCCTGGAGCCTTCCTTCTCCAAGCTGAACAACTCCAGATCCCTCAGCCTGTCTTCATAGCAGAGGTGCTCCAATTTCTAGAAACCTTGCCAAAGACAAGCTCCTTTGTGCTCAGGCTCACTCCTAACTTCATCATGATTGATAACTCAGCCAGCATGGGTTTAGGAGGGGCAGGTTCTGCCTGACCAACCTGATTTCCTTTTATGATCAAGTTACCCTCCTGGTGAATGCAGGGCAGGCTGTGGATGTAGTCTACCTGGACTTCAGCAAAGCCTTTGACACAGTCTGCCACAACAATCTCCTGGCAAAGATGGCAGCTTGTGGCTTGGTCAGATTCACTCTGATATGGGTCATGAACTGGCTGGAGGGCCAGACCCAGAGAGTGGTGGTGAATGGTGCCGCAGGCAGTTGGCAGCTGTCACTAGTGGTGTCCTCCAGGGACTGGTGCTGGGCCCAGTCCTGTTCAATATCTTTATTGATGACCTGGACCAGGGTATTGAGTCCATCAGCAGTTAGTTGGCAGATGACACCAAGTCAAGAGCAGATGTCAATCTGCTGGAGGGCTCTGCAGAGGGACCTTGACAGACTGGATGGGTGGGCAGAGGCCAATGGGATGAGATTTAACAAGGCTAAGTACAGGGTTCTACACTTTGGCCACAACCACTCCAAGCAGCACCACAGGATGGGGACAGAGTGGCTGGAGAGCAGCCAGGCACAAAGGGACCTGGGGGTGCTGGTAGATAGTAGCTGAATGTGAGCCAGCACTGTGTCCAGGTGGCCAGGAGAGCCATTGGCTTCCTGGCCTGGATCAGGAACAGTGTGGCCAGCAGGACAAGGGAGGTTATTCTGTCCCTGTACTCAGCACTGGTCAGGCCACACTTTGAGTCCTGTGTCCAGTTCTGGGCCCCTGAATTCAAGAGAGATGTTGAGGTACTGAAACATGTCCAGAGAAGGGCAATGAAGCTGGTGAGGGGCCTGGAGCACAGCCCTGTGAGGAGAGTCTGAGGGAGCTGAGGTTGTTTAGCCTGGAGAAGAGGAGGCTCAGGGGTGACCTCATTGCTGTCTACAACTACCTGAAAGGAGGTAGTAGCCAGGTGGGAGTTGGTCTCTTCTCACAGGCAACCAGCAACAGAACAAGGGGACACAATCTCAAGTTGTGCCAGGGGAGGTATAGGCTGGATACTAGGAGGAAGTTGTTCACAGAGAGAGTGATTGGCATTGGAATGGGCTGCCCAGAGAGGTGGTGGAGTTGCTGTCCCTGGAGGGATGAAGCACTTAGTGCCATGGTCTAGTTGGTTGGTTAGGGCTGGGTGATAGGTTGGACTGGATGAGCTTGGAGGTCTCTTGCAACCTGGCTGATTCTATGATTCTATGAAGTTTTATTTCCCGTTCCTACCTGAGATTTCCTGTTTGGGCACTTTGCAGATGCAGTGAGAAGGGCTCCCACAGAGAAATTTCTGGACATACAACTCTCATTGCTGAATTGGTAATTGCCCAGGCCCAGGGCTGAACATCCTTTCAGCTGAATCAGGGGTAGAAGAATGCAGCACACACAGTGGCAAACATGCTTCATGTGCACTGCCACTCACCCACCCTGCTGGCACCTCTGGAGTGATGATATGCAGCCAGATGATGTTAGGTTTTGTGATCACTGGGGCTGAGTCAGCAGCAGTACTGGATGCTATCTTCTTCAGTCCCTGGTATGCTCAGCTCTGTGCTGACAACCTCCTGTCCTTCAAGCGCTTCTCCTGGAGAGATTGAAACCTTTGGTTTGGATCCCTCTGGGGGTCGCTGAGAATTTACATTGCCAAAGGCATTTTCTGTGGAAATGTCCATTTAGAAGCAGCAGCAGCAGCAGCAGCAGCAGTCCCTGTGCACAGCACAGCCTCTGCACGAGCCAGAAGAGCAGTGCACAAGAGGCTGGAGGCAAACCTCAGCTCAGTGCCCAGGCTGAAGGGCTGGCTCATGCTGGAGATGTGTCTGGTGAAGGAGCTCTGTCCCAGTAGCCTGGGGTCCCTCCCATATGTCCCAGTCGTGCTACTGTTCAAATGGCAATGGGGCTGCTGCAATGAGCCCAAAGGACGTCTGCAAACCTGGCACTTGGAGCATTACCCTGTGGACCTGCCAAGCAAGGTGTCAGGCCATCTTTGCTAAGCACCTCCATCTGCAAGTAGATCCAAACTGCAGCTTGGTGAAGGCACCAAAATATTTGTCCTCTCCACAGCAACCACGTGGAAAGGGTGATGGTGAGGGTAGGCCCATTTCCAGAAAGGAAGGATCCACACTTTGCAGCACACCAAGGCTGGAACAGCTTCCTTCTTCTAGGGCAGGAGGCCTGGTGCAAGGCATATGGGCACCAACAGGCCTCATCTCCCTGCCTGCATGCCTGTACCCTTCATCTCTGATGTCTGAGCCATCAAATCCTTCCACTTTCCTGCCACCATGACTGCTGCAGTAAGGCAGTCTGCAGCCCACAGCCAGGCTCAAGTATGAACACTGTTGTTCATCAATAAGCAGCCATGGCTGAAAGAGCAGATGCTCCGAGAACAGAAAGGGTCCCCTTGCTGCCAGGAAACCACATCTGAGCTCATTTACAGCTGACCTGCCACAAATGATGGTCTGTGCAGTCATCAGGCAGCTTTGGTGGTCAGAACATCAGCCTTGCTGATTAAATGGTTCCGGTTAAGGACAGCCTGAGCCTGCCAGCGTGTTGTGTGCAGCCATCAAAGAGCATGGGCTACAGGAATAAAATCCTGCTGTCTCCTACTGGCAGTTAGGTGGGAAAGGGCATGAGGGCCCAGCTTGCTCAGCTATAATATGTGAGCTGAAGTGATGGTGGCACTGTGAAAGAAATATGCCCATAGCCATTAGCACAGTGACCTTTCCTTCCCCAGAGATTGTGGTATGCTCTTGGGAAGGCTCTCTTGTATGAGCCAAGTAATTTTTCTGGAAACAGAATGGATGTGAGGATGTCCTGGGTCCTTCCTCAAAAGCTGAGCAGCATGCATGGCTGTAGGGACTGCAGGGCATCCAGACACTACCTGAGCCTTTTCCAGCAAAAGGCCATGTAGTAGGCCAGGAGGAGAAACCATAGTGCTGGCAGTCATATGGAAGCCACAGATGGTGGAGAAACCACATAACCAAAGGCTGGCCTTGAGAAAACATCCTGATCACCTCCCTCTGCAAGCAGGAGTCACCACTGGGCTGCTCACAGCAGGGTTTTCTGTGAGCTTGCACAGACCCAGGGGTTTCTTCTCTTTGGTAAATCTCCACCAGGGAGATCCTGCCTCCATAAACTGCTTCCTAGCTGAAAAGCACCTGGACAGTCCCATGCCCTGGTCTTTCCTATGCTTCTCCAAAGTATGATGGAGCTGAGAGCACACCAGGAAGGATCTGTGTGAGCCAGTATGAAGGTGGCATTGTGTTCAGCAAAGTTTGTCCATTTTGCCTGATTTCTCTGCTATAAATGAAGCTAAGAGCTGAAGAGCAGCTGTGTCTGCCTCCCCTGTGTCTTCCTCTAGGTTTTTAGACAAGACATTGAGCCTCTTGATCCCAGGGAGGGTAATCACTCCCATGTCTGTTGGCAAGGGTAGGAGCTGGCTGCCCTCAGTGCTCAGTAGCTTGAGGCTGAATATTTGCTCCATTCCCTTGGAGAGAGCAAGAATTATTTACTAGGGAAAAGATGCTCATTACATCTGGAACATGTTCCAGGGACCAGTGACCTTGAGAAAAAGCAAATTGGGTGATAAATCCAAAAGCAGAGGTGAAAAGGCCAGCCTGGGGTCTTTGCCCAAGCCGAGCCCCACCAGTGCTGGCTGGGGTGCTGCCAGGCTTGGGGCTGCCACAGCAGTGGAAACTCCCCACAGGAGCCAGTGTGCCCTGTTGGGGCTCGTGTCCGGGCTCCAACCCTGCCGCTCTGCAAACAGGAAGCTGGCAAGCAGCTGCTGAATAAGTCATTTTGGGGGGTTTGTACCAAACTGGCTTTCAACTCCTGAATGTGTAGGAAGGAAAAAGCTGTGAATGTGTCTTTGTGACCAAGTTTGGCACCAGCCACGCTCTGCAAGAGGGACAAGAATGTGGCCATTTAGAGGGGAGTCAGCTGCCCTTTAAGAAATGAAATGATCCCTTCCCTTTCCTGCAAGCCTTTATTCAGGGGAGAATAGGAAGGAGAGAGTGAGCAGCTTCTTTCTCTTGGTGGCACTGAAGGCTGGGATCCAAGCCATGGATGCTGGAGCACTGGAGGGACCCTGCTCTGGGGAGAATGCACAGCTTGGTGATGAGCCTGTTTGGCTGCTCCCTGTCCTGCAGCCTGCCTGCTCCAGGAGCAGTGAAGCTCCAGATCAGCCCTTTCCTGGATGGTTGTGTGTGCATGGGGCTCCAGCAAAACATCTGCCTGTCCCCTCCACAAGGCTTGGAGGGGTTTTGGAAGCAAGCAGTTTGGAAGGGTTTGACCTTTTCTCAGACCATTCCCCACCCATTTTTGGAGCAGTTTCTGTAGGTTCCATAGAGATGGACTCTGTCCAGGCATTGGTGGGGTTTGTCTTGGAAAGGTTTGGATATTTTGTATAGCTCTTTCCTTTGTAGACAATGTGAAATTCAGGGGCTTTGTAGCAATCTGGAATGAAGACACACTGTTTTATCAAATCCTTCAGGGAGGTGGCCTTCTGCTTTCTGTCTAGTTGAAGCTTTGATGACATTCACTGGCAGGTTTGCCCTACCCAGTGACAGAAGGAGCAGGTCTCTGGGGCAGGCAGCGTGCACTAGCCCAGGCTCTGAGAGGACAGCTTGGCCACGCCTATACCCGAACGTTTTCCAAAGAGTGACTTAGGAGTTTTCTGAACATCTTGCTTTGGGACCTCACAAATCCTGAAGCAGTAGGAAGGTTCAGATGATTTCAAAATGCTTCACGTGCCAGGAAAGAGGCAAAACAAGCAAGGCCTCTCTTTGTCGGTTGGCCGGTGCTAGAGCCGATCGCTCCGCTGGGATCGTTTGCTCCAAGTGAGGACTTCTTGCAAGAAATGCTTGTAATAAAATGTAATAAATACAGGGATCTTGGGTGGGAGTCAAGAGTAACAGTTGCTTTCTTCTTGGATTTCATTCCTTTCCTTTCTTCCCCTGGCTTGACTTCTTATGACAAGCATAAACAGAATATTAGTTAAAAACTTCGCTGGCAGTTTCCTCTTTCTACCATGTCCTGTAGAAGGTCTGGAAAGACAGAGACAGCTCCGTCAGGTCAGCAGCAGCTCCTTTAGATCCTGAACTGAAAAGTCTCCACAGCTGCTTCTTCTCTGGACACTTTCAAACCCCACTTTTATGCATTCCTGTTTGGACTACTCTAGGTGATCCTGCTTTTAGCAGGGGAGTTGGACTTGATCTCTGGAGGTCCCTTCAACCTCTAACATTCAGTGATTCTGTGTTTTTAAAGATGTTTGTAGGCTCACTGTTGATGTGCTTTCATTAATCCTTCTGTTCCTGTTTGCACAGCACCAGTATCTGTGTGCATGTGTGCTGTGGCAACCCAGCTTGGATCCTCAGCAGAGGGGAGAGGCAGAGAAGCTGGAAAGCCCAGTGAAGGGCCACTGGGATGGCTGGGGCTGAGTGGAAAAGGCTGAGAGAGTAGTTTTGCTCACCCTAGAGGACAAGTTGGAGGGGATTGAAATCCATCTTGCATAGATCTTGGAGGCTACAGGGACTCTGCAGGGCTAGAAGCCATGGCAGTGACAAAGGAAAAGTGGCTGCACACAAAGATGAGGCTCTTCCCTGTGAGGGCAGTGCAGCTCTAGGACAGGATGGTCCCCAGGGTGTGGGAGCTCCATCCTCAGAGGTCTACAAAACTCACTTGCAAAGTCACACTTTAGACATGTCAGAGACAGATCTGATAAAAACTTGGGAAGACAGTAACCCCTTCCTCTTCCTTGGGTGCTGTCTCAACCTGAAAATCAGCTGAAGCATAAGTTCCATGGAAACACAAGGAAGATTTTTTTCACTGTGAGGGTGACAGAGCCCTAGAACAGACTGCCCTGGGTGGTTTTGGAGTCTCTCTCTCTGGAGATACTCAAAACGTGCCTGGACACGTTCCTGTGTGAGCTGGTGTAGGTGATCCTGGTCTGGCAGTGGGGTTGGACTGGATGAGCTTTCAAGTTCCCTTCCAGCTCCTGACATTCTATGTTTCTGTGATTCTGTGAATAGCACAGAAGGACCAGAGCAGCAAACAGGAGACAGAGAAGGGAAGTGGAGCTACCTTTCCAGCCACACCTCTTCCCGTTCACCAAGCAGAACAGCAGGACTGAGAAAGTCTAGACCAGAACCCATGAAACTAAATCACTTGGAACTGTTTTGGCATTAAATATCATTGCTCCCTGTCTCTAACTAACTAGGGTTATGTTAGCTGTTGCTGGAGAATGGATCTGTGTTACTGAAACAGAGAAGTGGAATTTACTTGGACATTTCAGCCTATGCCAAAACTATTCTTAAGGATGGTTTTAAAAATTGATTGTATTTAGACAAAGCTCTGTTATTTAAGCCCAGCAAGTTCTTTACAAGCTTGTTGTCAGGAATGGAACGATTTTTTGTCTCCTCGCTGAGTCCCTTTCCATGGATGTTCTCCTTTCTGAATTGAACATCATTCATTATTGCCAATTTTGAATATTCCTCTTCAAGTCTTGTCCCCAGCAGCAGGTTAGAAGCCACCTGGGCTGGCCTGGAGGGATGCACTTACTGTGTGCAGGCTACCAAACCCAACTTGTCCATCTGCTGTTGTTCCTTGTAGTGCTCTGGGAAGGGGCTGCTTTGTCATCTATCAAGCTGATGTAGTGTGTTCCTACCTCTTGTGCACCTCTTCCACCTCAATATGAGTAACTCTTAATACTGGAAACAAGTGTAACAGCAGTGGCTGCTCACCAGCCCTGGCAGGAGGCAAGCAAGGACCCCAGCCACCACCACTGCATTTAACTATGGCCACAGAGCTCAGACTCCTTGTGCCTCATCTTTCCCTTTTGGTGTCCATTCCTCCTTAGCAGAAGCTCAATATCTAAATGCAAGCCATTCTTCCAAACTCAGGCACCCAGGACTACGAATCACCTACTAAGGAGGTAATTTGCTTCGTTTGAATGCAGCCTTTTGTGCGCCTCTGTTCTGACAGCAAGGTTTGATCACAGGCTTGGCGACTGCGCTCTGTCTGTGACCGCTTTAGGAGAGTCCTCATGTGCCTCTTGGAAAGAAATCTGCCTACTTTTGAAATTCTGAAGCAATATTATTTCATCTCTTGCCAACAGTGGATTGAAAAATGATAAGAGTCTTTCAGGCTACATAACAGATATTTGGGGAGTTTCTTCTTACTTCTTCCATGACATTTTTATTCCTTCCATATGAAGCATACATATATGTAGAGATGTGTGTGCTAAGAGCTCATTTTGTGTTGAAATGAACTGGGGAGAAGGAAGCTATTTTGCTAAGTGACATTTCCTAAGTATTTTGGAACTAAATAGCCTTCTGTACATAGGCTTTTCTTGCTTTTGATTTTGTTCAGTTCCCCCAATGGGCTGATCAAAATGAAAATTGCCATTTTGATCCAAACAGGTTTTCTGGGTGAAATACAGTTGAAAAATAAATATTTCTGTAAGGGCTGGCCAGAAAATCCTACTTTTATGTTGTTTCCACTTCCCCACCTCCTCCTGGCACTGCAAACACACACATTCCCGGTGCCTAGAGCTAGAAATGATCAATTGCAATTAGTCTGAGCAGAAAATGAAGGGGTTGAATTTTGATGTGATTTCCTTGTGCTCTGCTGGGCAGCAGCTCTGGTGGCCATAAGCACCCTGGGGTGGTACAACCACTGTCCCAGATTTGCGGCATTGTGGTTCCTCCCTTGCCTCCTCTCCTGGTTTTGGTCCCCAGCTCCACACGGACTTGCTGAACATGCCTGTCAAGTGAATTATCCATCCTGGTTTGGGCTGAATTAGCTGTGGATGAGGACAGTGGAGCTTGGTTTTATTTTGAGGCTTCAAGTGCTGGTTGAACACACAGTCTCTGCTCCATGGGCAGCCCTGCAGGCCTGCTGCCAGCTCAGCCTGCAGCACATCCAGCACCCTCCAAGGTGCATGGAGTCACAGGGCTAAAGCCACCTCTGTGGCCCTGCTCGCTGCTGTGTGATCCTGCATCATAATGTCTGCTGCTGCCTGAGGGCGACAAAAGCTTCTAAAGACTTTCTGCCCAGTGTTGAGATTTTGAACTTCATGTAAATTGAGTGGATTATAGGGAAGTCAAGTGGCAACAGAGCTGTTTGATAGCAGAATCATTTGAGTTGGTTTGTTGTTTTTTTTTTAAAGCAAAAAGTATTTAATTTGCACTCCAGAAAGTGTCAATCTTTCCTTTGCAGGTCAGCAGCACCATTCTCAGCTTGGCAATGATCTGGAGAGGAGGGATCTGTACTCCAAATATTTTGTGCCAACACTCCAGACCAATTAGCAGCCACGAGGCATGGGGAAATGGTGCCGCTGGATGCTTAGAGCAGTTAGTGCTGCTCTTGCTTGTGTGAGGTTGGGGCAGAAAGTGGGAAGGCCAGCTGCACGTGCAGGAGCTGCAGGGCAGCAAGCAGGAAGAGAGGATGTTTTCTGTGGAAGCTTTTTTGAACAGATCCCACAGTACTAATCCCACTTATCCTGTCCACAGGGATCCTCCCTGCTTACTAGGCTGTAGATGACAAGCTGACCTACTGGTGGTACCCAGGAATCAGATTTGTTCCTCACTGAAGAGACACAGGTGATCTCCAATCTGCCCTGGAGAGGCATTCCCCAAGGGAAATCCACATCTTCTCACTCCTGGCAGTTCCCCTCTGAGTCACGGCCAGGCCACTTACATTTGAAACTCCATGGTGCTTTGCGTGGGTTTCTGTGAAATTAATCCACACCAGAAGAAATCCCAGGCCTTTCTGGACCTCTTCCCTGTTTACTAGGACAGCTGCCAGAGCTGTGCCACTGCTTCATGTCAGCACAGAAGGCACTGCAAAGCCTGTGTGCTTGCAGAAGGCAAGGAGAACTCTGCTTTCCCCATGAAGGCTGCAGCCTGATGCTCTCCCCTGTGCTTGCTGGATACTGGGATGCTTTCTTGGCCTAAACCCTGAACAAAGCAGGCCAAAATCAAATTGTCTGTCTAGATTACCAGCAATCCAGATAAAAATAGACCTCTGAGCTTGCAGTATATCTCAGCTGTCCTCACATAACTGTCAGGCAATGCACACTGGCAGTAGGAAGGTGATGGAAAAGTGGCTGTGCTGCTCCCTGGTGCCACGTATCCAGCGGTGCCAGTGAGCACATGCCAAGACCAGCCCTTGCCCACGTCTGTACGATCAGTGTACAGTGTAGCCCCATTTAGTACCTGATGCCGCTGGATCAGTGCTCCAAGGAGTGGCTCACCCACTTGGAAGGAGCAGCTGAAGCAAGCTGCAGCAGTAAAAGTCCTGTGCTGATGGATATGGATTTCATTGGGTCCTAACCATGGCTTGTGGCAACCTCACAGCTTCTCATGGTTTTCAAGCAGAAGGAGGAAATTATAATTTCCAGCAGAGAAGAATGAAACAAGTTTGTCTAATCACGTGTTCACACTGAACATGACAAGCACCAGAAGAGAGCTCTCCTTCAGCTGGTCCTCAGAAGTCAGGTTACAACTAGAAGTGCTCACCTTAAGCACTCAAAACCAAGGCTGTTGGGGCTGGGTGAAGTGCTGTGGACCAGGAATGGTGAGTCTTCAACACCAAACTGCTGCTGTGTACCAGCTCATGCTCGAGAGCAGCAAGAGGCAGAAGCCAGCCTTAAGTCACCCTGTTCCATGTATTTTAGGCTGATAGGACTCAGTGTACTGAAAAATAAATACTCTATGTGTTGATGAGAGCAAGAAGGGAATATTGTCCAGGAAGGTTAATTTTACTCAACTAAGTGCAGATGCCTGCAATTGGGTTGAAGAATCCCACCCCACAGTCTCAGAGGGGCTGGGCAGGGCAGTGCTCGGGGAGGGAAACTTTGTGAGATGTGGATAAAACAGTGCTGAACACAAGAGTGTTAAACAGGAGTAAGAAATCACCTTTCAGTGATTTCAGTGACAGAGCTTTATTTGTCTTGCAAAACATATTGTTGGCAGGAGGCTAAGAGAGAGCAAGGGTGGGTCAGCCTCATACTCTGCCTCCTGAGTGGTCCCTCCTGGGAGATGCTGAAGGGCCCCACGAGTTCATCTCTGCTCCGTTGCATTACTGGACACTTCTTTCCTTGTTTATGTGGTAGAAACATCTGAAAATAATTCACGCTTGTTAAGCTTTGCGAGGGTCAGGGTTCCGCCTGCAACTGGGTCTCTGCCTCAGCCAGGACTAGCTGAAGCTGCTCTGTGTTTGCTCATTAGCTAACAAGACACAATGTAGTTAGCAGGGCTCTCTCGGGGGTCTGCCTTCAGAGCGCGGTTGTGTTGCCGTGCGTGGGCGAGCGCAGGGGTGGGTGCGGTGCTGATGAGCTCACCCTTCGCGGGGAGCGCCGGCCCCTGCCACAGCAGCTCCTGTGCGGCCCAGCCGCTCTCCCGCGCAGGTCAGCGAGGAAGATGCAGCAAGATAGCATGGAATATGGGCCCCATTCCCCTGTAACTAATGTAACGAGCGTCTGCCGCTGTGGGTTGGGGCAGGGTTTTGCTAGAGCTCTAGCAAAGCGTCTGCATGCGCAGTACTTGTGAGCAATACAGTGTGTGAGCAATGAATGCTGACCGATGCTCTGGAGGGAGCTGATGGAGAAATTTTCGGCAACACTCCCAGGACAAAGGCGAGGACAGCTGAGCAGTCGAGGTGGGAGGATGCCATCCAGAAGGGGAAAGTGTTTGAGCTGGGAGGAAAGAGCCAGCTTTGGGAAGGGATGATGCTCTAACCACATTGGCTGGAGGAGTTGTAAAGAACTTAATGGGAAACACAGAACTGAAAGTGGGGAGAATGAGGCAATGAAGGTAAAAGGCAGTGAAACGATCCTGAAAGACTGGGGAGCCTGAGAACCATTCAGCTAATGTTAGCCAGTGGACTCGGCAGTGAGGCTTCTCCGAAGCTGGCAACGGGCCGGGCCTGGTCCGGCTGCTCCCGTGCCCCACGCCGAGCCTGCCAGCAGTGCCGGCCCTGGGGCACGGCACACGGGCCTCTCTGAGCGCCCCCGGGCACGGCTGCTGCAGAAGCCGGGCGCTCCGGGGCAGCAGAGTTTCCAGCAGCCGCGGCAGCACCCCGCGGCTAACGGCACCTGGCACTAGTCACAGCAGCTGAGCCGTGGTGGGCGCTGCGCGCGCGACAGCCGCTGNGGGACTCCGGGATGGGGGTGCGGGGGCCGCGGGCGGGCCGGTGGCTTCCGCCCGGCGCGGCACATTCCTGCACCGTGAGTCAGGGCGGCGGCGCGGCGGGATGCGTCGTCCCGCTGCCCTCGGCTCTGGCAGCTCTCTGGCGGGATTCACGCCGCCGAGCCCGGCTCCCTTCCCGTCACCCATTTGCATGCCGCAGCTGTGAATGGCGTGCCCGGCCGGCCGGCCCCTGGCACGGGGGAGGAGTCTCCGCGCCCTACCCGGGCCGAGCTCGGCGGCGCCGGTTCCTTAAACCTCACTGGGGGGTGGCCCGAACCGAGCGGCCCTTCGCCGCTGCGCTTCACCCGCCTTCACGGTGAGTGCGGGGCCTGGAGGTGGCGGTGGGGAACCAGGGAGGAACCGGGGGGACTGCCCCGGGGCACGGCGCACACGTGAGTGGCGAGCCCTATCCCGTCCCGTCCCGGGGCCCGGCAGCCTCAGCCGCGGCTCGGCAGCCCCCTGCTGGCGGCCCGGCCGTGACGGGCAGCGCCGCC
>VWZE01013804.1:51874-93359 GCA_013396675.1 Eubucco bourcierii | reverse complement strand
GTCTTTGGAGCTTAGCGGACCGGGTGCTTTCGGCTCTAGGTGTGTGTGCATGGCTCGTTTCAGCTGCTGCCAGTCCACGCTGGAGCAGAAAGGCCCCTCCACTTCCATCTCCTGCCAGGCGTTCCACCCACCCCTCCCCTGATGCTGGCACCGGTGTTTTGGCAGCCGCTTACGAAAGGATCTGGTGGAAAACATAACATTTTGTACGTGGTTGCCTCTCCTCTGCACCGAGTCCCTCAAGTGACTTTTCACTCTGAAGCCGGGATCGGAGCAGCCCAAAAGCTCTTGCAGGATTGCACCCTTGGTGCTGAATCCTCTTGAGCTCCTCGGAGAGCGACCTGACCCCCCCTGCTTTCCCTGCTTTGCATCTTGTGCTCCTTTTGCCTCGTACTTTTCTCTCGTGCAGCTCAGGAGAGGTGAGTGGCAGCACAAATGGGTTTTGCCTAGTGCTTGCCCTTGTGTATGCCTTGGTTCCGGCTACTTGCAGGTTGGCTTTGCGGTGGGATGCAGAGCGTTGGTCAGGGATGTCTCCAGGCTGGGTCTTGGAGTGAGCAGGAAGTTGTTTCCTTTCTTCCTGTTTTTGTCCCCTTGGCTGCAGATTTCCTCTGGGAAGACAAAGCTCTGCGTTCTGCAGTAAAAGGAAAAAATAGTCACACGTAATGAGAAGGGACAGGGTTTCAGCAAAGCTGAAGGTGTTGCTGAATGAAGCTTGGGATGAAGGAGCGCAGGCTGTCAGCTGCAGTAACGCTGGTGCAGCTGCAAAATTGCTGCCTTTGTGCTGTGACCACAGGGGTGTAAAAGACCCACATGGGACAAACTGGGGAGCAGACCTTTGGAGGGAGAACTGGATTCCAGTCCTGTGCATGGAGTGGATACACTGCTCTCCAGCTTTTCTCTCTTGGTTGGTTCAGGGTTTGCAAGAGGAGGAGATAGTTTGTGTTAGATCAGTTGATAAAGTTGGAAGAAAGAGGTGAACTTCGAGATGTGTTCTTTCTGCAGGGTTTGATTGTTAAAAGGCCTTGTGTACTTAAAAGCTTGCCTGCTTCCCCCTCACCCCCTCCTTTTTATTTTTAACCATCTGTTGCTCTAATCTATCCTCCCTTCGTGCTGCATCCCTCTTGTGTCCTTTGATCCTTGTGGATATGCAGGGCAGCCCAGGTCTCCACTGCCCATGTGTGGGCAGTTGAGGGCCCTGTGCTCTTCCTGAGCTGGGAGCCTGCCAGCCTCCCAAGAGGTGCAGTGGGTTTGGAATGGGGGAAGGAGCTCTGTTGCAGTCTGTGCCCCCATCAGTGCTGAGCCCATCTGCAAGGCAGCATCTCTCACATGTGGTCGTGTCAGTGGTGTGCCTGCTTCTCTGTGTTCCCATGAAAGGAGGCTAATGCTGCATGGTGTAAAAGCAACTCCCACAAAACTAGTTTTGCACTGGGACTTCCCATGACAGCCTTTTTTTTTTTTTTTTTTAAGAAACTTTTTGTTAAGCTGTGCATCCTCCTAAATAGTCTGAAGNCTGCCCATTTTTTTTTTTTTTTTTTTTTTTTTTTTTAAAGCAATACACTTGCAAGGGCTCAGCCTACAAACTGGCTTTTCAGGTTCTGGGGAAAACCATGGGCTGGCCCTGGTCTCAGGAATGTCTTGCTCAGTGCTGGGTAGGCTTCAGCCAGGGTGATGAGTGTTGGATGTGGAGTGCACTGCTCACGAGAGCAGAGCAGGCTCCTCTTCTCTGGCAAGCTTGTCCTTCCAGTGGCTTGATGCTGAGAGCACATGGCCCTGACATGTTACCACATCCAGAGTTAACATCCCTTGGAGAGGNAAGGAGGCTGCAGCTAAGTGAGGTCGCCAGGCGGGAATAGGAATTCCTTTTGGGGTCATCAGTCCTGTTCCTCTGGAATCCAGAACCAAAGAGTATCCAACAAGTCCCAACACGTCCCCTGAGAGAGGCAGGGTCTGCTGAGTGTGGCATGATAGGACAGTTTATCCTGGGCACAGAGCCTGCACGTTCAGACGGCGTTGGTAAAGGTTTGCTTCCATTCAGCATGTTGGATCTCTCTGCAGTGCAAATGCAACCTGGTTAGTGCTGGAGTTCTGAGGTGGGCAGCATCACCAGGAGTCCCAGGTTGTCTTCCATTCAATGCATCTAGGAGAAAGGTTGGCAGAGCCTTTCTTTCTTTCCCCATCCCATGTGCTGCTGGGGATGCTGCCTGTGGAGTGGGACTGCCTAAACTTGAAGATCCTGATGTTTCTCTATCTGTATCTTTTTATCCAGTAGAAGAGCCTTCGATAGAATTATTTTCTTGTGGCTGTTGCCTTTTTTCCTTAGTTATCTCTGGAGGCATTGGTATCTCGTGGAAACCAGAGGCTCCAGCATTAGTTGTGACCCAGCATGACACATGTCATAGTTGCTGTTTCTGCAGCCACCCCTCTGCCACTGGTCTGCAACCCATTTCAATAGAAACACTTCAGACTTAAAGACGAGTTCCTTCCTCAACATTTTCTTTGAGCTTGGATATGAATTAGTTTCCTTTCTCTTCTGCTGAAGAGGTGCTAGGCTCTGTGTCTGACTTGATCATCATCTAGTTTGAATGCAAGGGACATGAAATGTGCAGATCTCACACTGCTGTTAGGTTTCCTCTCTGCTGCTGGGCCTGAACCTGCTGCAGTTCTAAGTAACCCACAGAAGGTCTGTGTTGCATCCTTTCTGCTGAGAGTGTGACAACGTCTGAACATGCTGCAACCTGAACTTAGTGAGATTTGTGTCTGGGTCATAGGCAAAATGTCACAATGCTGCTGGAAAGCAGAGTGAAGATGGTTTCATTCTTTAGAGAAGGGGAATCCCTGCTGTCCAGGGTCATGCACGTGGTTGTCTTCCTGAGTGGTGGAGTTTTTTGTTGCTTTGTGGTTGTTTGTTTTGTTTTGGGGTTTTCAGTTTGGTCCTTTTGTTTGTTTGGTTGGTTTTGCCTTGTTGGGATCTAGTAGATGAAGCAATTTAACTGAATGAACATTAGGACCTATCACTTACTTCACTGGTGCTCTGTGACTCCTCTCTGAGGTCAGCACCCACCATGCAAGCAATATAAAAAATATTTAGAAGGGACAATCCTACCCTGCAGCTATTACTTCCAGGAGATTAAGGAGACAACAGGAAAAATGCATGCTTGGAAGGAAATGGATCTCTGAGACAGCATTTCCCATGGTCATGCTGGCAGCTCTCTGTGTCCTTGAAGAACCTCAAGCAGATTTGGTGTGTGCCATCCAGGCCTGCTTGCATGGAGCTGTAGAGATACTCACTCCAGCACGGTTGACAGGGCTTGGATGCCAACCTCTAAGTTTTTCATAGGCAGACTATACTATGGGATTGGGAAGCTCTAGGGACCTTGGGAGAGCAGGATTTCTACAGAGAGCAGTGAAGAGTGTCTCTGCTGAGATTGCCTGTTGTCCAGCTCAGTTAACTTCAAAGGTTTCTGATTGCTTGCTTCCTTTTTTTGTCCTACCCATCTGGCTGCTGTCCAGGATTGGTTGAAGCCCACCTAAGATCACATATCTCATACTTGTTTCAGGCTATGCTGCTGCAGAGCTGAAGAGGTGGGAATTTTTAGTGTGTGTTGGGATGATGCTACAACAAGCAAATTGGTAGTTGAGTTTTTGAACGAATCATCCAAAGTATGGTCAAATAATTTTAGAATACCAAGCAGTGGCTCTTTCCTGCCTGGGGAGGGTGAAGAGCTTCTCCTTCATGTTAGTTTTAACTGAAATCTAAAGCTGTAGAGTGTGAGTTTCATTGCTTGTGCACTTTGTATGCTGCAGAGACAGTAAACAGCAGATTGATATGGTGAAATGTCCTCTGGGTGCCTTCTTCAGCACTCTTGAAGAACCATTTATTTCAAATGCAATTAAAACTACTTCTATGCGTACTATAGAAATGCTCCAGCTATTGCCATGTAGACCTGATCAGCAGATTCTGTCTCAAATTTTAGGGCCTTTAGCAACAGACAGACCTTGCCTTAGTAATCAGAGCATCTCTAAAACACAGTGGTTATTAAAGGAAATGTAATTTCTTCTGGGTGAGCTAAGAAGTATCATTGCAAAATACTTCCCTGGCACAGTACAGCCTTCCCAGGGGAGAAGAGATACGGAGACATGCCCGAGCTTGCCTTTTCTGGAAAGCCTACCTTTGCCTCCTCCTCCCCTTCCTGTTTCCCCTTAGCTCAGAGACAGCCCCGGGGCTCGGCTGGTCAGCAGCAATCCCTGCTTTGAAAGTTGGTTTTTGGTTGGTTTGTGTTTTTTTTTTTTTTTTTTTTTTTTCCTTAGAAAAGGAACAATGTAGATGAGGTCATCCTGAAGCTGTGCAGGACATTGCTTTTACTGCTCTGCAGGTCCAGCACTTGCTTGGCTTTACTCAGAGGGAGTTATAATAGCTTGAATTTTACTATTTTGAGAGTAGATTAATAGAGCTTCTGGATTTGAGGAGCTGCTGGCCTGTAGCAATCAGCACACAGAGGGTACCGTTCTCTGTCACTTGAATTCAAAGCTTAGTGCTTTAAAGTGAACAGTAGAAGACAGCAGGCTGTGAGTTATGCTGCCAAAAAGTGGGAGCATACTTTCCTTTGCCTGCCCTGGGAGGACAGTGAGAGAGAATTGTTCGCTCATGGTTCTCTTAGGAGTGTGGTTCTCCCTAGTTTTCTGCTGGAGTTGCTTTAGGCTTGTGGTTCTTTCTGTTTGGGTTATAAATGAGGTGGAGCATTGTGCACGCAGGAGTGTACACGTGTGCACACACTTCCAGAGTCAGAGCAGCTCTTTCTGCAGCTGCTTCCCAGTGAGAGCAGGGGGTGGTGTGTGCCTGGGTGGTGAGCAGTAGCAGGAGCAAAAATCAGAGTTGGAGTGGTAGTGACTCCTGCATCCCTGCCTGGATCAGTGAACACTTAGGAGAAGCAGCTCCAGCCAAACCAGCTGTGCTTTGAGTCCTTGGCTGTTGGCTCGTTCCATTGAGGGATCTTCACTGCTGTGGGTGTTGCTGAAGGATGTGGGTGCAGGATGCACCTGACCAGGTGAAGAAAGCAGGTGTGTGACAGTGAGCAAGGCTGTTCTGACTTTGAAAGGAATGTGCAAGGAAAACTGGCCTGAACAGCTCAGATGTTGCAGCTTCCATCCATCCTGAGTGTAAAGTCTGTCTTATGGTGGCTCCAGCAGTTATTGTCATTTCCTCTGGAGATTTTTTTTTTTTTAAAGATTGCTAGTCAGTGTGGCTTTATGTAACTTTCCATAGGAAATGTTGTCATTTGCGGCAGGTTTGATCGTCTTTGCCAGTGAAGTGTTTTTATTTAGCATGACAAACCCTGATTCTTAGCTGCTTTTAGTCCCCAGAGCCTTTGCCACAGAGGTTGGGTGGTTTTCGGTCTACCATAATTTTCAGTTTGGGGTATTGTGAGCTTTTTTAAGGGGAGGTTGCTAGTTTGGGCAGTTGTTTTTCCTTCATTTTATTGATGTTGTCTCTTCTAAGTGAATAAATTCCCAAGAAACATTATTTTACCAAGGAAATAGCTCTTGAGCTGGTTGCACTGGCAGCAGCTATTCCAAATGCATCCAGACCAGTGTTTAGTACTCTCCAGTACTGTGTTCCCAGCTTTCCTCATGTCCCACACCCTTATGGTACTTGTGATGAATGTTAAAGCTCGTAGGAAAAAAACTAACCAACTACAAATGGAGACTTTCACTGAAAAAATAAAATTTGGTTTGTACTTTGTTGGGTTTGTCTTTTGTTTTATAATGAGGGGTCATGGCTGCACTTAAAAAGCATTTTTGTGTGGATAATTTGGGCAATGACTGTGTCCATGGAACGCGTGGATCAGCCAGTACTTCACAGTGCTTGTATTCTACTAGAAGTGAAAATAAAACCAGAACTGGGTCTTCTGGAGCCCCATTGAATTGTGGCTGTGAGTTAAATGTGGACTAAAATAGTTTCTGTGATCGCTCTTTCCTGCTTCTTTGTTCACAAGGAGCTGGAGAACGTGCAGACTCAGGCGGAGCACCGAGACAACTGTGCTTGGAGGCTGTTGGGGACCCCAGAGTGGGGGTCTCTGCCAGTACAGCCCAGCACTGCCAACCCTGCAGGCAGCTGTGGTTACCTTTGAAAGGGTGCAAGAACAAGGCTGGTGTAGATGACCTTTCCTCTGGATGCACTTGCATTGCTGGCAGTCAGTTGTTTCCAGGTGGAATTGTGAATGTCTATGGTGTTAATGTGATTATACCTATCCTCCACTCCGGCTGTGGCACTGGACCACCAGTAGTATCCTGGCTCCCTGCATGGACATGCTGAGATGCATCAGCTGTCTGGTAGGGTCATGCATCTCTAGGTGCAAAGTAGCTCTTTTTTGAGGACCAGGCAGTGCTGACTCTTCTGCCTTCCCTAAGGAATGGGAGTCCTGGTCAGTGCTGACTTCTCACCTCCCTGTGCTTGACATCCTGTCACTTAAGCTGTTGGCAGACATGGAACCTAGGAGTGGAGAGCTGTAGTCATGGCTGGTGGCACTGTGGCTATTCTGTGTGGTGGCCACCAGTGCTGCCTCTGCAGAGCTGCAGGATGTGCTCATGGAAACACACGGGATGGAAGATGTCAAAGTACTCCAGAAGGTTTTCCACTGTTCCCCCTTTGTCACTGTTTTTTGGTTTGTGCTCACTGTTCCCATTGCTGGTGTATAGGCAGGTTGTAGGTGGCTTGGTATTTGGTTTACTTTAGAAGGTGGAGTTGAATGCCAATCTAGAGAAGGAGAAGAAAGCTGATGAAGGGTCTGGAGAACAGGTCTGGTGAGGAGCAACTGATGGAACTGGGGTTGTTCAGCCTGAAGAAAAGGAGCCTGAGGGGAGATCTCATTGCTCTTTACAGCCCCCAGAAAGGAGGCTGGAGCCAGGTGGGGATCAGTCTTTTTTCCTTAGTAACAAGTGATGGGACAGGAGGAAATGGCCTTAAGTCGTGCCAGATGAGATTTAGGTTGGGCATTAGAAGAACCTTCTTCACTGAAAGGGTTCTCAAGGACTAGAACAGGCTGCCCAGGGAGATAGTTGAGTTCCTGTGCTTGGAACTGGTAGAGTTAGAGAATGGTTGGACTTGGTGGTTTTAAAGGGCTTTTCCAACCCAAATGATTCTGATTGCTCATTGCCTGGGCCCTGCAAAGTGTCTGGGACATGGGCTGGTGCTGTGAATCTGCTTTTGTCATCTCAGGCACGGATCTCTGCTTAGGAGATGGAAGAGGCAGCCCCTCAGCCCGGTTTGCTCTGCTTGGCTTCCTTCCACCTACTTGCTTTGTGCAAGCCACAGATGAGGAGGACAAACTCATCCCTTGGGAATGCTTCTGTGGGAGATGCTTGGCCATCAGCTCTTCAGAAATCTGTGGATGATTTGGATGTTTTCCCATCTAACAACCCCACCAAAAATTCCCTCTGCCTCTGGTGGTACGGCAGTATCTTTTTATTCCTGTTGCACTGAGAGCACTTCTCAGAAGAGAAGCCTCAGGAGATACAGAACCCACCACCTCCTTGTGCTGATTGTCAGCTTCCCAGTGCTGCAAGTTGAGTTTTTGGCTGTCTTCTCACAATCTCTTCAAACCCTGCTGCCTTGAGAAGCAGTCCAGTCGTCTGGATTCAGCTGCTCCATTTGTCCCTGCTCCTTCCCTGTTTCTTCTGCTGGCACAAGTGTTTGTGGAGCAACCTGGTGATGGGTCAGGGAAGGAGCTTGGGCTGGAACAAACTGTTTTCTTTGCTGAGCCAATGTGGGTCAACCAGCAGCTGCAGGGATGCTTGTGCCAGTATGAGGAGGGCTGGGGGCATTGCTGCTGTTCTTGGCTTCCATCTCTTTTAAGTGGCCAAGGCATTTTCATAGCTTGAATTTTGAGCATTGGCTTTTGTGTTCTTGTTACTGTTCTGCCTCTTGTCTGCTTCTCTAAAAGGACCTCAAAGGCTAGAGTCTGTTGCCTGTATATTTGCAGGTAACCTGCATTTTGAGAAGATCAGCTACAGATCTGGGGACTAACAGGAATCAAAAGTGGTTTTGGAGCTCCTTGTTTTTCCTCTCTCTTCTATATGAAAGCAGTAGACCTGGATGCCCTTCAGGTCCCTTGTGAAGCTGCTTTGAAAGCTTTTGATGCTGGTGTTCCAGTGTGAACTCATTTATGGTTCATTTCCACCATGACTTGCATCTTTTTCTGAAGATTGCACAAAACAGTTGCTCAAAGGGACATCAAATCTGCTTTCCTGATCATGGGATTGACTCACATGCATTCATGCTCTGCTGGCAGATGTTTTATTGCCCATATTTAAAGCCCTCCAGTATATAGCTGAACTTTCTCCAAGTTCAGTGGGTCCCAGCTCAAGCTTTGTACTCTCAGTGTGCCTCTTGCGTACCAGTATCATTCTACAGGACTGTGCATGAAATCTGAACCCTTGGGGTTTTCCTGATGTAGCTTCCCATTTCCCATCTAGGGTCTGCCAGGTTTCTTCCAAGCCAGGAAGTTTCCACTGGTATTTCTCAGCTAGTTAAGCTGTGTGGCTGATGGTGAGGTTCCTGTAGCACTGCCTTGGTTGCTTGGGTAGCCACAAAAGTTAGAATCCGTTCCCCAGAGCATGCAGCCTGTTTTGGTGTGTTTCTGCTGGCAGGACTCTGTAGTGGTGCATTTGTGCTGCTTTTCCATCATCTACTTGCATGCTGGTTTTATGGCCACCTACTCAAGCCAGTAGCTCTGCTTCTAGCTCTTTGTAGAGCTGTAGTTGAAAAGAAGACTCTGAGGAAGAAGATTTATGCTTTGTCACTCACTTTCTACAAGGTGAAGGTTTCTGTTCTGTCAGAACCCATGCAAAGGCTTTCATTACCCCAGATCTGTTTCTTCCATGTTCTGCTTTATATGAAGGTTTAAAGGCAATGTGGGTAGGGACAAGGCTTTCTGACATGCCGTGCTGGCCTGCAGGAAAGCTCTGTCTGTTCAGAAGAGGTTGGCTATTCTCCAGTACAGAGTGCAGGGGCTCAGTGTGCTGCGTGTGTGTGGTGGGGGCAGTTTTCCCCCTGAGCACTGATGTGCTGGGCTGGGGACACAGGAGCACAGTTTCACGTGGGCAGGGGACAAAGGCTGGGCCTGTGGTTTGCTGTTTCAGCTAAGCTGCTATCACGTTGAGCTATCACTGAACAGACTGGTCCTACCCTTCCTCTCTATCAGGTTGCACAGAGCTTATCTGAAGACTCTTCAGGGTGCCAGATCAACAGGAAATAATCTACCAGGGTTAGTTTTGTGCTGGTAAAACACCTCGAAGTGGCTCATCAGAGTAAGGTGAGACTACTGTTTGGGCAGCAGTTAGGTGCCAGCTTGATTTGCTTGCAAACTGAAGGCAGGGCAGAGCTTGTGCAGGCTGTTGTAGGCAACAAGGGCAGTGAGTAGCATGTGGGAATGGCAGTCCTGCCAGCTGCCTGCTGTGCAGGGCTAAAAGGGCAGTGTCTGCCTAGCTGGCTGTCAGGCCTGTGCTTAGAAGTGCCTGGACTGCTGAGGTCTCAGCTCCTGCTTGGCAGCCTGTGGGTCTGCAGAGATTTGTGGCATCTCCTCAGAGCTCAGCAGTGAGGACTGGGAAAGCAGGGGAGAGGCCTGCGCAAGACTGCTGCCAGGGCAGTGCTGATGGCCTTGTTTTGTTTCTGAGGTGGTTTCTTTGGGCAGGACATGGTGATGGTCTCAGTTGGAACCTGGGTGTTGCTGTGTCCTCAAGAGCTTTCCCAAGAGTGCAGGGGCACAGCCTTCCATGTGCCTGCCCTCGGCCTCTCCATCTATCTTGTTTTAGAGGTCTGGCTTGCTCCCGGTATTTGAGATATTATTTGAAACTTGTTGGGTCTGATCCATGCAAGGTGGTTTTACTGGCAACCATGAGGCTGAAACCCCACTACTCCTCTTCTCTTTGGACCGTGCCTTTTCCCTGCTGTGCCAACAGAAATCCTGGGGAGAGAGAATGAGGCACAGCCAGCAGCTTGCTGTCTGCCCTGGTGCTTTCTGTGTGGAGAACACCTTTTGCTGTCTCCCCCATAAGGATACCTCAACCAGAACAGCTTCATGGGCAGAGCCTTGCAGGTACTTGCTCTGCTGCAGTGTGGAGGAGAGCTGGAAGCTGCCCATGGGATGTGGTGATCAGATGGCAACCAAATAACCCCCGTGTCTGTTAGCTCCTGAGGGTGTCTAGGAACACCCACACGCTGTACTAGAGAGGAGTAGTGTTGTTGGTAGCAGCAGCAGCAGATGTTGTGTGTCTCTGTGGTAGGGTTGAATGAAGTTGGGGGTTTGTTTCTTGGTTTTAATTTCTTTTTAAATTGAGATACAGGTAAAATGGGAAGTTTGAAGGAAAAGGCTCAATCCTTGGTGCTTGAGCGTGTCCAGAGAAGGGCAACGAGGCTGCTGAGAGGCCTTGAGCACAAGCCGTATGAAGAGAGGCTGAGGGAGCTGGGATTGTTTATCCTGGAGAAGAGGAGGCTCAGGGGGGACCTTATTGCTGTCTACAAGTACCTGAAGGGTGGTTGTAGCCAGGGGGAGGTTACCTTCTTCTCTCAGGCAACCAGCACCAGAACAAGAGGACACAGTCTCAAGCTGTGCCAGAGGAAGTTTAGGCTGGAGGTGAGGAGAAAGTTCTTCACTGGGAGAGTCATTGGCTACTGGAATGGACTGCCCAGGGAGGTGGTGGAGTCACCGTCCCTGGAGGTGTTCAAGGCACATTTGGACGTGGCACTTGGTGCCATGGTCTAGTCTTGAGGTCTGTGGTAATGGGTTGGACTGGATGATATTTGGGGTCTCTTCCAACCCTGGTGATACTGTGTGATACTGTGATACTGTAATCCAGGATTAGATTTGGTTGTCTGAGTGGAAGGCTGCTCTGTCTTCGAATGACTGTGCAAAATCTCTTGTCAGTTTTAGGAGCATGCTCAGGCTTCTGTAGGAAGCTTTTCCTTCTCTGTTTGGGTCAGTGGATTTCACTAAGCAGCTTTTCTTGGTCATGTGCCAACTTTGGAATTTAATGCGATCCGCCTCTCTCTTAGCCTGACCCACAGCAGTGGATTTGGCTTTCCTTCTGCTACTGTGACCTTGCTTTGTCAGGGAGCTTTTGAAGATGACTTTCCCAGAGCATCTGCAACTTACAGGTTTTTAATTCTGTTTGTTTGTTTTGATTGAAATGGACTTTATTACTCTTGTGCTGCTAGCAGTGTTGTAGGTGCAGGTGAGCAGTAGATTTGCAAATGCCATGCAGTCAGCCTGTGTGCTGGAGAGGAGTTTGTGGTGCTGGATTTCTCAGCTTTATTTTGCTGAGGGAACTGCTTTTGAGCTGAATGAGCAGTGCAAGTGGTGGCACCAG
This sequence comes from Eubucco bourcierii, assembly GCA_013396675.1. Lineage (NCBI taxonomy): Eukaryota > Metazoa > Chordata > Aves > Piciformes > Ramphastidae > Eubucco > Eubucco bourcierii. Next base: position 81,998 of record VWZE01013804.1, on the reverse strand, counting down.
GATTGGGACTACACCATTCCACCTCTTCCCAACTCTTCAGACAGTGTTCTTACCCCTGTCTCCATTGACTTTTATGTGGTAACAGTGAAAAGTCCCCTCCTGATGTCACTTGTTGGAGTTGCTGTCCCGATGGTTTACAAAAGCTGGGTTTCAGGCACCAGTTACAGCTCATTTTTAGATTTCCACCTACCCAGGGTGAAGGTACATAGCTGATGTCTAGGTTGGTGGAGCATTTTCTGGATTTTGGGAGATGCTGCAAACCACAAACAGGTCTGGAACAGCTTCCGTCCAAGAACCGAGCAGCTGAATGTGGATCCTGCAGTGTTTGTGAGAAGAGAGGATGGTAGGAAGGGCACGGAAGAAATCTGTAGAATCAGGATTAATCTGGAGAGAGGATAGGGAAAAGCTGTTGACTCTGGGGCATGGAGTAAACCCAGGGAATGGCAGCTTTAGAGACTAGCTGCAGACAGTGGCCTGTCACACAGCTTGTGTTTCACCTGTGGAGTTGGTTGTCATGTGCATTTATGAAAGCTAAACGTTTACTTGGATTGAAAAAAGAGTTGGGTTAATTCTGGAAGACCCATTGGATGGCAAAGGAGATGGGTACAGAACCTGTAAATGCAAAGAGATCTCTGGCACAAGCAGCCTGTGAGTTATTCATAGCACATGCCATGAGTGTCCTGGGAGATAAGGCTGTCCCATGCTCTGTCCCCAGTGCCAGGCAGCCTCTGCTGGACAGGAAATACTGGCTTTAGATGGACACTTGGCCTGACCTTGTGTGGCTGTGCTCTGGGTGTTCCTATCCTGCTGCTCTCCTGACCTCTTGCAGGCACTTGTTAGGACAGGACCGAGAAACTGGACTTGAGGGTATGGAACCGTTCAGATGAAACATGCATCAGTATATGGGAAGCAAACCCACTGACCCCATCATGTATGTGGCCACTGTGTCCTGAGCCCCTAAAAGCAGTCAGGGGGTTGAGTGTGAAACTCAGCAGGTGCTTCTAGGGCAGTTGTGAGACAGGAGTGACTGCAGCACTTTGAGGGAGGACCAGGTGTAATAAGGCCTTGCAAGGGCCATTCTCATCATCCAGCTGTCGCTCTACGTACAACTGGTGGATATGCAGCTGGATCCAGCCTCACCATTTAGCTCCTGGAGTCCTGCCTCTCACAGCCACACTCCTGGGTCAGAGGCAGATGGCTGTCCTGTGCTGTGGCTGTGTCTTGGTAATGTGCAGAGGATCAGGCCCTGCTAGGGCAGGGGCTGTAAGTTTCCTCTCCTGTGTTTGTGAGGTTTCTCCTTGGCCACTCCAGACACACATGTAGTTGGGAATACTGAATGGCTCTGCCTTTGCTGCACTCTTCTGTTGGGAAATGAACATCTTAGTGAATAAAGAAGGTCAAACTGCTAGAAGGAATTGCTTCTCAGTTAAGCAGTCTGTAGTCACCCTTGAAACTCAGCTGGTTTTAAGTCCTGAGTGCACTGCCACAAGTAGTGTACCTGCATTTAAAGGACTCTTAACTGCTGAAGCCAGGAGAAAGCAGTCTGATACTCAGTCAGCACTGCGAGTTTCATCTTCATCATCATCTTGCATGAAGTACAAAGCCGAGTCAGCTTTGGAAATAATCACAAGGCCACAGACTTGACCCCACATATGTGCATGCACTGTCCTCCTTTTGGCACATGATGTGGTATCCCCCTGCACTGGTTTGTGAGGGTCACAGTGTGGTGGCTATGTGGACATGCCTTAGGAAAGGGCACTGAGAATTGATTTCACAAAGAGGTCTTCCACGGAGCACAGAGTCATTGTGGCAGCTTTTCAGCAATACAGGAGTGATTCATTCACTGCCTTCCTTCTTGCTGACGAAGCTGGAGGTCTTAGATGCTTGGGTACTTTACACCTGCTGACAAAGGCAGCTGTCTAGGTGGACTGGAAGCAAGCTGTTATGTCTGCTCCTTGGAGAGAATCTGGAAAAAGAGAAGGTACTTGTTCAGAGGTTCTGAATTTATCTTTGAAGGCACAGGAAGGAGGCTTTTCAGTTGCATCATGAGGGGTACATGTGAAGTAGGTTCTCTTCGGTCATACCAGAGTGGTGGCTCTGTCCTTCTTGGCTGATCTCTGATTAGAACATCTCAGAAACACCTGGTGCCCAGGATCCTCATGGGTAGATGCTGGAGCTCTTTGCATTGCACCAAGGGAGTTTTTCAGGCTTGAAGACAGGTTGGCCTGTGTTGTGTGCAAGACTGGAAGCTGTCTCGTGGCAGGTTTGCCCTTACCAAGAGCAGGCAGCAGCTTCTCTCTGTCTCTCGCTATTCTCATCTTGTGGGAAGTCAAAACAGATGCATTTAGTCAGCCCTGAGGCTAGGGGTGGAGGGAATCGTGTCCCTCTAAGGTCTGTGCACACAGGACCGTGTGCCTGTATGCAAGGCATGTCTGTGCAGGCTGTGTCATGAATTCCCAGACTTTTGGGGGCCTGTGGTATTTGCTGAAACCCAACCTTCATCCACCTACAGCTGGGTCCTCCCTTTCTGTCGTTCCGGCTCAGCTGAGCACTGCCCTATTGGCAACCAGCCCAGCTTCTGTGACTGAGCTGGCAGCTGGTCTTCAGCTCCTTTTAGATGAGATTCTCTTCTCCTAACCCAATCCAGATCATCCCCTGCTCCCCTTTGTTGACCTATTTCCCCCCTGCCACTGTGTACTTTCTCAATGGTGAGCTTCACTCTTCACACAGCTCCCTTCCTGTAGCAGCTGCTGTGAGCTGTGGGAACAGGGTGGGGATGCTGGGACAGGCAGCTCATGTTCCAGGGACCTAGTGCTTGGTTTGGGCTGAGAGGGACCTTCCAGGCTGTCTGGCTCACCCACTTGGCAAGACAGGGATCATTCAGGATCCTCAAAGCCTCCTTTAGTTTAGTGCCAAATGTCTCCAAGGATGGAGATGTCTCTGCCTCTGGTCCTGCTCTAGGACCTGGCCACTATCAATGAAACATCCTTGCATATTGAACTCATGGTGCATTTAAAATAAATAGACACTCAACACTGTAACCACTGAGTTTAATCCAAGCAGAGCTTTTCTACTTCTTTATGGTAACCTCCCACCATTTGAAGTGGGCTACAGGAGGGCTAGAGAGGGACTTTTGACAAAGGCATGGAGTGACAGCACAAGGGATGATGGCCTCAAACTGGGAGAAACTGGATTTAGATTAGACATTAGGAAGCAATTCTTCCCCGTGAGGGTGGTGAGGCACAGGAACAGGATGCCCAGAGAAACTGTGGAGGCTCCAAGCCTGGCAGTATTGAAAGCCAGGTTGGATGAGGCCTTGAGCAGCCTGGTCTAGAAGGAGATTTCCCTGCCCATGGTAGGGGAGTTGGAGATAGATGGTCTTGAAGGTCTCTTCCAATCCTAGCCATTCTGTGTTTCTTTCAAACTTGCATGTCTGCTAAATTAACTGGATGTTTATTCTGTCTGCCATGTGGTGGGGGAAGGCACTGCCCCTCTTGACTTGAATTTTTCTTTTTTGGTCCCCTGTGGGTTGACTTAGGACAATGCAAGGAGGGAGCTGGAAGAGACTTAGATCTGTTGTTCCTTTCAGCTTCCCATTACTAGCTTGTGGTTGTATGTGTGTTAGGAGAGGAAGAAATACAGGCTTGTTGAATAAGTGAGGTTGGAGGGTGCCTGTAGAGCTCTCTGAGCTGATCTCCAGTACAAGCTGTTTTATGAATTGTTCCTCTGGGTGTCCACAGTGAAATAGGTGTCCTTCCAGCCTGAAGGAGCTGTGTGGTCCCTGCCCCACTGTGTGCAGCCTAAACAGGAGGGTGGGCAGGATGAAAGCAAGTCTCTCTGATTCCTTTGGCATTCTGGTTACCCAGTGGGTTTTATTTAAACACTCTATCATTAGTATTTATGTCTGAAACCCGCTCCTGGGTAGGGATTAGTGCCAACTTTGATGTTCTTGCTGTACTTGCATTGCTCTGTGCCCTCTATCATGTCTCTAGAAGAGGACTGTTCTTAAAAGAGATTAGAAGAACCAGAAATGGCCACTTGCTGATTGCTGAGCAGTGAGAAGGAGATTGTGGTGCCTGGCTTCGGGTGGGCAAGGGTGGCAGTGAGTCACGAGCTGTTTTTAGAGGGAGGTCAGTGGCTTTTGATACTGCAGTCACTTAGCTGCTTGGACTGGACCCAGAGCTCATTAAGATTTAATTCATGACTGATTCTTAAGGAATCTCAGTCTCTCAGTGGTCTTAGCAAAAACCTTAATGGGAGGCGACTCTCAAGCTTGTGGTTGGTCTCTGGTACCTGACTGGAGGTGCTGAACTGTGTCCTCAGTGTCCAGTCCTGGCTGACCAGCACAGACACCAGCCCTGATGCCCAAACCCTCATGAGGCACTTTGGCAAGTTGTCCAACGTGGGTCTTGGCTCCCATCAGTTGCAGCCTGTAGGATGTTCTGCTGGGCCCTGCTGGCACACACTGTGCTCAGAGTGAGCCTGACACCCTCCTGACTGTGATTTCTCCCCTCTCCTAGGCCTGAGGACAGAGGTGGGACGATGTCGGAGGTGCGACACGACAGCACCAGCAGTTTACAGCGGAAGAAACCACCATGGCTGAAACTGGACATCCCCGTGCCAGTGCCCATGCCAGTGGCAGAAGAGCCCCAGTTTGTGCAGGTACAGAGGCTGGGGACAGGAGGGAGGGTCTGTGGAGTTGTGGGGGGTGTATGTGGAGCCCCACAATGCTGAGAGTGTGCCTGTGGTCTCCAGCAGTCCAGGCTGAGAGAAAGGCAGTGTGTGATGGTAGGTCACCAGGCCATGTGAGAAGGGGCAGAGCCACTGCCTAAATTTATGATCAGTAATTAACTCCCCCTTGAAAGGCATGTGTGAGGGATGAGAGTGGGTTGTTGATGTGCTCACATCAGGGAATGTGACTGTTTGGATCATGGGGATTGTGAAAAGTGTCCTGGCTAGGGATTATGGGAGTGAGGAATTCAAACAAGCATTTCTTAAGGGGACTGGAGGAGCAAAGGGCTCCTAGAGAAACATTGGGGGCTGGAAGTGCTGAAATGAGCAGGGAATAAGTCTGACTTAGGAACAGACAAGATAATGCCAGGCTCTTGTCAGTAACAGCAGGGAAAGAACAGTTATTGGCAACACAAAGCTGTTAACAGCATGAGGAACACAAGAGAATCATGTGGGATGAGGAATAAGTAACATTGAAGAGTGGCAAAGTGGAGATGGAGTGAGAGGTAATGGGCACTGTTTAAGTAGGAGAGTAAAACATCCCTATTTGTGCTGGGACTAGGAAAAGGGACAAGAATTTCTGCTACAAGGTGATGAAGACTCTCATGTAGGTGTGAGACCTGGGTGGGATGATTGATGGCTGCTGGCATGACCTTACTGCTTGAAGAGACTACCTGACCCCAGGGCAGAGCCAGAGGCTTCCTGCTGCCCAGCTCCATGGCTGGCCTGCAGTGCTTGGGTTCCTTTGCTTAGCCGCCAGAGAGATTGAGGCTTATGAGGCTTCCCTGGAGGGGAGCTGAGGGCACGCTGGTCTGCAGAGAGAACTTGGGCTTCACTTGGAATAGCAAGGCCTCGCCCTTTGGCTGTGCCTTGATCTGGGGGCTAAAGTGCACTTCAGTTACGTGACAGCTTCTGGCAGCTAAGTCTTGGTCCTGGGCTTCCCTTGGAAGGAAAGTGATTTGGGTTCAATATGCAGGGATTAGAAGTGGAATGCAAAGTTTTAACAGCACAGATCAAAGCCTTCCAAATCGATTATTTAAGGATGTTCTCTTACCTGCAATATCTAAATCCAACTGGGCAGCTTCTGGAGAGACCTTGTGTACTTAGGATGGAAACTGTCAGAAGTGGTGATCCCTGGAGGCCTGGTGTACACAGCATAGCTGGCATGATGAGAGTGGGCTCTTTTGCCTTGTAGCCTGAGTATCTCTGTATTGTTTTCACATAAAACATATCAGTTGTGTTAAGATTAGTGGAAATGATCAGCTTTCTGCACTGGATTAGCAAGTAGCCTTGAGGCAGAGACAATGTCTGACCAGAGAAACAGTTGATTAGAGCTTCACTTGCCAGAGGGACAGTCTACTCAGCCTGCCCTTTACAAATGGGAGATGATGCCTCTGCCAGGTTGATGAAAAATTAATCCAGAGCAGCCCTGGGGAGGCAATTGTATGAGCTGAGAACAGTCTGGTGAGTTTTGTCATATGTGGTAGGTTACACTCAGCCAAGAAATGCCAAGAGCTCTCAGACCTGAGTGTGTTCAGACAATTAGGTTATGAGCAAAGCCATTGTGGCTTTCTCAGCTTGTTTAGCCTGCACCAGGCAGCAGCTGGAGCACAGATCCACCCCACAGCTCCTGCGGACTTTCGCTGCAGATAGTCACTTAGGAAGCAAATCTCAGTGTGCTTCTCTTCCCCTTCTGCAGTGGTCTAGGAGTGTGTGGCCTGGCTTCCTTCTGGCTAGAAAAAGGCAGGCAGTATGTGCTGCAGGAGCTTGTGTGATGCAGCTCATCTCTGAACAGACATCAGTCAACAGGCCAGGCTAGAGGCAGCCCGGATGGGGACCTCCCACAAAACACAGGTGCTGCAACCTTGTTGCTGACTGGTCCGTTCCTGGCCAGCGTGGACACAGGCCCCAGTGCATGCACCCAGTTCATGTCTGGGCCGTTTGGGTGGGTGTTGAATTGCTGCCTGACTGTTTCACAGCCTGACTGGCCTTGTGTAGCATCACTCTGACTCCCCTCCTGCTTTGTGCGGCAGCCCACCAGACGCCAGGCCTTCCTGCGCAGTGTCAGCATGCCCGCCGACAACACCCGCGTACCCTCCCTGCCCAACGAAGGCAGGAGGCCAGTGCTGCAACGGCAGACCTCCATCACCCAGACCATCAAGAGGTGAGACACTGGTTCCATGGAGCCTGCTTTAGTGAATTCTGCCATCCACTGCCTTTATTTCTAGGTTTATAGTCCTCTGCTTGCCCTGGTGCCTGACCCTTGGTGGAATGCTGCCACGGCAGGATTAGATTCTCTCCATTGTTGTCTATCATGAGATTGCAGAAGAGGGTGGGTGCAGATGGATCCCCAGTAGATAAACCCAGTGGTGCTGTATAGCTTCTTCAGTAAGTCCTGGGAGGAAGATTATGATCACCAGGACAATGAATGCTTCTTGACACTTTTTGGTTCAGAAAAATGTTGACTGCCTCCATACCCCAAGGAGTTGACCCCAGGTGAGTATCAAGATGCCTCAGGCTCTCATGTTTAGCTGAGGCTGTGTGATGCAGTGTGCAGGGCTTGCTTTAATCTTGTATCTGAGAGCACAGGATTGCTGGGGGAAGCAGATCAAGGCTTTCCACACCTTGGCTCCTAGCACTAGCTTGTTGGCAGGTCCATGATGGAGAGTAGGGAGAGGCTGCTTGGAGCCTCTCCTGCACAGCACAGAGGGTTATCATTTGTCCCCGTGACCCGCACGTCCCTGAGACATGGCCACAGTGCTCCTCCTTTCCTCCCTGTGGCAAAGACTTAGCCCAGTTCATCCAAAGGGAGTGGTTCTCTCGACTGCTCTCCTGAGATGCCTAGCTTGTATCCCTGGCAGTGTGTCAGGCCTGCCTGGATCCCAGGAACATCCCTGGAATCCCACAGGTCAGGGGCACTTTCCATCAGCCAGGCTTCGCCTACTCAGAGAAGCAACTTCCCAGATATGGGAAGGATTGGCCTCCCACTCACTGCTTGCCTTCACCTCAGATGTTCCCCAGCTGCCTTGGTGGTGAAGCTCTCCCACAGAAACTGTCTGTGATCCTGCTTCTTGTGAGGTTGTGAAGGCTGAGCCATGAAGTCTGTTTCTCTTAGAGCTGTGGGCAGCTTCTGAGGCTGTCCTTGCACACCTAGACTACCTTTTCCCTCACCTTCCTGCCCTGGTCCTGCTCTTTGCCAGGAGGATTAGGCAAGAGCACATCAAGGATGAGGAGATATCCTTGGTGCTGTGGAGGCCCTGACAAGGATTGTGCAGGAGGGCCAAAGGAACCTTCTCCCTCAAATGTGCACAACGTGCAGCTTGTGTGCAGGGCGGAGAGGCTGGGGAACTGCAAGCCACTTTGGTGTTGGGGAAGCAAGTTTGCCCTCAGTGCTGCTACCAGATGGAGAAGACACCTAGAGCTACAGCAAAGCAGGAGTGCTGGAGAGTGGTGGTGAAGCTCTCACACACTGAGGGAGATACTCATGTGCTGGCACTGGGGCTGTGGGCGGATGTGTGGCTGTTTAACCAACGGACCCTGTGACATCTCTTCTGCCTGCCCAGGCTGTTATGGGAAGTGCTGGGGTTCAGGTTGGTGGCTGCATCCCTGCCTCTGCTTAATGGTCTGTGTAGACTTTTTGTACCCTGGCACTACATCTGGCCGCACAGGCAGTGGCCCAGAGTTGTGCACATGGGTTTGGAAGTCCTGTGAGTTTACTTCTCAGGGGGTGCATGTGTGAGTTCAGTGCTATTTTGGAGTGCTGAGTTGTGTCATGCAGGGTGTTGTGCAGCACGGGGTGGGAGTGTCCAGGGCTCTTCCTCCTGGAGGAGGGTGACTTCTGCAGAGTGCTGTGGGGTGTGGGTAGAGCAGCAGATGCAGCAGTGGGAATGTCTTTCCCAGGGGCAGACCTACAGGAGGTGAACACAACATGACTAGCAATAAAAGCATGAAGTAAGTGGATCAGAAACAAGGACAGAGAACTGGAAAGTACCAAGGAAAGGCCTAAAAACCTGTGCTACATTTTAGCAGAGCTAGGAATGCAGTGGAGAATTCCAGGTCGGGCATCCATGAAGGTGTCTTAGGGATTTATTTTGTGAGTTTAGGGAGGCTGACCGCCAGGATTTCTTTTTCTTAACACAGCCCCCAGAATGTGAAGCTGTTCTGGCAGGAGGCCTCCACACCATCCTGTTCCCTGGGGCTTAGAGGATACAGATCAAGTGTGAGCCTAAGATCAAGCCTTTGTGGTCCAAAACATGGTGTAGAGTAATTCATGTGCTTGAGTGTAGGCATTTAACACCACCTCCAGTCTTCCAGAGTGTCCGAGGTGGCCAAGCAAGGCATCGGATGTCAGACAGATATGTGCAACGGGCAATATCCTGCCAGGGTCAACCAGAAGGGGCCCAGAGCACTTCTAGTGGCATAAGGCAGCTGTGTTTCAGCAGATGGTATCTCAGCCTGCTGACACCTCTGTAGTTTCACACTCTACTGTCCAAAGCCAGCCAGTGGGGTCTGTAGCCAGGTGTATAGGCAGAGGGTGGCAGATCACAGAGGTGTGGGGCTTGAAGGGTATTGTAGTGTCCCTGATATCCTCAGGAGCAATGGGAGACCTGTGCTAAACGTACAGATGCACCCAAAGGATTCAGCAGCCTCCCTGCTTCAAAGCTGGTGTTGTGTGGCTCGAGTCTGGTCTTTTGCATCATGTTCTGAGCTGGAGGCCACTGTCACGTGTTGTGTGGCACAATGGCTGTTAACCGGGTTATGGAAGGAGCTGGGGAGGTGCTGGCTGCAGGTGGCTGCTCCTCTCCACAGACCTGCAGCCCCTTCCCCATAGCTCTCTTTTCTTTGCAGCAGACAGGTTCGGTTTCAGAGGAGTCAGACCCTGCCCCTGCAGGGGCAGCGGGGCAGGAGTCCCCTGAGAAAGCGGCAGTCCCTGCCCCGATCCTTCTTCAGGTACTGCTAGCGCTGAGTGTGAAACCCACCCCTGCATGTGTGTGCAAGGGCTGTTGTGAGCTGCACAGATCCTGGCTGCTGCTGGGACCACGGTGCCTTCCCAGGGCTGGCCAGGAGGCCTGCAAGCAGGCAGGAGTGAGAAAGTTCACGTGTGCTTCTAACCAAGGCAGTCATCACTCCTACTAAACGTGTAGGCAGCTGTCAGTGAGCAGCATGGACTAACAAGCTGTCCACCCGCCAGCCTCACTCCCTCCTGCCTTTCCTAACAAGCTGTCAACCTCCTAATGTCCACCATGGTTGCAAGATCTCCCCAGGGCAGCCACAGCACAGCCTGGCTCTGGCGGCATCAGTGCAACATGTGGTGCATACCTGTCTGGGCACCAGAGCCTCCTTGGGGCAGAAGGAGAAGGAAAAGAAGCAGCACAGAACAAATGCTGCTTGCATTGGACCGACGGAGCTCAGGAGCTGGTGAATGGAACAGAGCATCCACTCCTTCCCTGTTGACATATTGGCTCTTCCTAATCCAGCTGGGACTGTCTTCTTTTGGAGGTGGAGGTCTTTGTTTACTTAGCACCAAGGAGATGAGCTGTGCCCAGGAGTCCTGGGCACGATGGCTCATTGAGCACCACCTCCAGACTGGAGCTTATTGAACCTTTAAATCAGACAATGTGGCTTTGTGTGTGGCGGGCACTGCACCTAATGCCCAGGAGTCCATTCCTGTCCAACCTTCTTCACTGCTGCCTCTCTGGCACTGTACCTACCTTTGGTGACTGCATTTGGTCTTGGGCTTTAAGGGTTGATGATATAAGAGCAAGATCTGACCTCTGACGTTGGTGTGTTGCTCATTACAGTGCTCCAGGGAGTCTGTAGGACATGATGGGGCTGCCCAGCTGGACAGGGTCTTTCAGCATCTTCCCAGGGTGCGCCAGATACTCTATAGCGAGCTCTCTTGGGCTATCCTGACAGCTCTTTGTCTCAGCCCTGGACCAGCCAGCAGTGGTCTGTGGCAGTTCATGAGTGGTCCTCACAGTGTTGTGGCAGTGCTGGTCTTTCCCTGGAAGCAGGGGCATGGTTCCAGAGGGCTCTGAGATACTGCTCTTGGTGCAGTGGGTGCATGCACAAATGATTTGTAGTCCTCTCCCTTTGAGAAGTGGCCCCAGGTGAGGACTTGTCACCCAAGGTGTATAACCTTGATGTTATAGCAGTCCATGAGAAGCCCTCTGAGGTGTGAGGCCATTCTGTGGTATGCATTGTGCCAGAGCAAAACCTCTGTGCTATGGGCTCGGTTTGGGTCTGCAGGCCAAGGTGCTGACCCTAGGCCTTTGCTTTGATGACATGTGTGTCTGGGGGAGCAGAGCACTGCTCCAAGACATGCATCTAGCTTCATTTCTGAGTTATGGCCTCTCTTGACTTGCTGGACTGTGTGGAGAAGCCAGGTGAGACCCAGCAGTGGCCTGTGCGACTTCATGCCTGCTGAAGGGTCTGCTGTGGATCATGGAGGGAAAGGGAAAGGCTGACAGCAGCGTGGCTGGCATCTGGAGGGTTTAGCTGGAGAGGCTGTGGGTGTCATATTCACACCTGTTTTATGTGGTGGCAGGACACCTTCACCTGTTGGTTAGTGGTACAAAGCACAGGACTGGTTTCCTGTCTCCAGTGCACCAGCTTAGTTCCCCACTATGACCCAGTTGTGGACTTAGCCCAGCCTTTATCCCAGTGTGTGTTTTAATGCTCCTCAGTGAACTGTGAGACCTTGCTTCTCAGCAGCTGGAAACCCTGTCCCTGGGCTGGAGAGCTGAGGCCAAGGGTTTGGGTTTGGCTTGGAACTTTCAGGTTTTGATGCTTGGGCCAGAAAACTGTAGGCTGGCACAGCTTGTCATCTTCTGAGGAGAATTTACCACGGTGGGAAGGGCTTAGCAGGCTGCAGTGGTCTTTGTGGGTAGAGGGTAGCAGCTGTCCTGAAGTATTTGAAGGCTGTTGTTAGCCTGACTTACCCTGATCCTGCTCTGCCTTTCTTGGGATTTTGCTTCTGATCCACTGCTCTTCTGTGACAGCAGCCACTTGGCAACAAACCTACTCCATGGCTTCCATCTTGTGCTTCTGCTTCTGCCATCAGCAGCTCAGAACTGTATGTGTCTGCCTTAGCAGGGATCAGGACCATGGCAAACATTTGCCATTGGTGATAACCTTTGCCATCAGAGAAACCCCGCTGCATGAGGAGGAGAATTTGGGAGTGACCTGAGAGTGCATGGGAGAGCCTGGGAGAGAGCAGTGAATTCTGGTGGCTCTTGGGAGAAGCCACAGAGCCATGACACTGCAGTGCCACACTGGGGCCCTGGAGCTGACCTGCAGGTGGTCAGTGTGCTCAGCAAGGCAAACCCAGCCCTTTCACCAGGACCTTCTCTCAGCTCTGTTTATGTTGCTTTCTTTTAGAAGAACTCAGCACAAACTGTCCTTTACACAGGGTGGACCCCTCCTGTCCTTTCCCTTCTGTCTGAAGAGACAGAATGCTGCTGATGGTTGAACGTTGCTGGCCAGCATCTGTCAGGTTGCTAAAGCCAGCTGAGGACAGGTGGCGAGCTGTTTGTGGGCAAGAGTTCTGCCTGGCTTTGAACTGGGGTGGGCTGGAAGCGACCACCAGGGCGTTTCTCTTTTGATAGGCATAGTCCCAGCAGGCGTAATGCTTCTTTGCACTTGTGTACTGGCATCTTTCAGAGGCACAGCAGACTGGTTTGGGGTGAGCAAAGACAGTGATGCCACTCAGAAGTGGCAGAGGAAGAGCCTCCGGCACTGCAGCTTGCGCTATGGGAAGTTGAAGCCTCAGGTCATCCGGGAGATGGACTTGCCCAGCCAGGACAACATTTCTCTGACGAGCACAGAGACTCCCCCTCCTCTCTACGTCGGGCCCTGCCAGCTGGGTATGCAAAAGGTGAGTACCCTGGGGCAGAGGCAAGGCTACAGTGAGTTTTCTGCAGTGTCTTTGCCACTTTGGCAGCATTGACCTACCCGTGGGCTTAAGTTGTGCCTGCCATGTCTGGGATCCATGCTCAGACACTTCTCAGGTCTCAGATACAGTTTGGCAGACTCCCTCCTTCAGCAGCCTCTGTGCAGTCTCGTTGGCTGAGATCCCTTAGCTGTTCAGGTGACGGGCTTAGCTCTGTTTGTCCCGTTGTGACTGTGGTGCTGATTAGATGTGTGCAGCATGTCCAAGAGCTCTCAGCTCAGGATTTTATCTGCCATTTTGCAAGGACAAAATTTTGTTCTATGTGGAGCGGCTGGCATCCTGGGCCCATATATACACTAAGAGGCCTGGTATCACTTGGGAAACTGGCCTTGGTCCTTGTCCCAGGCAGAGTGCTCAGCTACTGTCCTCATAGACACTGGTTCTGGTTTAGGACTTTGAGAAGTGATTCTCATAGGTCCTCAGAAATTGTTTTGAGCACCTCAGCCCTTAAGCGTGACTCTGGAGGACTAGGCCCAGTCAAGCACATCCAGCTGGCAGCACTTCAGAGCTGACCCACCATGTCCCAGCTCTTCCCTTTGCTCCCCTCAGTGATAGTAATGGATGTGGCTGATTACTGTGCATTAGTGAGCTCCACTGCAACCGGGGCAAGCAGTGAAACAAATTCCTTCCTCAGCAGGTTAGTCTGTGACCTGAAGCCTGGCTGTGGCACTCAAGCAGTGGAGAACAATGTGCATCTTTCAATCAAGTTCCACCTTGTTGTGCCCTTTCCTGCTTTCTTAATAGCTGAGCTGTCCTGCAGTTAGTCTTTGATCACAGAAGACTCAGAAATATTGTTGGGCTCTCTGTGGACTACATGAAATCAGAGCATGGCGTCAGGAGGTGTGAGGCCGTAAAGCTTTGTGTTGAGTGTACAGCTGTGGATTAAAAATGGCTTATAAAGCATTAGGATACTGCACAGAAGTCTTAGGGGAGCCACAGCTGTGGCTAGATCTGTAGCTGAAGGCAGTATTTTCGTTAGGTTGATTGTTTGGAGGAATTGAGAGCTTTGGCCTGGAGAGCCTCAAAGAAGGGCTTGCAGCTCCCGGAAGCCTCCCTGCTTTTTCCAGCTGTTTACAGCTTAGCTAATGGAAGCAGATGTAAATATACAGGGAAGCTTCATCAGGGCACTCTTAAAATCCTCACTGGCCAGCACCAGAAGGGAAACTAGCTGGAGACACAGCATGGCTCTTTCCAGGGATTTTTGAAGCTTCTGTGCAGACAGCACATTCTCTGCAGAGCTCTGTGGCACAGGAGATGGATGAGGCAGCTTGGGGCTGAAGGAGATGTGGACACTCCTGTGAACATCAGGAACATGATGGGTAGAAATAGTCAATACAGATAAAAGATAAAGGAGAGAAAAAAAAATCCCAAAACTATAGGACGAGAAGTTTGAGGACTTGACTTTGAGACTTACAAAAGGTTATTCTGTATCTCACTGCTGTGGAATTGCTTGTTGGTCCATCCATAGATTCATAGAAAGGTTTGGGTTGGAAGGGACCTGTCATGGGCAGGGACACCTCCCACCAGCCCATGTTGCTCAAGGCCTCATCCAGCCTGGCCTTCAACACTTCCAGGGAGGAAGCATCCACAACCTCCCTGGGCAGCCTGTTTCAGTATCTCCCCACCCTCACTGCAAATAATTTCTTCCTTGTCTCTAGTCTCCCCTCCAGCAGCATAAAACTGTTGTCCCTTGTCCTGGCACTCCCAGCCCTTGTGTAAAGTCCCTCCCTAGCTCTCCTGGAGCGCCTTCAGGTACTGGAAGGCTTGGAGCCATCTCTTCTCCAGGCTGAACAGCCCCAGCTCTCCCAGCCTGACCCCACAGAGGAGGTTCTCCAGCACTCTGATCATCTTCATGGCCTCCTCTCCACCCTCTGCAACAGTTCCATGTCTTTCTTGTGCTGGGGGCCCCAGAGCTGGACATATTCCAGGTGGGGTCTCTGGTGAGCAGAGCTGAGGGGCAGAATCCCCTCCCTAGTCTGGTGGTCATCCAACCTGGCTCTGGGTGTGAAGATTGAAGGGGGAGGGTTTGGTAGGGAAAGGTTTGGGGGTAGCTGAACTGATGGTTGCTTCTCTTGGCAGATCATAGACCCCTTGGCCCGCGGGCGAGCCTTCCGGGTGGCCGATGACAGCGAGGGCTGCAGCGTGCCCCACACGCCCATCACGCCGGGCGCCACCTCGCTCTGCTCCTTCACCAGCTCGCGCTCAGGCTTCAACCGCCTCCCGCGCCGGCGCAAGCGCGAGTCCGTGGCCAAGATGAGCTTCCGAGCTGCCGCCGCGCTGGTGAAGGTACTGCTGGTGGAGAGAGCCTGGGAGGAGGGTGAGGGGCAAGGAGTTGTCACACAGAATCACACAGAAATAGCAGGTTGGCAAAGCTCCTCAGGATCACCAAGTCCAACCTCTAACCCTACTCTACAAGGTTCACCTTAAACCATATCCCTAAGCACCACATCCAAATGCCCCTTAAACATATCCAGGGTAGGTGACTCCACCACCTCCCTGGGCAGCTCATTCCAGTGCCTGACCATTCTCTTTGTGAAAAAACTTTTTCTTAATGTCCAATTTAAACCTACCCAGTCTCAGCTTGAGGCCATTCCCCCTTGTTCTGTCTGCTGCTGAGGGCAGAGCAGCAGTGGAGGGCTCAATACCAAGGCACCTGTTGTCCTGCTTCAGCCCTTTGTCTGGGAGGCAGGACTTGTAGGGCGCTAGGTTGTGGTACAGGTTTTGCTTTCCCTCTGTTGGCCTGAGGGCTTTGATTCACATGGACAGCAGCCTCAAAGTGTTCCAGTTCAGCCTGGACCTCTCTCTGGTCCATTGGCACCTGGTCTGTAGCCATGGAAAAGCAGAAGTGCCTGAGGCTCTTAATAAGCAGCTCTCTCCATTCTGCCATGGCTCTGTTTTCCTGGGCTCAGCGACCTTTCTGCTGTGTCCAATAGCAGCCATCACCATCATTTGGTCAACACTGTTGTACAACACGTGGTAGAGGAGCACGTTAGAAGCCTCACCTGCAAGGGAGATGGGCACTGTGGATGGGGAAGTGGAGTAACACCTGTGAGTCTCACCGGGCAGGTGTCAAACAGCAGCAGCTCTGCTGTGCTCCATGCACAAGCAGTGAAGCAGCTCAGCACTGGAGCTCCCTGTGCGCAGGCTGGGGTGGCTCTGCAGGTGCTTGAGGTCTGATTTCTGGCAGAGAGATGACGCCACTCTGTCTGGCTGCAGGGGCGCTCCGTGAAGGACAGCACCTTGAGGAGGGCTCAGCGGCGCAGCTTCACCCCAGCGAGTTTCCTGGAGGAGGACACGGTGGATTTCCCAGATGAGCTCGACACCTCCTTCTTCGCTCGGGTGAGGGGCAGCACTCTGGCCTGCTGCTGGCCCCAGAGGCAGTGCCAGACTCTAGGTCTGGCAGGACAATGTGTTGCTTAGGGCAGAACTGCTTTCTGCTGGGGTTGGTGTGTCAGATATGATGCTGGCTTCTTCTGATGGACTTCTGTTTCTCTGCCCAGGAAGGAGTCCTTCATGAGGAGCTCTCTACTTACCCAGATGAAGTATTTGAGTCACCATCAGAAGCTGCAATCAAAGATGCTGAAGTGAAACCTCTGGATCAGACAGATCTCACAGGAGGTGCCTTGGACAAAAACGAGCTTGAAAGAAGCCACTTGCTACTGTGAGTATCCTGGAAGCTGCCAAAGCCTAACATGGGGTGACCAATCCATTCAGAGTGGGGATTCCTGCACGGAGGAAGCCAGAATGTGAGCACTGTGGGTGCTTGGTGCAGAGCTCGAAGAGCAGTGCAGGGTTGGATTTTCTTGAAGCCCTACTTAAGACGTCCTGCCCCAGCTCCCCAGGCATGTGAAAGGTGACTCTGGGGCCACCACTGCAACCTCTCCAGCAACTTCCATTCTCGTGAAATGTATGATACCCTGAGGAAACAAAAGACACTTTGGATCAGCTGTGAGGGTACTTGGGGCCCAGCCTTTGGCTATGGAGAAGGTAGCAAAGACGAGGAGTCTGCTGCCGTTGCCACAGTCACCAGGAACAACAGTTCCAGGAGCAGTGTGAAGCACTGTGGAGTGTCGAGCTGGGCCACATTCCTCACTTGAAACGAGAGAAAGGTGTGGCACTGGTGCCCAGAGCCCTACAAGTCTGTGGGTGGTACTGTGCCCTCTGCCTAGATTTTTTCCACCTGAGTAACTGGTACTGAGTAATCTCTCCGTGTCGTTTCCGAGTCAGCTCCAGCTTAGCTGGCAGCTTACCCCAGCAGAGAGCTCTGCTGGGTGTGAATGTGGAGCAGACTGGGAGGTCCTTGGTGCAGCTCTGCTGCTCATTGCCCATCTTGCTGTGTTGGTGCTTTCCCTTCAAGCAATCCCAAGAGCTTGATTCAGCCTTAGCAGAAGCGGAAGTGGCAAACAGTGGGAGTTTATTGTCACTGCTCTGAGATAGTCTCAGTCTTCTTGGCTCTGTTTGGCTTTCCTTAAATAGTTTTATTTATTGAGGAAATACATTTCTTCCACACTTCAGAGAACTGCTATCAGAATCACAGTAGGGTGCCCTTCAAGGTGCCCAGGTATTTATTTTGGCATAGGCCGATAGCCCAGCACCAGAAATGCTGGGAAACAGTAGGTCTGTAACACAGAAACTACTTCAGCTCCTGGGGCAAGGGCAGGCTGTGGTAGAATCCACACTTTCTGCTGGAGAAGGACTTCCCAAGGGCAAGGTGGAACTTTGAGCTTCATAACAGTACATCTGCTTGGTGCAGGACTGGCAGTAGCTGAACTTCTGCAGCAATGTTTTTGCCAAAGAGGTTCAGATTCCCTCTGATCCTGTTGCTTGTCCACACTTCAGAGCTGTTGTGAGCTCCCCAAGATGCTTTGGTGATCTTTCAGAAAGAAATTTGTCACCTGAATTCTCTGACCGCTCTTGACAACATTTGTCTTGGTGCAACATTTGGGATCACTTAGGAAGCCAGAGGATATAAACTAGACTAGAGCATGTCAGACATGGCTACCACAGTGCTGAGCAGTGAGCAAGGGGAAGGGTGGGTCTGAGAGTGCAGACCTGACCTCCAGGTTGTGATTGAAGAGCAAAAGATATACAAAACCATCTGGATATGATGGAGACGTAGGAATCAGATCTTTGAGCACCTTGTCTGCTCTCAGCTTCTGCTCAGCCCAACGGTGATGGCACAGACAGAGGGTCTGCTGCCACCAAAGACAAGGGAAGGGCTGGTTCTTATTGCTGTGACACAGAAGGAAACCATTCACAGGATTACAGAATGGTGAGTTTGGAAGGGACCTCTGGAGATCATCCAGTCCAACCCCCCTGCTAAAGCAGTGCACCCACAGCAGGTTGCATGAGATCGCAATGGCCAGCTGGCAGCTCTTTAGAGGAGACTGCAACCCATCTGGGCAGCCTGCTCCAGGGCTCCAGCATCCTCACTCCAAAGTTTCTTCTCCTGTTCAGATGGAACCTCCTGAGTTCCAGTTTGTGCCTATTGCCCCTTGACAGTGGTGCCCACGGACAGGACAAGTGTCTGGGCCCATCCTTTTGCCCTCTACCCTTTATCTCTTGCTGAGCATTGAGCAGATCCCCTCTGGAGCTACTCTTCTCCAGCCTCAACAGCCCCAGGGCTCCCATCCTTTCCTCCTCACAGAGAAGGTCCAGCATCTTCATAGCCTGTGCTGGTCTCTCTCCCACAGTTCCCTGTCTCTGTTGAGCTGGGAAGCCCAGAACTGGACCCAGTACACCACATGCAGCCTCACTAAGATGGAGTAGAGAGGGAGAAGAAGGTCCCTTGACCTTCTGGTCACGCTCTCCTTACCCCATTGCTGTCCTACTTTTAATTTCAGCCCACTGGAGCGAGGCTGGAGGAAGCAGAAGGATGGGGCCCTGGCACAGCCCAAGGTGCGCTTGCGGCAGGAGGTGGTGAGCGTCAGCCCTCAGAAGCGCGGGCAGCGCATTGCTGTGCCCGTCAGGAAGCTCTTTGCCAAGGAGAAGAGGCCCTATGGCCTGGGCATGGTTGGCAAGCTGACAAACAGGACCTACCGCAAGCGCATCGACAGCTACGTCAAGCGGCAGATCGAGGACATGGATGACCACAGGTGAGAGCTGCAGTCACAGGAGGTCCCAGCAAAATGAGCGAGAGAGGGAGTGCTGTTGCCCCTTGGTGACTCAGGGTGCCAGAGCCCCAGTCTGCATCCCTGAAGCACAGGCACCAACGAGTTTGCATCTCCTGCACTAGGACCATGCCTTGCTTTGGGTGTCCGGACCTCTGCTACCTGCAGATCTCTGCCTCCGCACTGCAGTCTTGTGCTGAGCACAGGCTCAGATATCTCTGTCTCTCATCAGTCCCCTAAAGTCTTTATTTTAGCCCCACAGCACGCTGGCATCAGGCTTAGGAGTTCTCCTGGTGCTTTTCTGGGAATGGGGGCCCTGCCCAGGGTCATGGGGGAGCTGGAGTAAACACAGCCTGACTGCCTGCAAGACCTTAGGTCACTGCCTCCAGGCTTGGGTATCCCTAAGTGCTCCAGCTCCTGTACCCCGGATTCTGCCAAGGGCCCTGGGGGGAACCAGCTTTCCTCCTGTGCTCTGAGATGTGATACTCAAGGATTTCTGCCTCTGATCTTCTCCCCTTCCCTCCACCCAGGCCTTTCTTCACTTACTGGGTCACCTTTGTGCATTCCCTCATCACCATCCTTGCGGTGTGCATCTACGGCATCGCCCCTGTGGGGTTCTCGCAGCATGAAACTGTGGATTCTGTGAGTAAATCCCACGGCTTGCCTGCATGCTGATGGGGTCTCAGCCTTCAGCTGTGCCCCTTTTGTCCTCAGCACGCTGGCCACTTGCCTCAGGGCCCTGGGGGGGCTGCCTGCAGCATCTCCATGAGTCCCACACTGCCTTCTCTCCCTTCTGCAGCCACATTGCTCTTGACATCAAGTTATACCCAGCACGGACACAGTGAGCCCTTTCCAGGCTTCCTTCCTGTCTGTGCTGGGAGCCCTTCCAAACAGCTTGTTCCCCTCCTGCTGGAGACGAGAAGGATCTTCACAGCAGGGAAATCTTTCAAACCTGAGTTAAGTTTTCACAACAGTTGGAGCATTTTGCTTCTGCCAAGAACAAAAGTGACCTGTCTGACTTTGAGAGGTGATCTTGAAGCTGTTTGTAGGTTTCCCACGTGGTGTCAAAGGTCACAGTGGTACCTATCTCTACAGCCTTGTCCCTGATCCACACAGGACATGCCCTGGGGACCTTCTCACCTAGTGTCTGACAGCTTTCAGAGCACAGTCACCAGCACCTGGGCCTATGTTGCCAGCAGGTGCTGCTTTATGCTTCTGAGCTGTGCAAAGCTTTTTGCAAGCTCTCCAGCTCCTCCCAGGTCTCAGGGCCCTGGGATTTCTTGAAAGTTGAAGTAGTCATGGTGAAATCTTAAGATGAAAGCACCCAGGCCTTGATGGGAGCTTACCTGTGGTCCTGCAGAAGACCAGTTTCAGAGCAATGTGTGTCAGTCGTAGGCTGTGGACACTTGTGTTCATTCTGGCTGCTGTTTTCCCCAGCCCCTGCCACTTCGCCTGCTGACCCTGCTGGCAGGAGCTCATGGGGCCTTTGCTTTCTCTTCTTGCAGGTCTTGCGAAACAGAGGAGTTTATGAGAATGTCAAATATGTTCAGCAGGAGAACTTCTGGATTGGCCCCAGCTCAGTGAGTGTCCTTTGCTGGGACTGCTGGGGCACTGTGCTGCAGGGATCAAAGCCCTCCGCCCCTTGGAGCACGGTGCTAGCAACTGCCACTGGGACTTCCCACGGGGTTCTGCCCTCACTGGTAGGGTACAGTCATGCTCCCAGCCCCAGCCCTCCTGCAGAATGGGCTGCCTGGGGGCTGGGTGGGCCTTGACACTCTTGCTTCATGCCCTGTTCTTATAAGTGCAAGCATGGGGCTAGAGAAAATGCTGGAGTTGTCTGGTGTGTGACAGATTTTCTGATGCCATTTCCTGTGGAAAGGTTGACATGTCCTGAAGTTTCTTTCCTTGGCCACAGTGCTGGCCTTTCTCTGAATTTTTATCTCTGAATTTTTATTCTGGGCTTGCCTTTTTCAAAGCCTATCTGAGAATGAGCCTGGTATGTGCTGGTCTGCATCATATGGGACTTGTCCCTGGAGTCCTGAGAGGGGTGCCCCTCAAGTTCCCCCAGCCTGTTCTGCCCCAGGCAATCCTCACCTCCCCCTTGGCTGAGCTGATGTTTCCATCTCTGCCAGGAGGCCCTGATCCACCTGGGGGCCAAGTTCTCTCCATGCATGAGACAGGACCAGCAGGTGCACAGCTTCATCAGTGCCAAACGGGAGAAGGAGAAGCACTCTGCTTGCTGTGTGCGCAACGACAAGTCAGGCTGCGTGCAGACCTCAGAGGAGGAGTGCTCGGTGAGTGTGGAGGCCCTGCGGGCTCAGGGCCACTCCTGCTGATTCTTCTCCCACTCTGGCCTTCATGATGACCTCTCCTCTCTCCTGCAGTCCACGCTGGCTGTGTGGGTGAAGTGGCCTCAGCATCCCAGCACACCAACACTGGCAGGAAGCAAAAGGCAGTTTGGGTCTGTTTGTCATCAAGACCCCAGGTAGGTCCTTGCTAGCTCAGATGCCATCCTGGGTGGGGCAGGGCTGCTGTGACAGTAGAATCAGAGGTGTGGAATCCCAGACCAGCTGATTGCTGGATGGGACAGCAGCAGCTCTGGAGACCGAGTGACATGGGGATAGTGCTATCCCTATTCTTTCTGCTTGCCCTTATTCTCCACAGTTATTGGCTGCCCACCTGCACAGTGGCCTGTTGAGAGCTGTGGCTGCCTTCCTTGTCCCTCTCCCCCTCCTCACCTGCTCTCACAGTCTCCTTTCCTGGGGTGCAGCAGTCAAGTTCCCAGCACACGTCTGCTCCAGAGCCCTGCTAGGTGCTCCACATGCTTTTGTTCTCATCACCACAGGCTGGCATAGACCTGAGACCAGCTGAATGCCACCTTTTGAGTTGTGTCCCTCTGGAAAGGAGCCAGCAAGCTGCTGGGCAGCTGCTTTGTGCCAAAGCCCTGATCTCTGGTTGCTGAGGCTGTGGCTATGGCTCAGATGAGGTTGCAGTCACCTAGCCTCTTGCCAGAGGCAGAGGGGAGCTATGAGACTGCAGCCTGGGGGCAGGGACAGTTTGGTGACCTTGGGGGATCCTGCCTGGTGCTGGGTTCAGGCTAATCTCCGCTTTCTGTTGCTGCAGGGTGTGTGAGCAGCCAGCCTCGATGGAGCCACACGAGTGGCCAGATGACATCACCAAATGGCCGGTGAGCATGGTCGGTGGCAGACAGCCTGCAGCGCAGCTGGGAGATGGCATCTGCATCCCACTGTGCAGTGCCACAGCAGCATTGGTGGAAGGGGGTGGCACTCTGCTTTCCTGTCACAAACACCTATCAGGGCAGCCTTGGCCTTGTCTAGCCAAGGCTCAAAGCCCTCCCACAACTGAAGTTCCCCTGGGCCCACTGAAGCCCTGTGCCCTGCCAGGGTACCAGGGGCATGGAGGACTCAGCCTTGAGGCTCTTCTCATCCCTTGGTGTTGGCTGAGGCTCAGGCAACTGGGGTGTCAGGGCTGCCAGAGAGAGGCCTGGGGAGGCCCCTGACCATGGGCCTGGCTTATCCCCAAGGGGCTGTGGCTTCTGACTGCAGCCTCCTGTTGTGTTCCAGATCTGCACCAAGAACAGTGCTGGGAATTACACCAACCATCTGCACATGGACTGTGTGATCACAGGCAGGCCCTGCTGCATCGGGACCAAAGGAAGGTAATGAGCTCTTCCTGTGTGCAGAGGGCTTGCCCTTGGGGTAAGGCACAGGGGGTCCTGCTCAGGTTGCAGACACAGCCATTTGTCCTCTTTGCCCTTCCCACATGCTGCCCAGAGTCCTGAGGAGTTGGCCAGGGAGCCCTGCCAGGTTTCCCAGGTTTCAGGACTAGGGCAGTCCTTCTGCCCCTGTACTCAGCACTGGTTAGGCCAGATCTTGAGTCCTGTGTCTAGTTCTGGGCCCCTCGATTTAAGATGTTGAAGATGCTCAAACGTGTCCAGAGAAGGGCAACAAGGCTGGGAGGGGGCTGGTGCACAGCCCTGTGAGGAGTGGATGAGGGAGCTGAGGGTGTTTAGCCTGGAGGAGGCTCAGGGGAGACCTTATTGCTCTCTACAACTACCTGAAAGGAGGCTGTGGCCAGGTGGGGTTGGTCTCTTTCTCTGTCACTGGTTACCTTGGAGAAGAGGACACAGTCTCAAGCTGTGCCAGGGCAGGTTCAGGCTGGATGTTAGGAAGAAGTTCTTCACAGAGTGATTGGCATTGGAATGGGCTGCCTGGGGAGGTGGTGGAATCACTGTCCCTGGAAGTGTTTAAAAAGAAACTGGGCATGGCACTTGGTTTAGTTGATTAGATGGTGTTGGGTGATAGGTTGGACTTCTTGATCTCGAAGGTCTTTCCCAACCTGATTAATTCTGTGATTCTGTAAATGGAGCAGGGCGCTGGGATGAGCAGGAGAGAGCAGCTAGCCTGTGCCTTTGGTGCAGCAGGGCATCTCATCCAACTGCTCCTGCAGTTGGGAGGGACTCAGACCTTAAGGGATTAAATACTTCTGCACTTCCTGGGAATGGCCAGCTTGGTCTTGACAGGCTACACTGGTCCCAGTCTGGAGTCCCTGAGCATTTGAGATGTCAGGAAGCAGCTTGCTCTGGGTTTGACAAGGAACAAGATGTTGTTCTTCCTGATGCTGCTCCTCAGCTTGAGTAGTTACCTAGTGCTTGGGCCTGACTTTCCCAGCTAGGGAGAACAGTAAGTGCTGTCCAAGGAGCTTCTCTGCTCTGAAAGCCATGACCAGGACGTTCTTGCCCCTCCCTCTCCAATCTCAGTTAGAGGTGCAAGTGCCCCAACGACACAGCTGCCCCAAGCTCTAATGGCTCTTTCTCAACTGTAAATAGCTCAGCCTGCACTTGTTCTGGAGGCCCTGTATGCAGGGTGTCAGGCTGTGGAGGGATCTCAGGCCCAACTGGGGAGAGAGCCAGGGCAGGTAAGACTCTGGTAGGAGTGGACTGCTGCAGAGACACTGCAGCACGTCAGGGACAGCTGAAGGCAGTAGTTCTCCCCAGCAGACTTGGGATAGGCCTTGGGGAGTGGCAGTGGGTGGCCTGGGAGGGCACAGGATGGTCTCATGCATCTTCCACACGTGACTTGTTCCTGGTTTTGAGCACTTGTGCCTCCTGCAGGTGTGAGATAACCTCGCGTGAGTACTGCGAATTCATGCGGGGCTACTTCCATGAGGAGGCAACACTCTGCTCTCAGGTGAGTGCAGCTGGGGCTGGGGCTGTGGCTGCCCTCCTCCCTCCTGTCCCCTTTAGCAGCTTGGCAAGGTTTGGGGACAGCTGTGTTGCAGTTCAGATGGGACTCCCACAGACTGTCTCACCCTTAGCCCAGGAGAAGCTGCTCATACAGACTGCAGTGGCAGAGCTTGCCTCCAGCTGTCTGTCCCCCCTTGGAGACCAGGGCAGGAATTGGGCTGGCAGCTGTGAAAGCCTAACACAGGCCCACTGTAGAAGCAGCAGGAGAACACAACCTTCCTGCTCCATTCATGAACAAACAAGGATGCCTCAGTTGTACGCTGGGGTGCAGAATGAGGGCAGAGAGCTGCCTAAGGCAAGGGTGGGGTCACATGTAGCTTGTGTTGGGATGTGACTTAGAGGAGTGAGGAAAGTCCTTTCAGTCTCTGCTCTGGGTACAGGGCCATGCTGGCTGGCACACCTCACTCCTCTTCTGCCCTAGGTGCACTGCATGGATGATGTCTGTGGACTCCTCCCTTTCCTGAACCCAGAAGTCCCTGACCAGTTCTACCGCCTCTGGCTCTCACTTTTCCTGCATGCTGGGTAAGTGCAAGGGCAAAGCTGCTGCTGTCTGGGTAGGGAACCCTGAGCTCTGGCACTGCTGAGGCTTCTGCCAGCCCTTTCCGTGGGCCCCTGTGCTGTTGTCCCTGTTGGGAGGGGTATCAGAGGTGTGGGCAAGGCCAGATCAGGAGTTCTTAGCAAGGCCCAGCAGAGGGTGACTGCAGTGGTTGCTGCTTCAGCTCTGTACTCTGAACTTGGCAGGATCCTGCACTGTCTGGTTTCAGTCTGTTTCCAAATGACGATCCTGCGGGACCTAGAGAAGCTGGCAGGATGGCATCGCATCTCTATCATCTACCTGCTCAGTGGCATCACTGGGAACCTTGCCAGTGCAATATTTCTACCCTACAGAGCAGAGGTGGGTCTCCTGCAGACTAGGGTCCTGGGGAATTGCCCTGGACATGAGCCTTCTCTACACACCTGTGCCTCCCAGGCAGAGGCAGACACCAGAGCTGGGCTCCTCTCTGCACCATGGGCCTTGTACAGAGTTGTAGCACCACAGCTATCTAGGTGCTGAGCAGAGTACCCTGGGCTTGCCAAGGGACTGACCCAGTCTGGCTGCAGCAAGAATGCTGCTGCTGAATGTGTGTGGGGGTCATCCAGTGAAGAGATGTAGCTGCTGCCAGAGACCTTCCACATGAGAGTGGCAGGTGGGAGATGGGCAGAGTTCACTTTTCCCAGACTGTCCAGGCCTGTCCCTGTGTCACAGCTGGAGAAGTCTGATGTGACTGTCTCACATCACAAGACTGCATGGCAGGTCCTGGAGGATCTTCTAGGTCTCTCAAAAGGAAGAGTGCATGGTGGGTGGGGGAACCAGGAGACTGCCTTCAGGGGCTTCTCCCCTCTGGGAACTTGGCACCAGGTGTGTTCTCCTTGAAGTCTGTTCTGGTGGTCACTGGCCTCACAGTTATCTGGGTCCTTGACCCTCTCCAAGGATGAAATTTGAGGCTGAGAAGCCAAATCACCACTACCTGTGCTGCTTGAGGATGGCTGCAGGAGCCAGGCAGGGCCATGCCTGGTGTAACCTGTGATGCTTTTCTTCTGCAGGTTGGCCCTGCGGGATCCCAGTTTGGGATTCTGGCCTGTCTCTTTGTGGAGCTCTTCCAGAGTTGGCAGATCCTGGCGCGCCCATGGAGAGCTTTCTTCAAGCTACTGGCTGTGGTGCTCTTTCTTTTTGCCTTTGGCCTCCTGCCTTGGATTGATAATTTCGCTCACATTTCAGGATTTATCAGCGGCTTCTTCCTCTCCTTTGCCTTCCTGCCCTACATTAGCTTTGGGAAGTTTGACCTGTATAGGAAGCGATGCCAAATCATAGTTTTCCAGCTCATCTTCATCGCACTCTTCTCAGGACTGGTGATCCTCTTCTATTTCTACCCCATCAAGTGTGAGTGGTGTGAGTTCCTCACCTGCATCCCCTTCACAGACAAGTTCTGCGAGAAATACGACCTGGACGCGCAGCTCCACTGACAGGCAAGGGCTGGCTTCTCGAGCAGGACCTGGAGAGGGACTGCCTTTGCCTTTGCTGTGCCACCTCCCTGGGGACAAAGCCTCTAATCCAATGACCCTTCTAACCCTGCCCATGGATAATTTAAACTGCCTCCTCAGCCCTCGGCAGGCAGGGTTTGCCTTATCTCAGAAGACTCTGCAAATGGAGCGGTTGTGCCTTGTTCAATTGTATTGAACCTCCTCTGCTGCCATTGTTTTTATTACACTAGTTTCAATACTACATTTTTAACCAGACTTGTTTACTGCTGCTAAGGTGGTGATTAAATGGTGAGGTAGCGTTTTAGCTACTGTTAATTGTTCTGCATGGTCTGTGACTGTTTTTGTTACTGTATCTCACCTCTTCTCTTCCCTGGACCAGCAGAATCCAAGCCTTTTCTAGCACCCAAACCCATCAGAGTAAAAATTTGCAGCTGGAAATGAGGGCCTCAAAAGGCTAGAAACAAAACAAGAGGATCTCTTTAAGTCACTGCAGGTACAATCCACATACAGCTCAGAGGGGAAACACTGCTAAAAACAGGTGAGAATGTCCAGTCAGGTGCACTCTGCTTCTCTTTGAAGTGCTACAGCCTTGTCCTCCTGGGAAGTGCTGAACCCGAACCCACAGGCTGGCCCTGGGAGCACTGGAGTCTCTGCTCTGTTAAAAAAAAGAAAATAGTTGGCAGTGACAGCAGCTCCTGTACAGCTGGGGGTGATGTGGCTCAGTGCTGCAGGTGGCTGCTAGTCACAGGCCCATGTTTCATCACCACCAGTGCTATGCATGCAGCAGAGCTGAAAGAAGAATGAAGTTACTGTGGCCACAGAGCAACAGTTTCTACCCCAGCTAGCTGGAGCTGCAAAACACGAAGCCAAGCAGCTGAAGGGCTGTTGGTACCCCTGTTCTTCAGGCACTGTGGTTTTAGATGTGGAGGGCAGCAGACATAATCCTGAATTTACTAAGCTGAAGAGTCTTGTCCATGTCTTGTGTTTGTGTGCACAGCTTTCTAAAAGCAGCACAATGCCAAGACTAGGTCTCCCTGGGCTCCAAAGGGATTAGTATGGACGCTGCTACTGCTTCCTGTGCTCTGCCTGTTCTGAAATGCATCAGCTGCACACAAATAACATCACCAATAGTTCTCTAATGCTGTGTCCTCTCTGAGAACAGTGAAATGGTAAATTCAAGTTTGTGTAAAAAAGGAACTGGAGAAGCTGGGAGTCAAAACTTAGAGGCTATGTCAGCTGAGGTCTCTTCTCTTTACAGCTTGCAGTAACTGAGAAAAATGGCCCAAAGCAGGGCCCCAGTGGAACATCAGTGAGCACCCTCTGTCTGCTTGGTGCAGTTCCTTGTGTGCAGGTGCTCTGCATGGGAAAATGAGAGAACAGGCACTTGAGTGTGAGGCATGCAGAAGGACCCAAAGGCACCTGGGGATGGCAACTCCTGTAGCAGAGAGACCTCCATCCTCCAAGGCCTGAGCTAGCAGCCAGCCCCATTCCTGACAGTCCTTTCCAGAGGTTCTAAAGGCAAGACCTTCAAGAGGTATAAAAGCAAGCAAGGTCCTGGAAGCAACCACAGCAGTAAAGGAATGGTGCCTTTCGTGAATCTCAAGCTGCTATGGGAGCAGAGTCAAACATCAAGTAGGTTTAGAGACACACTAGTGCCAGCACCAAACTCCTGCTGCTGCCTCTGCAGCGTTTGCGCTGCAGGAGCTGAATTATCAAATCCCAGTCCTCAGAGGAGCACAACCAGGACATGAGCACAGAGCACAGCTAGGGCACAGACCTGGCACAGACACTCAGAAAAGCTCTGCCACACAGCAGAGAGCAGCACCATGAGCTGCTCTGAACCTGAACACCCAGGCCTAAGGAGGAGAAGGATGAAGAACTGGTAGCTCTCAACAGATTCAGGGCTTACCTGAAGGTTACTTTCGGAGCTTCTTTAGGAAGCTGACCTCATCTCTGTTTCTGATGCCATACCTGAACAGAGAGTCAGGTTGTCACATGCCAGTTTCCCAGGAAGCATAACCTTTGAAATCCTACAGCTGCCCCTTCCCTGGGAGGTCACAGGGACTCCTATGAGTTCAAGCTGTACTCTGATGCAGGACAAGTTCAAATCCTCACTTGTGTAGGCAGAGCAGGCTGCCAGCACTGAAGCTGAGCAGCACCTGCAACCTCCCTTACCCACAGCCTCTCCCACCCATGGTCCAGTCTCTCAAGGACAGCTTTAATTAGGGCTGTCTTGCTCCATTTTTCATATTTTAACCCTGTAAACAAGCTTTTCTTACTGGCCTGCACACAGCTGGTTCACCCAGCACTGCTGTAGGCAGATGCTGGAATGCTCAAAAGCATCTCCTGTCTCCTTGACATGCCAATGGGCATGGAAAGGTGGGAATCATTTTCTCAGTGTTGTAACCAGATTGTCTCTGATAGGTGGCTGAGCAGGTCCAGAGCCCAACCCACATATCCTTCTTTTACTCTTTACTTGGTATTCTTCCATCCTTTTTACCTTTACAGCTCAGTCCTCTGTGACTAAGCACTGGAACAAGATTGGCCAGAGTCTACATTATTGGAAGTATTCAAACCCCAACTGGACACAGCCCTGAGCAGCCAGCTCCAGCTGGCCCTGCTTGTGCAGAGAGTCACAAGAACTGATTTCCAGAGATCCCAACCACTCTGGATTTCTTCCACCACATCATGTGTTCTGACCACATGCTGAGTAGCTGTCCCCCCAAGTGCTCTCAGTTTTCCCAAACTAAGGTGCTCCATTTACCTGACAGTCCCTGCCCTTCTCTATGTTCTACTCCCCTTGCCCTCATTCTTTTTCTCGCTAATCCTGTCACTGCAGGATACCAAAGGTAGCAGCTTGATAAGCACCACCTGTTGTGCAGGGGTTCAGCATGGAGAGCCAAGGGGCAGTAGGTCCAAGTGCCTTGCTGTGATCTGAACTGGCCGAACGTGCTCAGCACAGGATGGCTGAGGAACGCCTTGAGGCCTTCCTGTCATGCAGATGCCACTCACGCTGCTAGCACAAGACCTGTCCCACCTCCCAATGCAGTGCTGGTACCATATCCAGTCAGTTTCAAAGGCAACATAACAAAGTCCCAAGGAAGCCCTGCCCCTCCAGATGCTCTATGGGCTCTACCGAGGCCTTTCCAGTCCCTCCACCCCCATACCAGCTTCTTACTCACTCTCTCAGCTTCTTCTTGTCATCTGCCAGTTTCTCGCCGGCGTATGTTAAGTGGTAGGTCCTCCAGATGTACTTCCTAGGGAACAAAGACTCAGGGGGCGCGGCGGCAGGGCCGGCCGCCGCGGGGAGATGCTGAAGCCGGGGGCGAGCAGGCAGAGGCCCCCGGCCAGGGCCCGCTCACCAGCTGAGGTGCTGGACGCCGCCCTGCCGTGCCTGCCGCAGCTGGACGTGCCGCCGCAGCGCCTTCTTCAGATCCAACACCGAGGCGTTCTGCACCACCACCACGGCTGGGGGGTGAGGGGAGAAAGCCCTGTCAGCGCCCCACCCCCTACACCGGCTCCCCCGCCCCGCGCACAGCCCGTCCGGGCGCCGGGACTCACGCATGATCTCGCCGTCCGCCTTGCAGACGCGCACGGTCATGGCCTGCCCGTACTCCAGCGCCACCTGCGAGCCGATCTCCTCCGCCGTCACCTGCGGGTGGCACGAGGACGGCAGGCGGGGTAGGCAGGCCTGAGCCTCGCCGTCAGCCACGGCCCCGACCCGGCCCCCACCGGCCTCACCTGCGGCGGGAGGTCGCAGAGCAGCGGGTCCTGCACGAGCCGCGCCAGCGCCTCCTGGAAGAGCTCCAGCACCTCGGCGTGCGCCAGCTCCTCCTCTGCCTCCGCCGCCATCGCCGCTACCGCCGCCGGAAGGGGCGGCACCGGCGGCGCGGATCCGGCGATGCTGCTCTTCTGCCCGGCCTGCGGCAACGTGCTGGTCGCCGAGGAAGGACCGCGCTGCCACCGCTTCGCCTGCACCACCTGCCCCTACGTGCGGAACGTGACACGGAAGGTATTGGGGGCGACGGCAGGGCCGAGGCGGGG
>VWZE01013804.1:0-51805 GCA_013396675.1 Eubucco bourcierii | reverse complement strand
GGAGGAACCGGGGCTCGCCTTGCCTTGCTTCACTGCGCCGCGCCTCGCCCGCAGAGCCCTGCCCCAAGTGCGAGCACCCCCGAGCCTACTTCATGCAGATCCAGACGCGCTCGGCCGACGAGCCCATGACCACCTTCTACAAGTGCTGCAACGCGCAGTGCGGGCACCGCTGGCGGGACTGAGCACCCCGACACCGGGAGCCTGAGGGGCCGCCCGGGGCCTGCCCGCACTCCCTTCTCAAGGCTGAGGAGCAGTGCCTCGGCCCTGGCAGTGGGCATGGCTGTCTCCTCCTGTAAATAAACCTGTCCCTGGGTGGAAGTAAGCGTCTGCTGTGTGGGTATTTTAAAACCGTAGCCGGACACCACAGAGCCTCTACAAGTGCTGTGGCACCGGGGACAGGCCCGATTTCACCCGGCACAGTGGTTCTACTGAAAACATAGGTAATAAACTACTGCCAGTGTGTAAAATACAGACAGACCTTCGGTCAGCTGAGTCCTGAGTCTACTGTTGTACAAGAGAACAAAAGCAAAGGCAAAGTGGTACTGCTGTGGCTTTAGGGGGAGGAAAAGGAAAAGGGACCTTTGCTGTGACCTGTGAATAACCCTGTAAGATAAAGCAGAAGCTATGAACTATGTGCACTTATTGGTAAAAACTTCAGGAGGGATCAAACATTACCTGTGTCTGAACATGAAGCTTTATTCTCAGCATAAATACATTTAGAAGTAAAAAGGATAAATAACTTACCAAAAACGCAGCAGGCATAAACATTTGATCTGTCCTAACACTCACTTAGGAGCCTGAACCCATTAGGTATGGCTCAGCTTTACCCTCCTCACACAGGGATAATCTGCACCCATTTATTCCAGTTCACTTCAGAGGGGAACACTCTCCCCAGCCTGAGAGTGCAGTCGATAGTGGGTTCATAGTACACGGTTGGGGTTTCACTCTGTTTGGGGTTGCTGAGCTGTTCTTCCACAGCTGGCTGGGAAAAAAGCGACACCGAGGATGGCTTTTTCATGTAGCACCGTCTGATGCAACCCAGAGTCTCCAGCCCCTGCAGAGAAATTCACAGAATTTAGCCTGGGGAGTTGTGGTGATAAAGCCCCACACTCAACACTGTCCTAGAAACGCTGGAAGTGGCTTCACCTTGCCCCCGCAGAAGTCTGGAGCTGGCAAAGATTCCAGCACAACGAAGTTCACAGAGCTGGACAGATGCTCATCTGTTACTTTCAGCACACAGGTCCACATCTGGTTGCTGACACAACGTGTGCTGAACAGATCTCAACATGCAGGACCAGCTACCAATGATTTAAGGATGGTACAGGCATAAATCCCAGAGCTGAGGGTCAGAAGGGGTTAGCAGCTGTTCACACAGCAACACCCGGCAAGGCACTTTGTGTGCTCTGTTTGCTGAAAACAGGTGGTGTGCACTCAGTCATCTTACACAATTACTAACACTGGTAGATACACATCTTAGATCTGCCCCTGGTTTCAAACCCAGTTCTTTGTACATTTATTGGCAGGGAAATTAGATCCCAGTTCTCCAGACTGTAAACTGTACAAGGAGCTGCTTGGGTTTGTGTCTTTGCATTGCAACTGCCTAGCAATCTCTGCTGCTGTCCCACAGTGCACATCTCACCACTAAAACCTGTCCCCTGTGCCTGGCCAGCCTCTGGGCAGTGTTGCAGTGGCACAGGACAGGCAGATGAGCTGTGCTGAACACCCAGACACGGGATGGATGCTCAACAGGCGGCACTGCTCCCATCACGTGCAAGCCTTTGGATGGCCATCAGCCACACAAACACTGGAATGCTGACTTCCAGCAGCAGTAAGGGAAGCCAGACTTCAGGGCAGGACTGCACTATTTTCTGCTGTCATAAAGACTGTGAATCCTTACAGAGGGGAAAAAAAAAAAAAAAAGGGAATCAAAGTTTCATTTGCAGTAGTGACAATCAAACTTCAAGATGTGGGGGGGAACCCCAGGAGATCCTAATCTTGTGGCCATGTGTTGTTTCACAGTGCAGGGTGTGTGTCTGTAGGCAGGCTGGCAGGACAGGAGGTTTTACTGTCTAGCACAGACGCATTTGAATCTATTCTTACATCACTGAGTCCACATCTGGAAGGCACATAAGGTAAAAAGATAAACTCCCTGGTTATTAACACTGCATTGAACAACCTAGCTTAATGCTTCACAGTGCTAAGCCACCCCTCTCCATAACCAAGTTGAATTTCAGCTGCCTGTACATCCAGTTCAGAAGCAAGCTCGCAATTTACAACCAGGAGCATGGTCATTCCAAGGATGAGTAAAGCAGGCTCCCTGCCTCCCTCTGACTGAGCAGGGACTCTTCTCTGGATCTGGTTAATTTACACTAAAGGGAGAAGGTTGTTTTCCATGGTTCATCCACAGTTCCCTGGGATCTGCAGGAAAGCAGCTGCTGCCTTACGTGTGGGAGCTGAAGGAGCAAAGCTCACACAGCTGGTGGTGACTCACATACCTGCAGGATCTCCAGGACAGCCACAGGCTGCAACACCCCCAGATAATGCTGCAGCAGCAGGTCCTCAGTGAGGCCTGGCTTTGTCATGATGTGGTAGAGCACAGCTTCCATCATCCCCTTGCACACAGGCTTGTTCAGGTTCCCGTCCACGATCCGCCATGGCCTCCCGATGAAGCAGACGTTCTCCCAGGCCCTGCAAAGACAACTGAAGTTCAGCTCTGTCAGGAGCTATGCCTCTAGCTGGTCTTCCCATCGGCAGCATCAGCATTTCTGTGTGACACCCACCCCTTTGCTCGTCAGCCAGGTGTCAGTTCTGCAGATGCTCTGAGCAGGATGGTGCTAACCTGCTGAACAATTCCACAGACCACACCAGGTGTTCACCACTCCAGAAGCACTCACGGCACCATGCTACTACCCAGCAGTTACCACGAGTCTTCACGAGCAGGGAAGTTTTCATAGCATCACAGAATGCCAGCTTGGAAGGGACCCCAAGGATCATCTGTTCCCAGTGAAGTTGAAATGAGCTGGCCCAGCACCCTGTTAAGCTGAGTCTTAAAACTGTCCAAACCTCTGACCTCCTCCAAAAGCTATCCCCAACCTGCTTCAGTCTGCAACACGCAGTAGCAGTGCCCAGACAGGAAAGAAATTCTTCCTTTTTTAGCATTTTGGAGTCAAAAGACAGACCCTGCAGGGAATCTCTCATTTCCATCCTGCAGTTTCTCCAAGCCTTTCCTGGGTACCGGTGGAATTCTAGCACTGGATTTATTTCTGAAACAAATCAACTTTTGTTGCTCTGATGCTTGAAGCTCCTTAGGTTTAGGGAGAAAATGTGTATCAAGAGAACTGTTTTCAGCAAGCATAGGAGCATGAGTAACATTAACAAGAGAAAGGGAGGGCAACATGGGGAGTGTCCATCATCAGTGCTTTGCTGCTCAGCACAGCATGAGATTTTGGTTTCCAAATACTTCTCTTCCAAATGTTACAGAATCATAGAATTGAATTATGGAACCATTTGGGTTGGGAAAGCCCTCAAAGCTCATCCAGTCCAACCATGACCCAGCACCACCACAGGCATCAGACCATGTTCCCCAGGGCCACAGGTTTCTTCAACACTTCCAGGGATGGGCACTCCACCACCTCCCTGGGCAGCCTGTTCCAATCCCTGACCACTCTTGCAGCAAAGAAATTTTTCCTCCTCTCCAATCTAACCCTTCCCTGGCACAATTTCAGGCCATTTCTGCTTCTTCTATCACCCAAGACTAGGGAGAAGAGACCGAGCCCCTATCTCACTGTGGCCTCCTCTCAAGTTGCTGTAGAGAGCAATGAGGTCTCCCCTCGGCCTCCTCTTCTACAGACCAATCAAACCCAGCTCCCTCAGCTGCTCCCCCACCAGCCCTGTTCTCTAAATGTCTCTTATGCTGGTAGTGGTGTTTAGTTATTCTGCAGCCATCTCTGTCACTCACCGGTCCCTGTCTGCCTGGGATACATCTGTCATAGGACTTCCTGCAAAGAAAAGAAGACAGGTTTTAATTAACCAAATTAACACAAAGTCTTTATCTGTGGAAGGAAAGTAAAAGGTGGCTGAGCTTATGGTAGAAAACACCATGGCACATGTTGTCTTCAGCTGCACAGGAGCTCTCATCTCCCCCCCTTTGCCTGCACACACCCTTTCTTTCCACACCTTGCCACCACACCTGCCTACTCCACCCACACTTCTTGTGGTTTCATTCCCAAATCACAGCAACAAGTTTTATTCCTAGAAGCCCGAGGTGGCTGAGCAGCAGGCAGCTCTCTGTACTGACAGAGCAGAGCCTCACACGGAGCCCTGCAGATTTGCTGCTCTCAAGCATTCCCTTAGGTTTCACTTACTGCTCCTGGTGATCACAGGGCAGCTGAGCAGGAGTTTGAGGAGCTGCAGCCTCCAGGATGGAAACTGATGCTTTCAGCTGTCTCTGCAGCTTCCCTCATGCATTATGTCATGGGCTTTAAGTACACAATTACTTCATGTGGGTATTTCTGCCACACCCAGCAGCCAGCAGCTTTGGCTGAAGTCCACATAACCCCTTCAGCAAGAGCAGCAAGAACTCTGCTTGATAACACAACCATTTTTAACTCCTGTGTCACAAATAAGCAGAGGGAAGTTCAATCCAAACAGCAGTGTCACGTTCAGCAGTGCTGAGGTTTGTGTTGTGCAGAGTCCTGAGTGTTTCTCAGTGAACAATGCCAGGCTCTGAGGTGCTGCAGGGATCAGGCTGTACTGACTCGAGGCAGCTGGCACCTCTGCCCGTGGGTAACGGCACCTCTTGGCAAATTACCCCCCCAGCAGTTAGCTGGTGATTCAACCTGAAATCAGAGCTGGTAGAAACAGCCCCAAATCCCCAACAACCTACTTAAAGGAAAGCTTGGCAAGAGCTACCAGCTATTAAAAGAAAAACTGGCAGTAAAAGGGAAATGAAAATGAAGGCAAATTGGGTTACAAACGAGGCTATTAATCTTCTCACTGGCATGTGCTGCTTTCTGGGGCATGGTTTAATGACCTCACAGCTTCAGTCATGGGCATTCCAGTGAACTGTACACCAGCAGCACTGGGCTTTCTAGGTTTAGAGTGCTCTAGCCTTTGGACTGAAGCCAGAGTGAGAAACTGCAGAGCCAAGTATGTTTCTGCAGATGAGTAAGACATGGAGATGAGTTTCTAAGGCAAACACATTGCTGCATTAGTCATGAACATTCCAGCAGCAGGCATAGGAAGGAATCTTTGATGTATGTGAAACCTTCAAGACCTTCCAGCTCAAGTAGTGTTATGCCACTTAATCCGTGAGAAATGACAACCTCCCTCTCTGGTACAGATTCATAAAGAATTGAACATTTGCTTAAGGGATAGAGCTCCCTGTTTGGGATCAGCTATGCATAAGCCAGGGTCTATTTCTTGGGTAGTGCCCCTACATACCTTTAGAGACCCCTAGGCTCTCCTGTAAGAAGGAAAGCTCATCTTCCTGCTCACTGGCTGACTGCTCCAGGCTAAGGATCTGCTGCTTGTGCTCAGTGCTGAGAACATCATTCTCCAATTCAAGTTCTTTGTCCTCACAAACAGCTTCTTGTTCCTTGTAAGTGTCCACCTTGGCAGCATCTGGAAGACATGCTGGCAGTTCATCTCCATGTCCTGCCTGCCCTGTTTCCTCATCCACAGCTGAAGGTTCCTTCATTGTAACAGGATCGCTAACCTCTGCATCAAAACTATTTTCATCTGCAACCTTCACATTGCCCTGTGAACCCTGGCAGAGCTGACTGCCATCTTGGAGGACCTCATTTAGAGTCTTGCATCTCTTCCTTGGAGGTTCTTCATTACTGGCAGACTCTCTGTCTTTTCCCAGCTGCTCCTCCTCTCTGGACCATTCCTCTCCTTTCGTTGGTTCTGATGGCAGGGAATCCTGTTGTACCTCTGGGAGAGTGGTGTCTGCATCCTGCTGATCAGAGTCCTCTGCTTTATTCTTCAGGCACACTGAATGTAATAGCCACGGCTTGGCAAAAACTATGGCAACCAGTCTGACAGAATGGCCTCCTACTTCTAAAACCTGCTGCATTTCAACAAGGTCCTATAGAAAAGAACAAAAATAAACCCCACAAAAATCATCTCAGGAGCTTTCACTGGAAAATGTCAGTTAAACAAATAGCAGCAGCAAAGGAAAAGGAAGAGCTCAGGAGAGTATCAGATTTTCTCTACTACTGCACTGGAGCTGAAAAGATGTTTTATCCCTTAAGCTTCTCTGGACTAACAGCAAAAGCATTTCTGTTCAGCTTCAGTGAAGTTATGTAACCTGGAAAGACCATTCCGCTTCCAAAAGGGGAATGCACCTTTGGGTCTCTGGAACAGTTCCCTCCTCTCTTTGACTAAGTGCTGCTTTCATTTTTGGCCTCCCTACCATGGAGTTGAGATTGCTCTCAGGTATTGGTTTGTGATCTCTTGCCTCACAGTTAACAGTTTTGCTCAACTTCTATTGCTTCCTACGGCCGACAGGATTGTCTGGCTCAGAGAATTACCGTGCATGCAAACGGTACCGTAGAGAAAGCAGCTGGCTCCACACCCACCTGCAGGTACTGCTGCAAGCTCCTGCTGCGTTCAGCTTCCACCTCTTCGTAGCTGCAGAAGCGTTTGCTCAGCTCAGCTTTGCAAATCCCAAAGTGGGAGGTGGCCTCGACTGCAGCACGGATCTCCAGCACAGCAGCCACATCCCTCGGGCTGTAGCCGTAGCCTTCTCTGCACTCCTGAAGAAACCCTTCAACCTCGTAATTTTCCTCTTGGACTTTTATCAGCCTGGTGAAACTTTCAGGGAGGCAGGAAACTCCCACAGCCATATCAAGCAGAGAGGAATCTGCAGAGCAAAGAAAACCCAAGTGTATAAAGTGTGAAGCAGTTGTTACTGTGTGACAGACTTCAGAAACCGAACTGTTCTGAGACAGATTAGAGGTTCTAGACTATTCCAGTTAGAGAGCTCACACTTTCCCATCTTTATTGCTGCAGTTTCATCTCTCTGCCTTATATATTTGTCTCTGAAAGGATCTGTAGAGGAAGAGCAAGCTGGTTTGCAGGGCTGACTCTCCTAGCACAGTGAGGCACTGCTGAAACACAGCACAGACGCCGATACTTTAACACTGGGTGGGCAAGCTTAGCTCTGAGGCAAAGGGAGTCCTCTCCTTTTTCCTGGAAATCTTAAGGCCAAGTGATCAGGACAAGGAAATACTATAGAGGCTCTGTCAATCAAAACTGGGAAGCAGCTGATCCATGGCAGAAATTTGTTGGCCAAATCTGCTATTGACTCCAAGCTGCCAATGCCTCACTCTAGCTGTACAAGAAAGCATCTGTTTGGGTGCCTCACTGCACAAACCACTCCCCCACTGCACAGAGTACCCAGAAGCTGAAGCAGCCTAACACCTTCTCCAGGCCTGGGTGAGCAGAGGGCTGCTGTGGCACTGTTCTTACCTGCTCCCCACCTGCTTATCTGCAGCTGCCTTTATGTCCTGCTTGGTGGGACACTCACAGCTGTCAAAGAAGTGTAGCTGCCCAGTCAGAATGAGAGCAACTGTATAGAGCTGTCAGCTCAGCAGGCCTGGAGGCTGTGTGTAGCAGCAGAGGCAGGACAAAGAATGTCCACTTGATCTCTGCCACAACAGCAGCAGGAGTGGGCAGAGACAGCACCAGCTGAAGAGCTGAACAGCTAAAGGCCTGCCTGGCTACATGGAATCACAGAATGTTTTGGGTTGGAAGTGACCTCCAAAGGTCATCTAGACCAACTCTCCTGCAGTAAGCAGGGATGTGCTCCACTAGAAGAGGCTGCTCAGAGCCTTGTCAAACCTGACTTGAACATCTCCAACAATGGGGCCTCAACTATCTCCCCGGGCAACCTGTTCCAGTGTTCCACTACTCTCATGGTAAAGAACTTTCTTCTAATGTCTAACCTAAATCTCCTGTTCTGTCATTTCAAACCATAGCCTCTCATCCTGTCACTGCCTTTGGAAACAGTCCCTCTGCAGCCTTCTTGTAGGCTCACTTCAGGTGCTGGAAAGCCACTATTGGGTGTCCCTGGAATTTTCTCTTCCCCAGGCTGGACATCCTCAGCTCCCTCAGCCTGTCCTTGTAGGAGAGATGCTCCATCCCTTTGAAAGGAAGATGCTCTCTAAAGGGCACTGCTGATCAAACACAAGTATTCAAGCTGTAATTATTACCAATATGTATCAATTAGTCCAGAGATTGGACACCACTATTTCAGGCACTCGGACTTGATGGTCTTAAAGGCCTTTTCCAACCAAAACAATTCTCTGGTCAGTATAAATTCTCTGTAAGATTTTCTTTTCTCTTTACAGTGGAGAAAGCTTGAGAATGACAAAATACAGACTTTAAAGTTCCAGGAAGGTGTGAAAAACGTCCTGGAGAAAGGGATAACAGAGCAGAGGCCAGACTTCCTCTTAGGATTAATAGTTTCAGACAGCAATAAATCTAGGCAGGGAGTGGCTACTAACAAAAAGTGCCCCTGCAGGTCAACGACCTGTTTGCTTTCGGTCGGGAGAGAAAGCAGAACAAGGCAAACTGCACCTGCCATGAACAAAGCAGGTTCCCATGCAGAGGCTTTGTCCAGAGCAGCTCCTCAGCTGATGAGTCTGCCTTTCCTGCTGAAAGTTAGGCCAAGGAGGAACTAACCCGGAGAGCTGAGTCTTCCCGGCAGCGGCGTCGAGCGCAGCTTCACCTTCACCTGGCAGGCGTTGACGACGATGTTGTCGCTGGGGCTGAGGTTGCGCGTGCTGACGATCCCGGGGGCGTAGTAGCCTCTCATCAGCAAGTAATTGGTGTGAGACGCTTGACGAGCTTTCACTTCGATTCTCCTTTTGCCTCCAGAGCCATCGTCTAAGTCATCATCATCCTCCTCGTCGTCCTCAAGTCCCTCTTTCGCCAAGCTGCAGCCAACAGAGGTGTTTGGTTGGTTTGTTAAGCTTTGTTTGCCAAAAGAAGAAAGTGACTCACTGCAGCCAGCAGAGCGAGGACAGGAGGTCCTCTGCAGTCTGCTCCTCAGTCAGCAACAGCTGTGGCTTTGTCCACAGCAGCTGTGGCTATGTCCATGGCAGTGCGATTTGAAGTGCTGACAGCAAGCAACTACAGGAAGGAGAATACACTAAAGGTCTCTGGAAAAGGAAACTCTCTGTGTTGAAATTAAACCCTAATGCCTGAGTATAAGGTGCTGGACATCTTTGGTTCAGCAGTCACTTCAGGGAGGTGGTTGAATCTCCATCCCTGGAGATGACTGAAAAGAGGCAGAGATGTGGTGCTGCGGGATGTGGTTTAGCACCAGCCTTGGCAGTTAGAGAATGATTGGATTCAATGATCTGAAAGGTCTTGATTCTGAGGAAACACCTGGCAGAGCACAAAGACTGAGTCCAGAAGAGATGCTGCAGTACAGGTCAGACTATTTTTATGAGAGAAAAGAATGAAGTTACAGGCTTTGCACTGGGGGATTTGGCTTTCCCTTTTTTTGCTGTTTGGGATGTACTGACAGGTACAGCACCTCCATAACTTGATGTCATTGGCAGAGACCTGCCAGCAACAGCATGGGAGTTGGTTTTTGACCTCACAGTTAAGTGCAGAGGAAAATGAGAGAGAGACAAAGCTGGGTAACATGAATTACCATACCAAAAGGCAAGCAAAGGGATGGAGGCTGATGATTTGAAAGGGCAGAGTATTGTGGGAGGAGGACTGGGATAACAATCTTCAAATAGGTAATAAGCTGCTCTAAAGAGAAAGGGAACAAAGTGTTTTCCATGTGTGTAGACAACAGGAAACTACAGCAAGAGCAAACACATAATGATTGTTAGGATAACTGTTGACAGGATTAGACTGCCTGGGGAGAGAGAGCTTCAATTTCAGTGCTAGGCAATTACTGGAGGCTTAAAAACAAATCAAAGAGGAGACAATGCACAGAGGCAGCAGTGTGGAGACAGGCTTCACTGCTAAAGCTGAAACCTTGCTGCTAATCCTTCTCAAGACTCTGCCTTGGTGAGAATGCTCACCTAACCACACTGCTCCTTTCCACATCAGCTCTGATGGCAGCAGTGCCTGGCAATTTAAATGTCATGCAGGAAGACAGCAACACAGTCCAAGGCTGTGACAATCTGCACTAAAGTGCCATTAAGTCTTCAGAAAGCTTCCTCAGAAACTGAACCACATCACAGTCGAACATGCCACAATACAGGACTTGGTGATCCTGAAGGTCTTTTCCAACCTGAATGTTTCTGTGATTCTGTGACAGTGCTGGAAGTGCCAATGTGTGTCCAATTTCCTTCAAGTTCCCCCTAGATGGTATACCAACAGAAATAACAGTGGTTACCTTTTAATGACTTCATTTTCCACCATAGTGCTGTCCACCACAACTATCTGCTCTGGGATCCTCACACTGACAGACACGAGTCCCAGGGAAAAGAGGGAAAGCATCGCTGCACACTGGCCACCAGGTCCATCCATGGGGAATGCAATCATGTCCTCTGATGCCTTGTTTTCTTGGTCTTTAAAGGAGAAGCTGTCTGGCTGGTCTGATTTTTCAACATCCTTGAGCTTCTCAAGGAACTGAAAGGACTCTGTACAAACGGTGCTGGGAAACCGCCACGTGAATACTCTGGACAAAAAGACAAATTACAGAGAAGCACGAAAGTTTCACAACCTGTTCTTACTGCAGACAGATTTTAGACTCTTGGTAGCAAAGAGCAGGCAAACAGTTGCAAGAGCTGGTGACCAAGTACCTTCTGCACCTGCTTTCCCAGTCCTTTAACTAGCTGCAGAACATGAGGTACTTGTGCACCATGTAAAGGTCAAGTACTGTATGGCAAAAACAAAGCAGAGATGTCACCTTCTGCTTGAGCATTGAATGGCATTTACAGTTCAACTCCCCCACCTCTGATACAGTGCAGCATAAAGTCACTGGAGAGGAGAAGCAACTAAGCAATCACCAGAATGACAAGAGTGGTAAAAAAATATGTATTTCCACTGCCTCTGGAACTCTGCTGCTGCCTCTCCCTCCCTTCTGCACATGTCCTTGTAAAGGCTTGTCCAGCAAACTCAGCCCCACTCCCTAACGGCTGACCGCATCAGGGACTAACAGAGATGTTGCCTTCATAGAACTGTTTGGGTTGGAAGGGACCTCCAAAGCTCATCCAGTCCAATCCCCACTGCAGTCGGCAGGAGCATCCCCAGCTTGATATGTTGCCCAGAGCCCTGTTGAGCCTCACCCTGAATATCTCCAGGGATGTGGCCTCAACTACCTGCCTAGGCAACCTGTAGCAGTGTTTCATTTCTCTCCTGGTAAAGACCATCTGCTCTGGTGTTAGGTTCTTTGCTCTGGACAATTCATGTGTATTCTTTCCTCCATGCTCTTTGATTTGCTCAAATACAGAGAGTGGCCTTTGTGAGACCCACCTGTAGTAACTCTGAGAGAGCTGATAGGACATGGGCACAAAGGGCAAAGCCCTGCTCTTCTTGGGACCCAGCGTGTGGCTGACTCGCCGGCGGTTGACCAAGCTCCTCTTCTGGCACTCCAGGAAGGCCTTCAGGAGAACATCATCCTGGTACTCCTGGTACAGGCGGAAGGTCTGCAGAACACCACCCCCCCCAGTTGAAAGGAAAAGGCAGAATTAGCTCTGGAATCCACTGCCAGAGTCAGCAGCTTGTGGTTCACCTTCACTAAGTGAAGCTGGAGCTCCTGGCCAGAGTGGAAATGATGCACACTGACATTTACTGCATGATGCTGTTGGAGGCCTTTCACAGGCCTCCAGGCTGTCCACAGTGAATGCCAATTAAATTAACTATCTACTAGAGAACACTTGTTGTTCAGAATGGGATCAGGCTCTCTCTACAATGATGCATAGAAAATGCTCATCTGCAGCACATTTTGGCTTCTATGAGCTTGGCTTTCTAGGCTCCATTCCTGTCTGCTGCTGAGATAAATTCCCTTTGAACTTTTACCTTTATTAAGTGCCTGACTGATAGATGATATATTTTTGTGTCCAACACTGAAGGAGAGACTCCAACACCCAGTGTCAGCTGCGTATTAGGAATACCTTTATGGTATCTCCTCTAGAGCATCAGTCCAACTGCTCAAGTGGGCACTAAATTGTGTCTGACGCAGTGGGAGTGATGTAGAGTTTATTTCATAAGGCTTTTGGGGATTGCTTCAACCTCACATTTTGCAATCTCATCCTCAGAGATAACAGCAACATACTGAAAAGCTGTCAGGAATACAGAATTTCCTAAAGGCAGAAGGGAACAATTCCTACAGAAAGGATACAAATCTAAGTTTCTGGATTTCTTCCATTTGAAAAAGGGATCTATCAAGGCAGGAATGAGAATCTCTTTAGGGTTGTGTAAGCATGATGTTGAGGGACATGGTTCAGTGGTGGACTAGGCAGTGTTAGGTTGATGTTTGGACTCAATGATCTTAAAGGTCTTTTCTGAGCTGAATGGTTCTGTAATCAGTAAAGTTTGGTCCAGGTTCTGTACCTGAAATGATTGGCAAGATATCATCTGGTTATCTGAGAGTGCCAACGTGCTCTGAATCAGATTCTGGAGCACTAGGAAATGGATATCATAGACACTGCAAGAAAAAAGCAGAAAAGTGTTACTAATTCATGCAGATTCTTAAGCATGCAGTAGCAAACTATTGAGCCAACACAAAAGCACACAAAAGTGCACCCAATCATACAGACTCCATCACCTGCTTCTGGAAGTGAAGCATAAAGGCAAGAGATCACTACAGCTAAGCACCATTCATCTAAAAGGAGCCTGTCACATTTTCTTTGACTTTCCAGCCTGTATTTCTGGATCAGTCCAGATAACCTGTCACAAAACAAGAGTTCTCTGATCACATCTCCTCCTTCTATGATACGGCACCCACACAGAAAACACACACTGTTGTCCTCAGGATGAAAACTGAGTTAGAAGACTTTATGTATGACTTTCACAGCTGTGAGGGGTGCCATAGCATTGCAGTGCTAAAAGCAGTGCTACTGCTACTCACTTGTTCAGAATATCCTCCTTCGTGTGCTGATTTCTGTCTTCTCCAATAGCCAAGACTCGAAATCTAGTTAAGGAAAGGGAAAGTGAAAATACTGCAAGCAAAGTAACACTCTGGGGTATCAGCCATGAAACCCAGGGGCTGACAAGTGCAACTGGTAACAAGTGTTGAAACAGCACAGGGAGCTCTGCTCCAGCAGCTCTCAGCACAAGTATCAAAAATGAAAAGACCTGTTCAGGTGAATCTCCCTCACTTCACTGAGGTGCCCACTGACTAGGAG
The DNA here is from genome assembly GCA_013396675.1 of Eubucco bourcierii. Taxonomy (NCBI): domain Eukaryota; kingdom Metazoa; phylum Chordata; class Aves; order Piciformes; family Ramphastidae; genus Eubucco; species Eubucco bourcierii. Next base: position 38,483 of record VWZE01013804.1, on the reverse strand, counting down.
CCAGCACACAGTTGCATGGATTTGCTGTTCCATTGGACTCCCGATGCCCATTGGCAACATCTCCACTGTAATCTGCAGCTCTTCCCAAAGTAAGAGACTCTACAAAGGTGCTGAATTTGTCACCATGGCAAGGTTTGAGACATAGGTTTTCACACTTCACACAAAAAAACCTCACTATAAAAAAATTCACTATGAAAAAACCCTTGAGGCCCTGAGGCTGGAGAATGCTATACACAGGCTCAGCACAGCCCTTCTGTATCAACAACTTTAGCAGTTGATACAGCTGAGCAACCAGCTACAAACTGTGATATAAAATAGGGCCAGTGAAGCTGGAAAGTGGTAGAGGGAAGTCTTCTACTACATTAAAATGTTACACACAAGTACCAACAGCTCTATCAGTAAAGCTAAGGACATGATAATTCATGAAAAGCCAACACTATGAATTTCTGGTTTGAAAGCCTTATTTGGAAAGATGAAAATGGTTTAAAATAAGCAAGCTTGTGTGGATAACTTAAAGCCAGTTCTATGTATTTAGAAAGGATGGAGTTGAAAGAAATGCTGGTGCTGTATTTACTGAAAATTCTTTTGATTCTGAATGAACAAATCACAGTGCTTCATTTGGGTTGCAAGGGACCTTAAAAATCATCCAGTTCCAACCTCCCTGCCATGGGCAAGGACATCTCCCACTAGCCCAGGTTGACCTTGAACACCTTCAGGGAGTGGGCATTCACATTCACAACGTCCCCAGGTAACCTGCTCCTGTCTCCCCACCCTCACTGGAAAGAATTTCTTCCTCATGTCCAGTCTTAAATCTGCCCTCTGTCAGCTCAAAGCCATTGCCTCTCAAATCATGCACAGCAAAGAAGAGCTCTGCCCTCCTCTCACTGTCTCAGCTCATCTGCAGAGTCAAAAGCACCATAACCAAAATACCTGGCAAAGAGTTCCTGCAAGGTATCAGGAATCTCAAGATTAGGATTCCCCAGGGTTGAACTGAATTTCTCTTTCAGTCTTTCCACAAACTCTTTAAATTCCTTTGCACAAACCTTAGGAAAGAAGAGATAGATCCTGTTATCAACCTCAATGTCTTGGAGTGGGAAAAGACTCTCTACTTTTAAAAGCATTTGTGGAAAATTCTAGTAGAAGCAAATGGATTTGAATTAAAGTCAGGAATGGTACAACACATGAGAGTACAGCACAACTGCTCCACGGAGGTTGTCTCTGCTGATCTACTGAACCAATTACACTGAATTAACAGCCTAACATCTCTTGCTAGAGCTTAGTTTAAGCTTCTGCTAAGTCTTTGTTTCTCTTCATACTCTTCAGAGGCTTTATCATATTCTCCATTAAGTCTATTTGTAGCATCACGGCTTGGAGGACACCTGTTACATGAGAGGAACGACCTTCCCTCTGTATCTCTCTGGAAACAAATTTTTACTTGCTTCCAAAGACAGATTTTGGGGATGGGGACACATTTCAGCAATGTCCCACCAGTGAACAACTACTCTGTTTAAACACAAACTACCAACAGAACTGACTGGGGTTTTCTGACAATAATATCAGATATCATCCCTGGATGAAACCCCAGAAAATCCTGCCAGGAATGTCTCACATCTGAAAGTTTTGCAATTCAAAATGGAATTGTTTGCACTGAAAGTGCAAACAACTTTCCAAGGTGAAGTTGTGCTTGACATAAGCCATAAAAAAAAGCTGAAAAAAGAAATAAAATATTTTGGCTGATCAAATCAGGGCAACCTAAGACATTATTTCAACAAGGAACCAGAATTAAAAATAAAGAACATAGGAAGCTAAAATGTTTTATTGCTCAGGTAACGAGGCTGAGGAGATGAAAAGAAAAAAACCCAAACAACCCAGTAAAATCAGTGCACAGAGATGCTCAGTCAGGGATGTTTATAAACAAGCACACTGAAAAACCAACATTTTGGTGGCCCAGCAGTACTGTGCTGTGACTTTGGGAAGCTGCTTGTGTCCACTTTACTCTCAAAGCAGCAATGATGCTGCATTTTTATGCCAATGCTATTTTTAAGGATCCAGAGGAGAGAAGTTGTGAAATCACAGCAACCAAAACGGAGCACTCAGGAATTCAAACAGCATGAAGCATGCTGTGACTTTTTAGAAGGCTTCCCTCTTACCTGGGGATCTTCATAATTGTTTTCTCTATTCATGAAATCTTCAGTGAGGGCTTTATCCTGGTAAACCTCAGCAAGGCAAACTCTACAACAGACACAAGAGAAGGTGTTCAACATAAAAGGAAGTTTTCCCCCTTCAATATGCTATGGTGGAAAAAAAGTTGGTATTTGTAAGCCACATGAAACAAGACAAAAACACAGGAGGGACCACAACCCTTCACTGAACTTCAGGAGAATTTAGTCTGCAGTGAAGTCTACCTTATTGCTGTCTACAACTACCTGAAGGGTGGTTGTAGCCAGGAGGAGGTTACTTTCTTCTCTCAGGCAAGCAGCACCAGAACAAGAGGACACAGTCTCAAGCTATGCCAGGGGAAGTTTATGCTGGAGGTGAGGAGAAAGTTCTTCACTGAGAGAGTCATTGGCTACTGGAATGGGCTGCCCAGGGAGGTGGTGGAGTCACCGTCCCTGGAGGTGATCAAGGCAGGTTTGGATGTGGCACTTGGTGCCATGGTCTAGTCTTGAGGTCTGTGGTAATGGGTTGGACTTGATGATCTTTGAGGTCTCTTCCAACCTTGGTGATACTGTGAGACTGTGAAGCACAGTGGTTTAAGGCTTATTGGAATATTCTAAGAGAATCTGGTAGTTTTCTGAAAGTTCAGTGCAGAACCAAAGTCACTGGTTGTAAAAGAACAATAAAGTCTGTATTGTTATTTGGTTTGCTAAGAGGTATAAAAAGGCAAAGTATGAAAAATACTTTTTTCTTTGCTCTTGGGCACTGGATCTGTTTGCTTCTCTCTCTAACTAACTTTGACTGACCAGGTAACAGGTGAGCTTTCCAGGTTCATTTTTATCTGGGGAGAGAGAAGATGGGATTGGCCCCTTCTGAGCTTTCTTTGTCTGGGGGGGAAGACTGTGATTCTGTATTATTTCTAAACTGTATATAATGGTAAATATATTTTGTATATATGCTTGTAAATTTAGCTTTGCTGTATATAGAGCTTTAGCTTGCTTCCAAGCCATCTGAGCTGGTGTCATGGCTTTTAAAAAGACTGAGATTCTTTCATATGAATTGGAGAGAAATGCAGAACTGTATTTGAAAGGAAAGATACAGAGAAAAATCGCAGAGCATATACAGGATACATAGCGACCTCCTTGAATTTTCCCCCAACCCAAAGCTAATCTACAATCCCTGGTGCTCCAGTTCTGCTCCCCCAGCACCTCTGCCACCCACAGACCCTAACAAAGCCTCTGGAGGCCCCTGACAGGCTCACTTCTTACATGTTTACTCTGTTAAGTAGCTGCTGCCAGACACAGCAGACAGGAGGGAAAGGAAAGGAGGGAGTGCTGGCCATGTTGCTGGCTTATAAAGAGATAGCAGAATTATGGGATTGAATTTGGTGGACGAGAAACTCAATATGAGCTGTCAGTGTGCTCTTGTAGCCCAGAAAGCCAACCAGATCCTGGACAGCATGAATAGCTCAACATGAGTCTGCAGTGTGCACATGCAGCCCAGCCAGCCAACCGAGTCCTAGGCTGCATCAAGAGCAGCGTGGCCAGCAGAGCAAGGGAGGTGATTCTGCCCCTTTACTCTGCTCTCGTCAGACCCCACCTGGAGTACTGTGTGCAGTTCTGGAACCCTCAGCACAGGAAGGACATGGAAGTGTTGGAGTGGGTCCAGAGGAGGACCACAAAGATGATCAGAGGGCTGGAGCAGCTCTCCTATGAGGACAGGCTGAGGGAGTTGGGGCTCTTCAGCCTGGAGAAGAGAAGGCTTCGAGGGGACCTGATAGTAGCCTTCCAGTATCTGAAGGGGGCCTACAGGAAGGCTGGGGAACGATTATTTACAAGGTCCTGCAATGACAGGACAAGGGGCAATGGGCTTAAACTGGCAGAGGGGAGATTTAGACTAGATGTTAGGAGGAAGTTCTTTACAGTAAGGGTGGTGAGGCACTGGAACAGGTTGCCCAGGGAGGTTGTGGATGCTCCCTCCCTGGATGTGTTCAAGGCCAGATTGGATGAGGCCTTGAGTAACCTGTACTAGTGGGAGGTGTCCCTGCCTATGGCAGGGGGTTGGAACTAGATGATCCTTGAGGTCCCTTCCAACCTTACCATTCTATGATTCTATGATTCTAAGAGAAGCGTGGGCAGCAGGGCGAGGGAAGTGATCCTCCCCTTCTACTCTGCACTAGTGAGACCCCACCTGTCTGGAGTACTGTGTCCAGTTCTGGAGCCTCTGTTACAAGAGGGCTATGCATGTGCTGGAAGGTGTCCAGAGAAGGGCCATGAGGATGATCAGAGGGCTGGAGCTGCTTTGCTGTGAGGAAAGTCTGAAGAAGTTGGGTCTGTTCAGTGGAGAGGAGAAGGTTCTGAGGTGACCGTATTGTGGTCTTTCATTATCCTAAGGGGGCCAACAAGAAAGCTGAGGAGGGAGTTTTTAGGGTATCAGGTAGTGATAGGCCTGGGGAGGAATGGAACAAAGCTAGAAATAGGTAGATTCAGACTGGATTTTAGGAAGAAGTTCTTCACCACGAGTGGTGAGACCCTGGAACAGATTTCCCAGGGAGGTGGTTGAGGCCCTGTCCCTGAAGATGGTTAAGGCTAGTCTGGATGAGACTCTAGACAGCCTGATCTAGTGTAAGGTATCCCTCCCCAAGCCAGGGGGTTTGGAACTAGATGATCTTAGTGGTCCCTTCCAACCCTGACTGATTCTATGAATAACAATGTTACACTTTTCCTGTATCCACCCCTAGAGTCTTCTAGTCCCTAGAGGATTTTTAACCCTATAGTTCACAATCTACAACAGCTGGTCTGGTAAATTTTAATTGGGAGGACGGTGGAAGTCCCTAACCCACCACCACATGAAGACAGAACCCTTCTTACTTATAATTGAGATAGGTCTGTGGGTTCCTGATGATGTAACGAGCTCGTCGGCCAACAGAGTGAGAGGTTTTATCCAGGGACTCTTCGAAGCTGGTGTGCAGGATGTCCCGCACCACTTGCCACGGGACAAAGGGTCCTTTCACCTGGGGAAAGAAGAAATGCCCCTAGAGTTTCTGTCAGAAGCAGGGTGGATTCCTAGGAGTGCTTAGATGTGCCCAGGTGGCCAAGAAGGCCAATGGCATCCTGGCCTGTATCAGGAATAGTGTGGCCAGCAGGACCAGGGCAGTCCTTCTGCCCCTGTACTCAGCACTGGTTAGGCCACACCTTGAGTGCTGTGTCCAGTTCTGGGCACGTCAATTTAAGAAAGATGTTGAGGTGCTTAAAGGTGTCCAGAGAAGGGCACTAAGGCTGGTGAGGAGACTGGAGCACAGTCCTGTGAGGAGAGGCTGAGAGAGCTGGGGGTGTGCACCCCGGAGAGAAGGAGACTCAGGGGAGACATTATTGCTCTCTACAACTACCTAAAAGGAGGTTGTAGCCAGGTGGGGCCTGGTAACTTCTGCCAGGCACCCAGTGATAGAACAAGAGGACACAGTCTCAAGCTGTGCCAGGGCAGGTTCAGGCTCGACGTTAGGAAGAAGTTCTTCACAGAAAGAGTGGCATTGGAATGGGCTGCCCTGGGAGGTGGTGGAGTCACCGTCCCTGGAGGTGTTTAAGCGGAGCCTGGATGAGGCACTTGGTGTCAGGGTTTAGTTAATTAGAAGGGATAGTAGGTGATAGGTTGGACTCAATGATCCTAGAGGTCTTTCCCAACCTGGTTAATTCTGTGATTCTGTGTGATTGTGCTCAGCTGCTAGGAGCTGTCTGGCAGGAGTCCGTGGGTACCTTTGCGTTCAGCACGTGGCTGGCGATGCGGCACAGCATCAGCAGGCTGTCCTCCTGCACCGTCCAGGTGACGCGCAGCCGCGTCATCCTCTGCAGGGCGCTCTGGTCAGCTTCGTCGTGGTAGCGCAGCCTCTTGCTTTTTTCTACAGAGACCTCTTCTAACAAACCCAGGGACAAAAAAAAAAAGAACACTCAGCACTACCTACCCTGACTAATTCAAACTTTGTCATAAGTAGTACCAGCACTAGGTGGAGTTTTAAGTGTGAGAGACAAAAGCAGAAAAGGAAGTAGCAGTTCAGGAAGTAGAATGCATTAACTCCTCTCCCAGGAATGACAAAACAAACACTTTGATTAGCAAGCTAACTGATCCTGGAGAATCTCCAAGCCTTTGGTCAGCAAGCTAACTGATCCTGGAGAATCTCCAAGCCTTTGGTCAGCAAGCTAACTGATCCTGGAGAATCTCCAAGCCTTTGGTTAGCAAGCTAACTGATCCTGGAGAATCTTTAAGCAAGCTATCAGAAGCTGCTGGTGAACTACACAGAGCTGATCTGGCACAGCCACAACTAGAATTCCTTTGCAGAGTGCAGTATTGCACTCATGAGTCACAACTTGGGAGCAGCATGTTGTCGTTTTCTTTTAGAGCTAGAATAAGAATACAGCTCCAGGACATCAGAAACTCTTGGTTGAAGGAGGAAATCCAAAGGGCTGGCCAGAAAGTTTCCACTTCCCACACTGTGACAGTCACATCAGTTTCCCTAAAGCAGCTCCTAGCAGGCCTGTGCAACAAAGGACGCTGCTCTTCAGTTACTTGCCTTTCTTCTTCTTCCTTGTCTTCTTCCCAGTGTCTTTCCTGAGCCTTTTCCTCTTTTGGTTTTTTCCACCTCTCACTCGTTTGGTTCGATCCTGGGTTGGTTCTTTAGTTATTTCAATGCATTCCTCTTTCTGGACAAGTGACTCAGATCCCACCTTTGTTTCTCCCAAAATATTAAGTTTGCTACCTAAAACGACAGATATTACAGCACTGGAGCCTTGCAGCAATTGCATTCTCTAAGATTAAGGTATACAGAGCAAATGCCAAAGTTTCAGTCTATTAAGATACAGGAGCCCTCTCAGACTTGCCCTTTCTTAGTCCTATCATTTCATGCCACTTTCTCAGCAGCTCACAATATAAAATCCCACACAACTACGGAACCGCCAAGAAATTAGCAAGTCTAGTGCACAAATAAAGTAACTGAGCTGAAGTTTTGTATTCAGCCTGAACCATTTCCTCCTCAATGTGAGGTTGTACAATTCTAACAGTGCCCAGCTGTACAAAACATTGGTCCCTCCAGGCCCTCTGCAAATTACAAAGGACAGAAGCGATGGTTCTATAGCAAACTATTTACACATCTGTTTTACTGCCCCAGAAGCATTCTAGATCATTGCAAGGAGACAGGAACAACCTGGGCCATCAATACTGGATAAAATGTTGCTTTTCCATATATCCAGAAATAGGGAAGGGCATCAGTTATCTATTTTACTGTCCAGAAGCATCTGGGATTACTGTAAGGAGACAGGAACAATCGACACCCTCCACACTGGGTTTGATAAAAGACAGTAATAGCTATAATAGAGTTGCAGACCCCAGCACCTTACCTCCAGTACTGAGTGGTAGAGGGTGTTTAGTTAGGAAGGTTTGGAGTCTCACTGTCAGTCCATTCTCAGAAACTGTGTTTTCCTACAACAAGACAGCTTTAAAACAGGTGATATGCAAAAAAAGGGCATTGGTTTTAACCCCACTATGCACAACATCCCTCGAGCAGGGTCCAAAATACATTTTCAGTGTAAAGGAAAACATCCCTGACTACAATTTGTTTGATTTTTCAAGTCTGTCTTATTACTACCACAGCATTAGAGCTGTTCTTAAATCATATTGCAATCATCACAAGACTAGAAGGTTAGAACTACTATATTTGAGGAGATTTTCTGAAGTCATCACTGGTAAAGAAATATTTGATTATTTCCCTGCTGCAGAGGCTGAGCAGAATTTCCTGTAGAATAGTCTTTTCCCAAAGCATTTTACACTCCAAAGGAACTTCTTAAAAGCAGAAAATCAGACTGCACACACAAACACTGAGTAAATGCCTCCTACACCACAATCTATCCATCTTAAAACTAAGACTAAACTGATTGCAAGGCAGTTCTGCGATTCTCAGCAAAGCCATTTTCTCTTGTGTGGAATTAGATGGTGATCGAGGTTGGTCACAGCTGTAGAAAGGAAAGCCAAGGCTGAAGAACTGCAGAAGGTCCTGTTCATGCCTAACAACAAGGTGACAGAATCACAGCATGTTAGGGACCTTGAAAGCTCATCCAGTCCAACCCCCTTGCCAGAACAGGATCAGCTAGAGCAGATCATATAGGAACACACCAAGGTGGGTTTTGAGTATCTCAAGAGAGGGAAACTCCATGATCAGAACATGAGATGAAATTCAGAGTGAAATAATTCTGCCTGAGGTAACCCCAAGCAACTCTTGTTTGGCACAAAGACTGATAAGCTTTAATTTGACCACTACACAGGGTAGAGTAATGAAAGATATTTCTGTGGCAGTACCTGCTTGGTCATGCTCAAAAAACAAAGTAAATGTAAGGAATGCTTAGGAAAGGAGAGTAGCACTATGCAGCTATAAAAATCCCTGCCTGGCTCCTGAATGCAGTATGTGATTCTGTTTTCACTTTAGAAAGGATACAGTAGAACTAGAATAGGTTACAAGGAAGGGAACAAGAGCAGGTTCCATGCTGGGCATAGTTAAGCAGTTTAGTAGTTATCACTCTTTAAAAAGAAAGGATAATGAAGAATAATTTTTGCAGCTCCCCTTAGTACAGAAATGAGCAGAGAGGTTAAAACATCCAAAGGACATGGGGACACATGACAGGACTCTGAAACACACTGCTTGTGTGAGGTTGTGGACACTCAAGATTTACATGTGTCCAAAAAAACAATTAGACTAATGCCAGAAAAAAAGGCAGCTCTCACCCTTAAGTTTAGAATGTCCTTGAGTCAGACTTGCAAACAGCTGGGAGAAGGTTCTAAGGAAACATCACTATACATCCACCTTGCTCTCCCAGCCTTCCCTACAAATATTTTCTTGGAAAACACTGAGGCAGGACATCAATCAGCACTGGCATGGTCATTCTTATTTGCCTTGGTTTTTTTTGCCTTACTTGCCTTGGTTTTTTTTCTGGCTTCACCAGTGATTTATTTTATTATTTCCTTGTTCTGAACGTTTAACTTTTCACCTGACGAAGTCTCCACTTCAGAAAAGCAGCACTAAGTAGTCTGAACTGCTCAGTATTTTTGCTTCAGTTGAGTGCATTATCAAATTCAATGCAGATAAAATTTACATTCCAGTTCCTTCATTCACTTGGCACTAAGATTTGCCAGACCTGGCATTCATTTCTTTCCAGCGACGCACAGCCTTACTGAGATGCACGACTGAGAAAGCAGACAAGCAGCACTATTGTGCTACCAGTACCTCAACCTTAAGAACATTAAAGTTTGGAGCAGTCATTCCAGTACATCCATTCTGAGCAAGACTCACCTTCCTAGTCTTATTGATGATGTAGCTTGTCCAGATCCAGTTGCGTTTGAGATGCCCATAAAAGCTGGAATCCAGACCTGCAGCTCCTAACCCATCTCCAGGGATAGTTCCATCATCAACTACCTCTCGGCTGCCTCTAAGAGGAAGAGCAATCAAATGGACAGTGGTGATTTTGCAGGCAGCACTTTCTGAGCTGCTCTTAGGTGATGTGTGTGCCATGAGCAAAAACCTTCCCTTGCACTCCCAGTTTTTATGTAGGGTTTAGCAAGAAGAAAAGCAGAAATGCTCCTTCCCTTAACCTGCTCCAGCAGTAGCATGGCAAAGCTGTTCCATAAAGTTTTCATCCCTGATATTTCATGTCTGAGCACTCAGTTTAAAGGCTGCATCCATGGCAACTTCATTACTGTTAACTAAGTTCCAGTGGCTGTGTTAAATTCTGTCCTCAGAACCATTCCTGCCACAGGCTAGGGAAGATACCTGCTCAGATGAGGAACTGTCTCAGGACAAGTGTGGGGAAAATCTTCCACAGAATTAAAAGGCAACTGGACCTCTGCATTTGCCACCCTGACTGTCAAGCACTGATCCCTCCAGTGTACTAACAAATGCACTACAGCTTGTTTAAGCACATATACAAGCTAGAGGCTGAACTGCACTTGCCATTGAGTAGCAGCCTCAAACCCAGAAATGGACTGGATAGGGGCCAAAAGAACAAGGATGAGGATGACCTACGTGGTGTACTCCAGCATTGCACACTTGCGTTCCAGGTTGTGTTTATCCATTGCTGACTCCTGTTCCATTTCCATGTCTAGGGCACTCTCCTCCTCTTGAAGATTGTTTCTCTTGGAACGAGGACAGCGAACAACTCCTAGACACAGAAATGGTTTTGACTATTAGGACAAGGAGACATCCACCCATTTTCAATCCATCCTGCTATGGCAAACTACTGCTCCCAAACAGGAGCCCTTCTCGATAAATCCTGCTACAGGGGCTAATGGTGTTCCAGTTAATCTCCAGTACGAGGCACTAACTTGGCCAAAATTGTATTCAGGGCAGAAGAATTGGGAGGCTGGCACCCTCTGTAAGGAGGAAACATCAGCAGTTGTGATACTCTAGGCATGGATCGCAGCCTCTCTGACACTTGAATCCTTAAGAAACAGGGTGGCAGGTTGTGACTGCTGCAACACAATGTGAAGGTTTTGCATACCCACCACCTCTATGCTGGACATCAGAAGTCATGAGATTGTTTCAGAAGCAAAACTCAAGAGTAGGAAGAGAATCCAATTTCTGGCTTTCTGTTACTTTTTGGCTGCCATTGCTACAAAGACAATAGGGCAGGCCTGGGTCTCCGGCAGGTGTCTGAGCTACAGGCTCAGTATAAATTTAAATCCAGCAGAAAGCAATTTTGTTTTCCAGCTCAACATGGCAAATACTGAACTGGAACGCAAGAAAGCTTCCATAAAGATGCAAACTGGTGAATTTCAAGGCTAAAAGTAACCATGGCCTGACCAGCCTGCACAAGCTGCAGTCACAAACACAGCACCACTTGACAGACAGGTAAGAAGCCTTTTCACATAAATGCTTCAATAGAAAAATAAGACAAAATTACAAACAGATCCTTTTACCTGGCTGATTAAAGTACAGAAATACTGAACAGTGCTGTTTAGGGCTTCAGAAGGAAGATCTTATTTGCCATGTATTGCTTTATTCTGTGTTCTTCCAGCTGTCTATCCCATTAAAACATGTAAAAGGCCCAAACAGAAAACTAAACTCCAAAACACCTGGGGTCCACAAACTTCAGCTTCCATGCCTAATCTAACTTGGGCTATCCATTAGAAGGCTTAGCAACATCTTCCCAAAGAAAAGGGATCTCTGTTCAGCCCAGTAGAGAGCTGTGGTGAAAATGGATTTGTAACTCTTTTCTGAAAGGCTCTTCAACAAGTGGATTGATATCTATCTAACAGGGCTATTAGCAAGTTTCCCACCTCTGACAGGACACCTATTCTATTCCCATAGCACTGCTCTGAAAAATTGGAAGTGTACAGTTCTGCTTCTCAGATCTCAGTTTCACAGAATTCATATGGACAGGACTTCCAGCTTTTTTTTTTACCTTGGATGCACCAGCCAAGGGAACAAAACGGAGCTTGCCTCGAGTTTTAGGGCAGGAGGAGGAACTGTGGTGTGAACAGAATAAAGGTGATGGCATACCCAGAGGTGTGTTGAGGCAGACATACTGCAGGTCAAACCAGAAGCTCTCCACGTCCTGCATGGTGTTCAGAATGTAGGAGCGCCTCTCAAACGGGCGGCTGCTCTGAGCCAGGTTATAGTGAGGGTCACAGATGGTGGTGTCAACAATCACAGCATTTCTCTTCATGTACACAAAGACCTGTTAAATACACCATGTGTCAGGCTGCTGGGTGAAAACAGTTCAAACTGCATGTACCAGGTTAGGGTGGATCCCTCCCCTGGTAGAATAAACTCACCACAACATGTATTGTTTTTGTGAAGTCAGGAAAAAAAATTATATTTCTTATAGTTTAAACTAAATATGACAGTATAGGGAAAAATACAACTACTACAAGAATATAATAACCTCAGGGAAGATGGGGAAGGGGTCAAGCAGCAGTGAAGAAACAAAAAGCAGCAGCAGCCAAAACAGCGGCAGGGGAAGATAGCAGCAGGCACAGGTGAAGCAGCAGAAGCAGCAAGGGGAAGGTCCAAGCTGTGCTTCCAGACATAAAGCTCTTGATGCTCCAATGAAATTATATTAACTGTTGCCATTATATGGCCTATCCCCAGAACGTTTGCCTCAGAGCTTCCACCTCCAAGTTTCTCTGTTTTAAGTTTTCTTTTATGCCTGAAGTAGGAATCTAACTCAAATGGCCACACTGCCTCATCTGCAGGACACAACTCCATCTAGTTCAGGACTGTTTAGCATTTGCTCAGTCTCTGCTATTTCGGACCAGTGTTCTGTCAGGGGACACACCTATCCCCACCCTGCTGCATTGTTATCCCAAACTTCCCTTGCCAGCCACCCAGAAAGCTCATTTCTAGATTTAGAACAGTTTATTTCCCCCCTTGTGCACAGGATATTCCAAGTTTCCACAGAGAGTGATTATTTCCTACAAGCTCTTACTCAGAATTTGAACAGATGTGTGGGGCCTAATTATCTTTCCTCTCACAAACTCTGGTTGGGACTGCCTTCTCCTAGGCATCTGTTCCCTGTGTATAACAAGGTGCAGATCAATGTAATTGTGTTACCCTGATCAGTGACTTTATTCTGTCAGATATTCAGTGCCTAACACCCTGATAGAAGATGGCATGCTCATTTTTCATCACCTTGAACCTCCCAGACCATTGTGTGCAATGTTCAGCATGGCACATTTCATAGAATCCTAGGATGGCTCAGATTGGAAGGGATCTCAGACATCATCTGCTCCAACTGCCTCCACACTATGGGCAGGGACAGCTCTCCGCTAGACTTGGCTGCTCAAGGCCTCATCCAACTTGGCCTTGAACACCTCCGGGGGGAGACAGCCACAACCTCCATGGGCAGCCTATTCCAGTGTCTCACCATCCTCACACTGAAGAACATCTTCCTAAGCTCCAGTCTAACCCTGCTCTGCCTCAGCTCCAAACTATTCTCCCTTGTCCTGACACCTCCAGGAAAAGTCCTTCTGCTGCCTTCCTGTAGGCTCCCTTCAGGTACTGGAAGGCAGCTCTAAGGTCCCTCTGCAGTCTTCTCTACGCTTAACACCCCCAGCTCCCTCAGCCTGTCCTCACAGCAGAGCTGCTACAGCCCTTGGATCATCTTTGTGGCCTCTTCTGCACTCGCTCCATCAGCTCTGTGTCCTTCTTATCCTGAAAACACCATAACTGGAGGCAGATTTGGAGGTGAGGTCTTAGCAGAGCAGAGTCAAGGGGCAGAATTCCCTCTCTTGCCCTGCTGCCCGCACTGCTCTTGCTGCAGCCCAGCACACAGCTGCCTTCTGGGCTGGCTTATGATGAAGTTCTCACCAATCAACACCTCTACGTTTTTTCCTTCAGAGCTACTCTCAATCCACTGTGCTCCCAGCATGGATTTATGCCTGAGATTGGCCCAACCTAGATGCAGGACCTTGCACTTTGCCTTGTTGGACCTCATGCAGTTGGCACTGGCCCACTTATCAAGCCTGTCAACATCCTTCAGCGGGGTCTTTCCAGATGAGGAGGCAACAATTATCTGCACAACTTTCAGTGCCACTTGGATCTGGAGATTTGCATGGAAATCTGAAACATCAGTATTTTACTGATGTAAAATTACCTTAAAGGAATCACAACAACCCCAAACCTTGCATTTGCTTCATTGGACAAATATCATGAAGGTTAATGGCTAAATTTATAGAAGATACATAATTAAAAATTACCTGGTCTTTGTCTTGAAACTTCTCTGTTGGGCCAAACTGTATCAGTCCCATGTAACATAACCTTTGAAGGTTTTCTACCACGGAGAAGATGTACCTCCTGCAGCAACATCAGGAGCAGTAGTTAGCACTTATGAAAACAGGAACAGTGACAGCACAAAACATGTCCTGTCCACGCAGCAACCTGCAGCAAACCCTGAGTTGTGCAACACTGAGTTTGAAAATTTCTGAAGTGGTGTTCTGTTGTTTGAACTGTCAGCCTATGGGAAACACAGAATTAGTCTGAAGCTCCAAATTCCCTTTCCTCAGATCAGAAACAGTACTTCAGCCAAAAACTAACTGAGACTGTGTTAGCAAAGGAAAAATATCAACCAGAAATATCAAAAGTAAAAACAAATCAGACAAGGTCAGAGCACCAGGAGATCTGCAGACACTTTTGCGTTATGAAAAGACTTGAGTAACAAAACAGCAGTTTTGCTGTTAAGTGCTGAGTAAGGCTGATAAGAAGCCTTTGCATGTGCACAAGGAAGGAATTAGGCAGGGATCATGGAAGTGAAGGTTATGTGGAATTACTGCTCCAAGAAACTGCTTTCAGTTACTTATAGCTTTGGCAAAGCAAAGAGCACAACCTTGCCCACACTGTACACCTCCTTGGATGGCAACACTCTGGGAGCTTCTGGAAGCTTTTGCAAGATCTAGTCTCAGAGTTTGTCTAAAATTCAGCTTTGCCCAATTTAACTCACTAAGATTTGTGCAGTTAAAAGGGAATTGTCTTTTGGCAGGAGTTTTCTCTGGGGCTCAGAGAGATTGTTTGACAAGCCTAGAAAACACTGAAGTAAATTTGGTTGAGCTAGAGGCAATGGCGGGCAGACATCACTTGGGTACAGGTCACACTCCATTGCAGAAATCTATCAGATGGAGACAGCAATTTCCTGACCACTATAAATCCATCCCTGGAAAAATGATGGAGCAGCTCCTTCTGGAGGGCATCTCAAGGCACTTGGAAGAGAAGAAGGTTATCAGGAGTAGTCAGCATGGATTTACCAAGGTGAAATCATGCTTGATTAACCTGATAGCATTCTATGATGACATAACTGAAGGGTAGATTCAGGGTGACCAGTAGATACAGTCTACCTTGACCTTAGCAAGGCCTTTGACACCATCTCCCATGACATCCTAGTGAGGAAGCTCAGGAAATGTGGGATGGAAGAGCAGACAGTGAGGTGGATTAGGTACTGGTTACAAGACAGAGTTCAAAGAGTGGTGATCAACGGTGCCAGGTCCAGCTGGAGGGCTGTAACTAGTGGAGTCCCCCAGGAACCAGTTCTGGGTCCAGTGCTGTTCAACACCTTCATCAATGCCATTGATGAGGGGACAGACAGAGTCTGCTCAGCAAGCTTGCTGACGACACCAAACTGAGAGGCTTGGCTGATACAGCTAGAGGCTGTGTGGCCATCCAGTGAGACTTGGGCAGACTGAGAGTTGGGCACAGAGGAACCAAATGAGGTTCAATGAGGACAAGTGCAGAGTCCTGCACCTGCAGAGGAATAATAAACACAGTAGTACAGGCTGGGAGGTGATCTGGTGGAGAGTAGCCCTGTGGAAAGGGACCTGGGAGTGCTGGTGGATAACATCCATGGGACAGCAATGTGGCTGTGGCCCTCCCAAGATGGCCAGTGGGATCCTGGGGAGTATTAAGAAGAGTGTGTCCAGTAGATCGAGAGAGATTCTCCTCTCCTTCTGCTCTGCTTTGGTGGGACTTCACCTTGAGTACTGCCTTCAGTTTTGGGCTCCCCAGTTTAGAAGGGACAGAGATTTGCTGGAGGGAGTCCAAGGGAGTGTTACAAGGATGATTAGGGTACTGGAGCACTGCCTGATGAGGAGAGGCTGAGGGGCCTGGGGCTGTTTAGTCTGGAGGAGATAAGACTGAGAGAGGATTTAATAGATGTCTATAAATATCTGAGGGCTGGGGGTCAGGATGGGGGGCATAGGCTCTGCTCACTTGCTCCCTGGGGTAGGACAAGGAGCAATGGTTGAAGTTGCAGCACAGGAGGTTCCTTCCACCTCAACACAAAGGGAACTTCTTTACTGTAAGGTTCACAGAACACCGGAACAAGCTCTCCAAAGAGCCTGTGGAGTCTCCTTTTGTGGAGACTTTCAAGGTCTGTCTGGATGTCTTCCTGTGTGACCTGAGCTAGATTGTATGGTCCTGCTCTAGCAGAGGGGTTGGACTTGATGATCTCTTTGAGTCCCTTCCAACCACTGACATTCAGTGATCCTGTGATCCAGTTCCTTTATTAAGATTTCACAAGTAAAGGGGTGAGGAACTGCAAAGCTGAGCTGGCCACCAGTCTTGCCAGCTGATATTGTCCAGCACCGCTCACCAGTGACAGGTTGCAAGTTTGCAAATAGAATCATAGAATGGTCTGGGTTGGAAGGGACCTCCAAAGATCACCCAGTCCAAGCCCCTGCGCATTCAGCAGGAGCAACCTCAACTAGATCAGGTTGCCCAGAGCCCTGCTGAGCCTCACCTTGAGTATCACAGAATCATCAAAGCTGGTAAAGGCCTCCAAGATCATCAAGTTCAGCCTATGACCTAACACATGACATCAGCTAAACCATGCCACCAAGTGCCACATCCAATCTTTTCTTGAAGACCTCCAGGGATGGCGACTCCACCACCTCCCTGGGCAGTCCATTCCAGTGCCTAATCTCCCTTTCTGTGAGGAAGTGCTTCCTAATATCCAACCTAAACCTCCCCTCGCGCAGCTTCAAACCATGCCCTCAGGTCCTGTCACAAGCTGCCTGGGAGAAGAACCTGACCCTCACCTGACTATGACTTCCCTTCAAGTAGTTGTAGAGAGCAATAAGGTCCTCTCTAAGCCTCCTTTCCTCACCAGGGACAGGACCTTAACTACATCCTTGGGCAACCTGTTTCAGTGTTCCACTACCCTCATGGTAAAAAGCTTGTTCCTAACATCCAAAGCCTCCAACCATCCAAACTATTCCCTTGGCAATGGCTTTCTGGGGAAATGAACATGGTGCTGTGGATTCCATACATTCAAATCACTTTCTTTTAATGATGCTTTCTCTTCCTATCTTCAGTCCAACTTCAATTTTTACAAGTCCTAGCTGAGGAATGTCCAACAACGGCAGACACGCTGCTGGGAGCAGGAATAGAAATTGAATGGCATGCATCTGAGGCAGGAACTGTGAAGTGTGGCAGCTTCTGAAAGATTTATGAAGGACAGCAACATTTAAACTCTACTAAACTCTGAATTTAGCAGCAGTCAGGAGTGTGTTTTATATGGAAACAACATCCTGATGAGTTATGAAGGACAGAAGCTCCCAGTTCTCAAACACTGCCTGACAGTGTGCATGAATATTGTTTATTATTTTCTTATTACCATCTATTTGGGAGAGAAAAATACAATTTGGCAAGCTGTGCCTAGAAGACTGATGAGCCTTGTTTTAAGTAACAACGTCCACTTTGACACAAACAGGAAATAACAGAAACCCACTGCTGTTTCTTCCCTTAAAGTCAATGACTTTGATTCATCTCCTTACCTTTTGTAGAGAAGCTGCTGCCGAATCGACCTTGGAAGGAATCTGATCAGAGTGTGCTTTTTGAGGGGATCATTTAAAAACTCTTCCAGTCCCTCCACCTAGAATGATTAGAGAAGTTAATCCAAATGTGAAATAGAATTACTTTAAACTTAATCAAAACATGAAATACAGCTATAACCTTTCAAGTATCAAGATTTGCTGCCAGAACTGTCAACTGAAATATTTTCTAAGCTCTGTAAAATGCTTTAACATTATTCCTGTTAATCAATGAGGCAGGGGAGGCTTGGGAGACTGAAAAAGCTCTTTGCAAAATATGCATTTGCAGTATTACAGAGCTAGACATTTGTTTTGAGTGACTGTAAAAGCAACTACCTTTGTAGTAGAAGCAGCTATCAAGAACGAAAGTGTCTATCTCCAGTGTCTGGTTTTGTTCAAACAGACCAAAAGATATTTGTTACTGCTTACAGGTAGTTGCCATTATCAGACAGAATCACAGAATGTTACATGTTGGAAGGGACCTCCAGAGATCCTGGAGTCCAATCCCCCCGCCAAAGCAGGATCACCTAGAGCAGGTCACACAGGAACACATCTAGGTGGGTTTTGAAAGTCTCCAGAGTATGAGACTCCACAGCCTCTCTAGGCAGCCTGCTCCACCAGCACCAGCACACCAAAAAAGTTTCTCCTCAAGCTGAGGTGGAACCTCCTGTTGTTCCTTGTCCTAACACTGAGCACCACCAAAAAGAGCCTGGCACCTTCATCTTGACACCCACCCCTCAGATATTTATAGACATCAATAAGATCCCTTCTCAGCCTTCTCTTCTCTAGACTAAACAGCCCCAAGTCTCTCAGTCTTTCTTCACAGGAGAGACGTTCCAGCCCTCAGTCTTCCTCATAGCCCTCCACTGGACTCCCCCCAGTAGATCCTTGTCTCTCCTGAACTGGGGAGGCCATAACTGGACAGCCCAGATCTGGACACAGTATTCCAAGTGTGGTCTCAGCAGACCTTAAAGTAAACTGAGCATAATCCAAAAGAAGTACTGTACCTTGTAGCTGACTTGCACTATCTGAACAAAGATTGAGAGAGGCAAGCAGAGAAGAATGTCACTAACAAGAGCCCATCCAAATCCAAACTCTCTGTGCATGGGCAGGGGAGGGACAAAGCGCGTCCAGGACACATCATCCACGTACACTAGGAACAAGAAGAGCAGCTGAGATGCAGGCAGGGCACAGCTCACACTTACAGCAATGGCTTCACTCTGTTCGACCAGAACACATTTGGCAGTTCACAGGCTGGAGATCTGTACATCTAAAATGACCTGAAAATGATCTAAGCCACTGATTTTCAATCTTTTCTTAAGTGGACCTCTACAGGGTTCTTTCGGTGTTGATGAGGACTCTGGAAAGGCAAAGCGCATTCAGCCTGCTATGTCTGCTCCTTTTCTTTAGCTTGCACAGACATTTCAGAGGATGCCTGAGAGCAAGCAGTATAATGAATTTTCTGTGTTCTGAAGCATGGTTATTGCACTTGCACTACCCTCCTAAGACTGTGCTGTTCACTTAGATTATCTCCTCCAAGACGTAACTGTTCTTACAGCACTCTATAAAAAAATAAAACCATTCTGGATACCCAATCCAATGATTTAATTTCCTATACCAAACAGCATGGAGAACAGTTTGTCAACTACCTCTAATACCTTTTTTTCCACTTTGTAAGGCATGTATCTTGTCCCACTTAAAACTTCCTTTTGGCAAAGAAATAGAAGCAGCAACATTTCTAAGTTAGTGTAAGCAGTAAGGCTGTAATCAGGGTTTCAGAGTAGCCCTGTATCTACTGAAATGAAATCTAAAGCATTTCTGAAAATTTACCCAAGGTTATCACAGAATGGTTTGGGTCAGAAGGGACCTTAAAGATCATCTAGTTACAGTCTCCTCGGCATAGGCAGGGACACCTCCTCCTCCTATATCATCTTGCTCAAGGCCCCACCCAGCCTGACTTTGAACACTCCCAGACTTGGAGCCTCCACAAGTTCTCTGGGCAACCTGTTCCAGAGCCTTAGCACTCTCACAGGGAAGAATTTCCTCCTAATGTCTCATCTCAATCTGGTTTCTCCCAGTTTGAAGTCATTAACTCTTAAACAAGTCTCTCCAGGCCTTTGTCAAAAGTCCCTCTTTAGTTCTTCTGTAGCACCCTTCAAATACTGGAAGGCTGCTCTGAGGTCTCTTCACAGTCTTACCCTCTCCAGGCTGAACAACTCCAGATCAGAATTCAAATCCTACTCACTGAATTAGCAGCAAACTTCCCAGTTTTTTTCTCCACTCTCCAGAACAATGTCCTTGCATGAGATCCCTTTCAAACTGGAGACCAGGAGATTAATAACAGCTGTGTGTTTATTTCAACCATTTGTTTTCCTACCTCCAGTTTTGTTTTTTTGTTTTCATTGAAATCTTACTGCCAAACACTTAAAGGCAGTTCTACACTGAACCATGCCCAAGTCTGTAGCAGTCAGGATGTGCTACCTCTTACCTGTTGGATTAGAGAGCTCTGCTTCAGTCTCCTGCGCAGAGATTTCAGGATTCACCTCAGCTGTCACAATTTCTAAGGTCCCATCTGGTTGTGCTTCAATTACAGCTGCATTTGTGTCCAGCCCTTGCTTGCTGCCTTTTGTCTCACCATCGCTACCTCCTTTTCGCTGTGTTTCATTTAAAGGGTGCCCATAGATTAAGTACCAGAGGAACATGTGGACCATTCTCAAACGGGGCATTTTGGGGAGAAAGCCAAGAGAACGCCCAAGTCCTGGAACTGTGAGGGAAGAAATAAAGAAAGGATTCACAGCATCACAGGATGTTATGGGTTGGAAAGGACCTCTGGAGATAATTGAATGCAACCCCCCTGCCAGAGCAAGACCGTAGAATCTACTGCAGGTTGCACAGGAACACATCCAGATGGGGCTAGAAAGGCTCCAGAGAAGGAGACTCCACAACCTCCCTGGGCAGCCTGTGCCAGGGCTCTGGGACCCTTACAGTCAAGAAGTTCTTCCTCACGTTGAGGTGGAACTCCCTGTGCTGTAGTTTCCATCTACTGTCTCTTGTCCTGTCCCAAGACACAAGTGAGCAGAGGCCATCCATGTCCCTTCCTTCCTTGTCCCCAGCCCTCAGATATTTATAGACATTGATCAGATGCCCTCACAGTCTTCTCCAGACTAAATAGCCCCAGGTTCTCCCTTTATGACTATTAGAAAGACAGTTAATTACTGTTTAATTCAGCCACTGAAGACTGAAAAAAAACCCTAGTAAAATCATGAAATTCAACAGGTGCAGAATTTTGGATCCATAATATAGAAGAGCTGGGTCTGGTTTTGTTTGTTTTTTTTCCTTTTGTGCGTTACACAGAATAGTAGGGGCTGGAAGGAGCCTGAAGGGCCTTCTGGAAATCAATTAGTCCAATGCCCTGGCCAAGGCAGGTTCACCTAAGGAAGATCACACAGGAACATGTCTAGGCAGGTTCTCAGTGTCTTTAGAATAGAAGGAGCTACCTCTGCAAGGATGGACAGTTGAAAGTAAATATATGTTACAAATACTAAGTTACAAATAATAAAGTAGTAATGAATGCAAACACTCCAGTTTGCAGAGATAAGAAACAAGCAGCAAAGCAAACACCAGATAGTGAGATTGCTTGAATGTAAACCCCACTTTTCTTCTATAAAAGGGAGAAAACCCCATAATTGTATCTTAGGAGAGCCCAACATCTGAAAGTGACTATTCATACAAACAGGCAGAGCAAGATGCCATGAAACCCAGAGTCAGCTGTACCTGTAACTGGATGATAGTTTTTCAGCTGGGTGATGCCCATTTTCTCATCACTCTTCCTTGCCCGACTGTTATCAGTTTTACCCGAGCTGTCTTGTGCTTCTCCCGAATCAGGAGCTGTCTCTTGCCCCAGGTTTTCTTCCTCAGTTTGGTCTTGGGAGCTTGGGGTCTGGGGAACTTTAACCCTGTATTAAAATCACACAGCTTTTGGTAAAAGCTAAGCCGACTTCAGTTCCTTTGCATTCCTGACTTCAGGAGATCTGCAGCACCTTGCTCCATCTCTGTGCTTCCATTGCTCTGATCATAGTTTTCTTTTCTTTTGCCTTTTTTTTTTTTTTTTTTTAAAATTTCTTTTTTAACTTTCCTCTGCCACTCCAGATAGGCCAGGGCCCCCACAAGCCACCCAGACCATGACTGTCACTTGCCTGTTTGCAGTACTTGAATTGGAGATCCGGAAGCGCACCTGCTCGATGGCACTCTTGACAAGGGGATCATTAGGGCTCACTGAAGGGTGCACAACAAACTCTACCTGTTCAGAGCAGCAGAAATCAAAAGCTGTTTATGGGGTGAGTGGCTCTTAAGCAGCTGCATAAACAGTCAGAGATTAACAGACTGGTTAGTTAACAGTAGCCAGGATGGATGGATCCCAGGAGGGTTTAAGAATTCATAAGTATGAAAACTGAGCAACCTGATCTGGTGGAGGATGTCCCTGCTCACTGCAAGGGGGTTGGACTGGATGGCCTCTGGAGCTCCCTTCCAAGCCAGAGCCCATGAAAACTTTTGTTGCCAGTTTGTACTAAGCAAGAGGTCAGTCCCTATGGTCTCTGTACTAGCAAACAGTTAACTTCTCTTTTGTGAACCTCAGGTATATTGATTTTTAAGATCTGCAACATCTGGGGGGCAAACACTTCAATTCACAAGTATTAGGTTGAAAGGGACAACTGAAAAGCCCAGTTTCACAAGGCCACATTTACATGTGCTGTTCCTGAAAGCACTGACAAGATCCCACAGGTGCTCTGCAGGAATTTTGCAGGGCACATTTCATAGAATCATAGAATGGTTTGGGTTGGAAGGGACCTCAAAGTTGATCTAGTCCAAAGCCCCTGCCTTGGGCAGGGACAGCTTTCCCTAGCCCAGGTTGCTCAAGACTTCATCCAACTTGGCCTTGAACACCTCCAGGGAGGAGGCAGCCACAGCCTCCCTAGGCAGCCTTATTCCAGAGTCTCACTACCCTCACACTGAAGAGCTTCTTCCTAAGCTCCAGTCTAACCCTGCTCTCCTTCAGCTTCAAACCATTCCCCCTTGTCCTGTTGCTAAACACCTTATGAAAAGTCCCTCTGCAGCCTTCCTGTAGGATCCCTTCAGGTATTAGAAAGGCAGCTCTAAGGTCCCCCTGGAGTCTTTTCTTCTCTAGACTGAACAATCCCAGATCCCTCGGCCTACCCTGACAGCAGAGGTGCTCCAGCCCTACAGTTACAACGACCAGCCCCAGTTTTACAACTACAGACATTTTACTTCCATGAACCTCGACATCAGTGGATTTTTGTTTCAAAAAAGATAGATCATGTTCTCCACGTTTCAGCTCAGAAGCTAACTCACAATTTTCATATACTCCTGGCTTTCAGAAGGGGATTAACCAGAACTGTATTGCAGCCTGACAGTGCAGCAAGAGAACCATGAATTGCATAACTGATAAGCAGCAGAACCTCTCAGAAGGGAGATTCAGAGACTTTGATCTTTGGACTATTCTTTGGTCTCACAATTATCTGCAGCACAGTAATTGAAAGCACTAATCTATTTTTCACAGCAGCTTAGTTTGGGACATGTAGCTTCTGGGCAGCTCAGCTGTGGGTTCTGCTACAGAAAGTGAAGTCATCCCTCCGATTTCCAGCCCAAAATATTTCAATAAATCAGAAGGTTGTGAGAAAAGCTGCTTCTGCTGCCAGGGTCTGTGCACTCACTTTTTTACTAATGCCATCCTGAATGACTGTGGTATGGTAGAGTCTGAGGAGCCCTTCTTGTGCAAGCCTCCGCACCAGGCGTATGATGGACTTCTTGCAGCATTTTGTGGAAACACCTTCTTGCTTCTCTTGATCCATGACCATCTTCTGAAGCCTGAAAGATGCAAACAACTCCTTGAATTTTAGGCAGTTTGCAGTATCACTGGGCTTAAGCAGTTTGTTAGAGGATGTGGGGAGCCCTGTGCACATCAGCATGCCAGGACCTTGTGTACTGACAGAAGATGGATGGGGCAACCCTATTTGTGACAACAGAGTCCTGCCAATTGAGAAGCTGAAACTCCAGGGGAGCACCAAAATTTCAGTTTCTCTTTGGAGGTGAATCTTAAAATGCTGCAGGATGTTACAGTGTCCAGGGAAGTTATCTTCAGTCCAGACAAGGGAAGTTAAGAGGTCATAAAAACATACCACACAGAACTGCAAAGAAAAACAAACTTACAGGACCTTGCTAGAATCCTAGTGACCACTGATGGCTGCCATGAAGACAGGAGTCTCCACAGACCATGACACAGCAACACATCAACAAGTTTTGAAACTATGAGGAAATAAAACTTAGGCAGCAGGGAAGTGCTGCATCTTTTTGTGGCCCCAAGCACAGGCATACTGTGAGCAGAGAAGAAAGTACTCTGGTATCAATTTATGGTACACAAAATGAGGCCCCCAGCATCCTGGCCCAGATGAACAGTAGAGTGGTAAGCAGAAGAAGGGCAGGGATTGTGCCCCTGTACTGGGCACTGGTTAGGCTGCACCTCAAATCCTGGGGCACTCACTCCAAGAAGGACATTGAGGGGCTAGAACAGGTCCAGAAAAGGGCAATGAAGCTGGTGAAGGCTCTGGAGAACAGGGCTGGGGAGGAACAGCTGAAGGAGCTGGGGTTGCTCAGTCTGGAGGAGGTTGAGGACAGAGCTCATTGCTCTCTACAGTTCCCTGAAAGGAGGCTGCAGCCAGGTGAGGGTTGGGCTCTTTTCCCAGGAAATAAGTAACACGACAATGGCCTCAAGTTGTGCTGTGGGAGGTTTAGGTTGGACATTAGGAAAAATTTCTCCACTAAAAGGGTTGTCAAGCCCTGGCACAGGCTGCCCAGGGCAGTGGTGGAATTGCTGTTGCTGGAAGTGTTCAGAACCATGTAGATGCTGAGGGATGTGGTTTAGTGGTGGACTTGGCAGTGCTGGTTAGTGGTTGGACTCAATCATCTTGGAAGTCTTTTGTAACCTTAGCGATTCTACAATTCTATACGGCCTACTAAAACCCAATCAATAGATGACTTGTCCCATGAGGAGATCAGAGCTTTTCAGCCCCAAGAAGAGAAGGCTTCAAGACCTTGTAGTAGCCTTCCAGTATCTGAAGAGGGCCTACAAGAAGGCTGGGGAGGGACTATTTACAAGGTCTTGTAATGACAGGATGAGGGGTAATGGGTTTAAACTGGGTGAGGGGAGATTTAAACTAGATGTTAGGAAGAAGTTCTTGACAGTGAGGGTGGTGAAACACTGAAACAGGTTGCCCAGGGAGGCTGTGGATGCTCTCTCCCTGATGTGTTCAAGGCTAGGTTAGATGAGGCATAGAGCAACCTGTTCTAGTGGGAGATGTCCCTGCCTATGGCAGGAGTTGGAACTGGATGATCTTTGAGGTCCCTTCCAACCTAAACTATTCTATGATTCTATGATCTGCAGAGAGCTGTTCCTGCTTCAAAACAGCTGATTCAGTGTAACTGCAACCCACCTTCCGTGTGCTCCAACGCTATACAGCGGGTTGAGAATAGCCAAGGATGGAATAAGGCCATGGTCTGCCTGCTGAAGCAGAGCTTCTACCAGCACAGTGCCCCAGCCCCCAGCAGCCTGCTCTCAGAGGCACTCACGTGAACAAGCTTTCGATCAGCCGCAGGTTGCGAACTGCTTCCACAATGAGATTCCTGCGCTTCAGCAGCCTGTAGGTTTCGTGAGACCTCTCCACTGCTACAGCTTTGGAACGCTTGTCCTTCTTCTGGCCACACGTCTTCTAGTGCACAGTATGGACAGAGGAACAACTTTACATGAACTGTTCAGTGTCTTTGGCCCAATGCTGGTTCCTCACAGAGCAGCGTCTGAGGACTTTGGAGTTTGGGTGGTTTTATTTGCAACGAGCTAGCCAGATGGGGAGGATGTTCCCTCTCACAGGCAGAGAATCAAAGCAGAAACTAAGATTTTCATGTTGTTAGATACAGAGGTTTATGCACTTTCCCTGCCAATCCCACATTCTGAGCTATTTGGACCTGAGCATTTTGGTCTGGACAGCTGGTAGCTGCCTTGAGACTGTGCTGAGTCCATGGCAACACACCCTGCCACTCACAAAGGCTTCCTGCTCCAGGCTCAGTCCTGCAGCAGGGAAACTACACAACTCAGATGCCAAAATCATGGGCTCCTTTTGTTCCTTCTGCTTTGGAGCAGACAGAGCAGATGATAGGGAGCACTTGTGTGCACGAGGTGCCATTAAGTGCTGAGATGCATTGTGTCAGCACAGGGAATCCGGAGAGCAATAGCCCACAACTGTACTTCAGACATCTACCCTCCTGCTTCCTGGCATAATTTTCACTTCTAGACAATGCAGCTGATACACAAATGTATTTGGAAATCAAATCTAAAAATCCAAAGCAGTCTCTCAAATGATTAAAACCCCTGTAGTTTGCAGCCTTGCTGTTAAGAGTACAGGACTTAGCTCAGACAGAAAAACCAAGAAGGAATATGAAGAAATGTGACCTTACCTTAGAGTCTTCCAATCTGACCTCCTCCACCACAGACACATCTCCATCCTCATCAGCAGAATGAGCACAAGTGGAAAGACTGGACTCCTGAGTTACTGTTTCCAAAGTAGAATTCTCTCCTGACAGGTTGTCTGGGAGTTCATTGGGCTCTTCAACAATTTGAGGGGAAGACAGCTCCTTCCCCTGAGACTTTGCAGGCACTGTCTTTGAGCCTGGTTTAAGAGCAAACAGCCTTGCAATTATTCTGCTTTCACAGTTTCCTGTAACTGTTCAGCTTTCTCTCCACACGAAGCACTCCCCCACCCACCCAAGCACTGCTACACTTTCCACATACTCCTCTACCCTGTTGGAAGCAGAGGTTTGATCACGAATGACTGCATCCAGCTTCCAAAATTAAAGTGAACTCCCTGTCAACAAGTAAGATTCCAAATCCAGAAGCCTCTTCACAGGCAGACTTAGAAGATCATGAAGGGCCAGATTAGCTTATCCAGAAACTGCTGTCTGGAGGAAGGAGAGATTCTCTCATAAAGATTCTCAGGTTCTGGCAGAAACCTGAGTTTTCTGTCTCAGAGCAGAACGAGAGCGAGGATTTGGTATCACTGCAAAGATAATCTCCCTTCTCTTGGAGTTCATCAAAGAAGCTGTAGGAACATTCAAGTACTTAAAGAAAATAAACAACTAAAAACCCATATTCCCTTTAAAATATGTCCCAAAAAGCCTGATGGCTTTCACATTAAGACATTCCAAATAACTGAAAACAATAAATAAAGCAACTGGGTTCAAGAAAGAAGACAATTTTGTTACAACATGCTGTGGGTCAAGCCATCCCAAGTCTACTGCTGCTTCAAAGTAATCAGTTAGTGGCTAACCTCCTTTCAGACAAGGAGTCAGCATCGCTGTGTATGCTCATCTCACTTGAAGGGCTTCATCAGTAGAACACAGAATCATAGAATGGTTTAGGCTGGAAGGAGCCTCACAGATGATCTACTCCAAGCTCCCTGCCATGGGCAGGGACACCTCTCAATTAGTCTTGGCTGCTCAAGGCTTCATCCAACCTGGCCTTGAACACCTCCAGGGAGGAGGCAGCCACAACCTCCCTAGGCAGCCTATACCAGTGTCACCACTCATACTGAAGAACTTCTTCCTCAGTTCCAGTCTAACCCTGCTCTCCCTCAACTTCAAACCATTTCCCCTTGTCCTGTTGCTAGACACCCTAGGCCTCTGAAGACTTCTGTAGGATCCCTTCAGGTATTGGAAGGCCGCTCTAAGGCCCCCCTGGAGTCTTCTTTTCTCAAGACTGAACAACCCCAGGTCCCTCTGCCTCTCCTCATAGCAGAGGTGCTCCAGTATGTGAACAAATACATTTTTCTCAGACTTTTAAGGCTCAGTAGGAGAAATTTGCAACTGAAATAAAACTCCACTGCTAAAAGGGGAAGAATTTTTCTGTTGCAATTGAAACTGTGAACTGGCTGGGCTGTCAGCTCCTGTGCTGTCTCCCACACCTAGGATGCCATTTACACATGCAAGGGAATGAATGGGTGTGTTTCAGTGAGAGTCACAGTCCACCCTGTTCCTTAGTGAGGAAGAAATTTGGTATTTCAAAAAATAAAAAGCACATTAAAATCTCTTCTCATGCCTTCGAGGACTTGAAAAGCTGAAGTTCAATCAAGATGGAAGGTGTCTAGAGAAGGGCCACGAGGATGATCAGAGGGCTGAAGCACTTCTTCTATGTTAGGACAGACTGAGAGAGTTGGGGCCGTTCAGACTAGAGAAGAGAAAGCTCTGAGGAGACTTTGTTGTCTCCAGTATCTTTGTTGTCTTCCAGTATCTGAAGGGGGCTCCAGTATCTGAAGGGGGCCTACAGGAAGGCTGGGGAAAGATTATTTACAAGGTCCTGCAATGACAGGACAAGGGGCAATGGGCTTAAACTGGCAGAGGGGAGATTTAGACTGGATGTTAGGAGGAAGTTCTTTACAGTGAGGGTGGTGAGGCACTGGAACAGGTTGCCCAGGGAGGTTGTGGATGCTCCCTCCCTGGATGTGTTCAAGGCCAGATTGGATGAGGCCTTGAGTAACCTGTACTAGTGGGAGGTGTCCCTGCCTATGGCAGGGGGTTGGAACTAGATGATCCTTGAGGTCCCTTCCAACCTTACCATTCTATGATTCTATGATTTGTTGTGGCCTTCCAGTATCTGAAGGGGCCTCCAAGAAAGCTGCTGAGGGACTTTTTAGGATGTCAGGTAGTAAAAGGACTGGGGGGAATGGAGTAAAACTAATAGTGGGTAGATTCATACTGGATGTTAGAAGTTCTTCACCATGAAGGTGGTGAGACACTGGAATAGGTTGCCCAGTGAGGTGGTGGAAGCCTCATCCCTGGAGGTGTTTAAGGCCAGGCTGGATGAGGCTCTGAGCAGCGTGATCTAGTGTGAGGTGTCCCTCTCCATGGCAGGGGAGTTGGAACTAGATGATCCTTGAGGTCCCTTCCAGCCCTGACAAATCTGTGATTCTGTGGTGCTCTCTGATGGGCACAGCCTGAGCTGCAAGGTATTTTGCAAACCAGAGCCCATGACAGATACTGTCTCAGTTCATCAGAGAACATTGAAGGCAGATAGAAAATTTAGGCACAGATGGTGTTTCTCTCAGCAGCTTAAGCAACCTGACTGCTACCTACCATGGTCTCCCCAGTTTTAGTCACACAGTCCTGCCTCCTTCCTTGCCACAGCTCTGGCATTTGTCTGATCCTCTGCAGAACCATTTCAGCCCCTCAAATCACCAGAAAAATAACTGAATACCCAAGGGGCATACACAGTATGCGAGCCCCTTTCATGTGCATGGAGAAAAGGGGAGAAATGACACAGGGGTAGGTGAGGAGAAGCTGAAGTTCTCAGTGACTGCTCACAGTCAAACACCAGACACCATCTTAGCTCTAAGAACCTCCAGAGATTACCACACCTACGATATTCCAAAACAGATCTCTTTGAGGGGGGGAAAGAACATCAAAAAGGTGTAGAAATAATCAAGTGTAAAAATAAATGTGTCAAAAAGTTTACTGGAAGCTAACAAAGGGTGATTTTTCTCTTTAAAGAATGGATCCCTAAGAAAATGGCAAAGTTCTTCCCAAATGTCAGAGTCACCACCTACCTTTAGCTGGTGTTGACTGATGGCTGTTATCTCGGAAACTTGATTTCAACAGAGAACCAGAGCTGGCCTTCTGACTTTTTCTTCTCTTCTTGCCACCTTTCCCTTCTTCTTCATTGTCAGACTCTGAGACTAAAGCATCATCTTCTCTAGGAGACACATCTTCCACAGGCAGGGAATCCTCTGGCACCAGAGCCAAGGTAACTGTGGCTAGCTGCTCACTTCTGGCCTTCTCTCTCTCGAACTGACGGTTAAGGTCACTCTGCTCCGCAAAAATGTAGGATATGTACTTTGTTGTCCTCTGCCGACCCTCGTCCTCCATAAACCCCTAAGAAAACAGCTGGAGGTTATTTTACCACCTCACTTACCCATTCTTGCAGTCTGTTTTCCAGCATCAAGTGGGAAAAGTCTCTAACTGTTCTCTCCTCTCATCTAAAGGTACCATGTTAGTCTCCTCTTCTCTAAGCAATAAAAAATGTTGACCAAACTTAAACAGACAGAACTCAAAAGAAATGCCATGCTTGGAATAAAAAACATGCCCTAAATCTGCATTACCTGCATACTGGAATGCAATACCTACGCTATGTGGGATGGAGAAGAGCTAAGGAAGAGCAGCCTCTGTCTGTTCAGATGGGAAACTTTCTTCGAAAAAACATTCTGTGAAATAATTGCAATGCAGAAGTTCCCAGGGTGAAACAGACTTCAGTGGAACTCCTGTTGCTGTTGCTTCCTACAACAGGTGTTTTCAACTAGCTAGAAATTTGATTTCATCTTCATATCTGACTTAGGAACAAGCAGAGTTTGATTTTGATTCTACAGAACTTTTTACCCAATGACAAGACCTTCCTAAAAAAGTGTATCTGCTGGGGGAAGATGGCCTTTGTGAAAAGGGGCAGGCTGAAGGAGAGTAAGTTAGGACTGGAGCTTAGGAAGAAGTTCTTCAGTATGAGGGTGGTGAGACTCTGGAATAGGCTGCCCAGGAAAGTTGTAGATGCCTCCTCTGTGAGGGTGTTCAAGGCCAGCTTGGATGTAACCTTGGGGAGCTGTGTCTAGTTGAGAGGTGTCCCTGTCCATGGTGGGGAGTCTGGAGCAGATGACCTCTAAGGTCCTTTCCAAACAAAGTCATTCTATGATTCTGTGAGAGAAATGACAGCTGAATTTGTCTTGCTCAAATGAAGAAAACATTGAAATATCCAGAAATATGGAAGGTCTGGTGATTAATTCCATAGAAGGAATTGAAGAACTGAGTGGTGTTTTCAAAAAGCAGAGGGTCTCTGACAAGATCCTGCACTATAGGATTGTCTGACAGGAAAAAACCAAAGCAAAATGGTTCTTTTGAGATGAGAGACACTAATGTTCATTTCCACAAAGCAGCAGTCCCCAGGTCACTTAGATCACTACTGCTGACAGAGGATGACTTAGGGAGCGGTTGAAAGCAGCCAAAGCAGGGGTGAGGGCAGCTTCTCTGCCCTGACCCTTTTTGGAGGGCAGACCTGTATATGCTAGTGTTTCTCTGGAATGCTATGAAGCAGCATCCAGCAGAATCCCACCAGCTGGTTTCAGTAAGCACCTAAATTATTTAAGTCTTACCTTGACAACTTTGTACCTCTCCAGAAGGCGACAGAGCATCCTTGCTTCTAGCTTCCCCACATTCATAGCCAAGCGAATTTCTGCCTGAGATATACCTTTGGTTCCCCTGCTTTCAACTGTTTCAGAAAGGAAAACCAGAATACAGCTCAGGGAAATCTGACCAAATTCTAGATACATATAGTTGTAGGCACATTCATATTTGCTTTGAATAACTGCACACATCAGAAGGGAAAATTTCACCTTCCCTACTAACAGCTAAAGACATTTTCACAGATATATACAATATACAGCCAAATGCAGCCATAAAGCACAATTGCACATGAAACAGTGGCACAGTAGAATGAGGTCTGTAGACAATAACTTCACAGTCCAGGTGACCAAGAAGGAAATAGCATCCTGGGCAGTCTCGGAAAGAGTGTGACTAGCAGGACC
Organism: Eubucco bourcierii; assembly: GCA_013396675.1. Classification (NCBI taxonomy): domain Eukaryota; kingdom Metazoa; phylum Chordata; class Aves; order Piciformes; family Ramphastidae; genus Eubucco; species Eubucco bourcierii. The sequence goes on along the minus strand of VWZE01013804.1, from coordinate 7,308 downwards.
AGGGAAGACAGTGTCTCCCTCACTCTGCACTGGTGAGGCCACACCTTGAGTAATGGGTTCTGTTTTGGGACCCTCACTCCAAGGAGGACATTCTGGTGCTGGAGCAGGTCCAGAGAAGAGCAATAAAGCTGAGGAAGGGTCTGAAGAACAGGGCTGGGGATGAGCATCTGAGGGAACTGGGGTTATTTAATCTAGAGGAGGCTGAGGAGAGAGCACCTACTTCTCCAGAACTCCCTGAAAGGAAGTAAGGATTGGTCTCTTCTCCCTAGTATCAAGTGACAACACAAGAAAAAATGGCCTCAGGTTACACCAGGGCAGGTTCAGATTGGACATTTTTAAGCACCTGACTTGGTTGAGCCAGTGGTTGGACTTGATCTCAAACGATCCTTTCCACCCAAACCAATTCTATGCTCCTATGACAAAGCCTAAGGGTACTTTTCCCCTCAGACTAATTTCTCCATTCAGGTAGAATCATAGAATGGTTTAGGTTGGAAGGGACCTCAAAGCTCATCCAGTTCCAACCCCCTGCCATAGGCAGGGACACCTCCCACTAGAACAGGTCAATCAAGGTCTCATCCAACCTGGCCTTGAACACCTCCAGGGAGGGAGCATCCACAGCCTCCCTGGGCAACCTGTTCGAGGTAGGAAAGGTAGAAAAAGAGATACAAAAAGAAGGGTTTTATTCATCACCCTTCCTCATCCCACCACAACATCCCATTTCTACCATGCTGGTTTTTGGTTCTGTTGAAGTGTTTCTGTATTGAAGCTTTTTGTATAGAAGCTTCTAGGGAGGACTAACAGGTGGCAGTGCCTAGGGCCCCAGTCTAATCTGAACAGACATTTTCATGGAAAAGATGAGCTTGTGAGCAATCAGAACTGAAAACCCACCCAAATACACCTTTCTTTCATGTATACAAGGAGTAAGAAGGCAGCGAGAAAAATCTTTAGCTTGTCTGACTACAGCACCTACTTAGCTCATAGGCCTGGGTGAGCATGTCCTTTTCACAAATAATATCCACAGACTGAACAACTTTTGTGATGATCTCCTCTTCATCATCATCATCTTCCATTTTCTTCCGAAATTCCTTCAGTAATTTGAGGCAACGGACCATGACAGCAGTCCCTGTGGACAGGAGTGGGAGTAACACCTCTTAACAAAATGCAGAGTGGGTGCACAGCTTAAACCAGCAGCACAAATAAGTGGCATTGTGATGGGCAACAAATGGCTAGAGACAACTGTTTTGCTCTAAGAAAGCTTTGCAACACCTTGGCCCTGTACAGAAATCTGTCAAAATACTGACTAGAGGAATTTTTGAGTTGCTCCAAAGCTTCATGTTGACATTAGGACTGTCCAATGCAGTGGTTTGTGAGGGGAAGAGAAAATGCTGCAATTACAGGAGAAATTTCAACAGCACAAATTAATCAGTGGAAAGATTAAGTGCTGATCCTCAGTGTTACATCTTCAGAACATACATCTGACTGACACACCACTCACAGGGCACACAACCACTCCTTTTTTTCTACATACTTGAAGCACTTGTAACTTTTCCACAAATGCAGGTCACGCAGTGAGAGAAAAGCACACATTTGAGGAGACAGAACCTGTACAGTAAGCCACCTGGTTGCAGAAATATTCCTTAAGACAGGTTTGACTTCCCTAAATGATCATAGTGGACACCTCTTGGTAGGGTCTTCCAAGTACTATTGCAAGCTCCCAATATTTAACGATCTCAGAACCTAAAAGAGCTGTCAGTTGCTCTACCTGCTTCTATATTTGCATGCATGCATGTTGGAGGAAACACACACCAAGCAACTAGCATCCAGACAAGGAGGATCAGATAGAAGTGCAACCCCACCCAGTAAGCTCTGCTAGCTTTGAGTGTCACCCAGCTCTTGATGAACAACTGAAGAGAGCAGCAGTAAAGTAGAACCAGGTTACTTTGCACTGCCAGCTTACCAAGGGGCAGTGATTCAGCAGCTGCTGCAGTAACCGGTTCAGCCTGCAGCAGTGGGTGGCAACATCTACAGCCACCTCTAACCCTCCGCTACAGCCCTGCTGTGAAAAACACCAGGTAAAAGCTTTAGTTGAAGACATCAAGGTTTCAGCTGATGAATGCTATCCTATGGATATATATGACCAGAGACTGAAGCCTATCTGACATGAAGTCAGTCCACAGTAACTTAACCCTCTGAGTGAGCTCCAGATCCAACGATTCCATTATTTTTCCTCAGTCTGAATCCTTTCCATGTCAGTATCTTTAGATAATGTTTAGGACAGTCATTAAGTGCTGACATTTTGGCAGGGCTGCAGGCACTGTTATCATGTCCTCTCCATTTCTACAGCCCATTAATTTTCACTTGTAGCAGTATTTCAATAGAACAAAAAAAAAAAAAAAAAAAAAAAAAAAAAGAGAAAAAACCAAAAAACAATCCCAAAACCCCAACAAATAAACCAATTCCTTTTACTTCAGCTCCTGCTGCCCAATAATGTACATCCCACAGCAGCAGATGCGCTCTGGTTTCATCCTCAGTGTGTCCCACATAATTCTATCTGCTTTCCTGTATAACTCCAGAGATTAAACTATCTTGATCTCTGAAGAAAACCAGCTATTATTAATTCATCCTGCTTTAATACCTAGTGATTTTTAAGGCATTTTGGTGGATTTTCAGCTTTTACTTCCCTAAGATGGAATTATCATTCAAGTGAAACATTCATTAGGTGGCATTTTTCATGACAAACTTAAGAAGTAAATGCAGCTGCCATTCTGCCAATCTCTGACAGAACACAAACCATCTACTGCCTTGGAGATTACCACTATGTTTCTAAATGGATTTGCATTTTGTGTCTTCTAAGTTAATACTTTAATTGAAAGTTAGATGGGTTTAGTACTGATTATGAAATTTAAGTTTTAGGAATACTATCTAGGCTTCTGGGTTTGATTTCCAAGTGTCTTTGGCTGCTTAGAACACCCTCAAAACTCAAGTCAATATGAGGAGGTATAAAGAAATGTAACCTGGTGCAATTCTACTGAGGAGGAAGAGAGGCTCTAGGGCTGCATCAGTGCCAGTGCTAAATGGTGTAACTGAAGGGCTGCCAGTCATACAAGCCACTCTCTGTTGAGATTCTTGTTCAAACCAGAAAGACATTAACTTTGTACAATACATATTTTGTAGGGCTTGGATGGTAGTTTCTCCCACAAAATCTATTGCCTGCTGAACTATTCTATAACATCTTTTTAGGATATTTGATGTCTTTTTGAAACAGTGAACTGAAAGGAATTCTCCTGTGTAAAACCCCTGATATTCTCCTTACAGGAAAGAGGTGGACCTGTTGATTTCAGGCCAAATGAACTCTTTCAATTGCTCCCTTATTTATTTCGCACAGTGTGGGTGATTTCTCACTGCACCATGCTAGATGCTGTACCTGCTTGTGGCTCTTGCTTCTCTTTGTTCACAATGCAATTTCCCTCTGGAGACTTCCTCCCCTAGATTTAAAAGATTGGAAGGAATTGGTTGTCTTAACAAGAGCCTTAATCCAACTCCATGCAACTGGCATTCACTTTCATCTTCTCAAAGTTCTGCTTTTCACTGGCTCTTTCAACTTCATCCTTTATCATCACTCTTATCACAGATTCTGTAATTTGCAATGTTTAGCTCATACCAATTTTTTTTTTCCCCATAAACAATTCACTACATCTCTGGAAAAAAAATCCCTGTTCATCTTCTAGTACTGCTTCCTTTTCAATCCCTGCAAATCTGCCTCTTAGGATTTCTTGTGATTAACCATTTGGTTTAAATTTCCTTAAACAGCAGCCTTAATTCCACTGGTGATACAATCTACCCTTCCTCACACCTTCTATTATTGTAGTTTTATCTGCACTCTACCTGAGAGTAGCTGCTTTTTCTTTTGTTCCCTTTCTCCATCCAGTTCTGCTCTCTTGTCTTTTCACTACATGGTGGGAATTTATCAGTGGTTCTAGCCAAGCTGTTAAGTTTGAATCAAAAGGTGGTTATGCACTGAACTTTCAGTGAACTATGGCTTTTCTGAATAACAGTTGCTGGCTACCTTGCCTACTTCAAGACCTCCAAGGTGGTGTTGCAGGAACTTACTCTCCTTGTTTGATATGAAACGTTGCAGATGAATTTTGCATTCTCACGACTTTCATCAGAAGTCCTGATTTCAGGAAAAGCTCTAAGACAGTCTGTCTCTTTAGATTATTTCCTAGTAGTTCTTTCTATTTGAAATCACTTCACTGAAGTTTACTGGTGTTCTGGAACACTCCAAATTCCTTCCTTCTCCCCTCCGTGGGTTTGAATGAGGAGAAGGCAGCATGAAAACTGCTTCTCCCCCTGACTCCAGGCTTTAGTGGGGAACAGCAGCAGGTGTCTTTCCCCACATGCGTGTTGTCTTGTGTGGAAGCCCATGCTGGGAATAGGCCTGGTGGTTGGCTAGGTTTTCCTGCCCATTATAGATTGGCAAATGGACACCTTGTCTAGAAAAGGATAAACAGAGCAAGGGAGAAGGCATGAGGTTCCCACCTTGAATGGGTTCCCACCTTGAAAGAGTTCCTGCCTTGACAGAGCTCCCATTTTGTATCGTCCCTGCTTTTGGATGACTCCTACCTTTTTACATGGCTCTCAGTGTTGCGCCGTCCCTGCCTTTGGATGGTTCTCCCCATTGTGCAAATTTGCAGGCTTGGCAAATCCTAGGGTCCTTTTGAGAGAGCTGCCAGCAGCACCCAGACCCAGCTCCTCTCGGACCATACTGCAGCCGATTTCCCGGTTGCTACTCCAAACCGGCAGACCCAAGCAGTTTGGCTCTCCCCTGCTGCTGCTGAGGCAGTGTCACTTCCACAAATCCCTGTCTCATGGCAGCTGTGTTCCGAGACATTCCTGAGGCTTTTCCACCCACCTTGGACTCATGCCATGTGGATCAGACTATTGGATATTGCTTGCAGTGTCAGAGGGCAGCGGAGCCACAGAGAAATCCAGCAAAGGATCATCATTGAATACCTATCTCACCTTTGTGAGTAAAGCCTGCTGTTCTCTGCTCAGCCTGACAGTGGGGTAGAGCTGAGTTTATAGCTTAGCCTTCTCCATTTCCTTCCTAAATCACTAAATGTGCCCACAACATTCTGTTGGAAGAATTCCCAACCAAATTAGAATTTGTAAATAAACTTAAACTAGTTTTGTACATAGTTTGGGGGGGCGGGGCTTTCAGGAAAATAAAATAATTCTATTTTTATAATTCCTGACTCAGCCACGTTAATTCCCTGCCTCCGTGACAGGGAATTCTCTGTTCAACTTCAGCCAGAAAGGGCAGCAGATTGCTCTTTGCCCCTGCTCTCTGCAACGGCTTGATCAGTCCATTACAAGCCACAAACACCTTACATGGCTGTACACAGTGGTCACAGTAGTTGGATTACAGTCGGACCCCATGATCTTAAAGGTCTTTTCCAGACTGATTCTATGATACACTGATACACAACAGAACTGCCTGCACCCACTTCTTCACCTGGAACAAACACTTGATTCAATCGGCTGCAGTGTTCCAGCTTCAACAAACACATTTCTCCACCTAACTGCTGTGATGGTTTGGGAGTTACCCACCCCCACCCTCTCCCCCGACTTTGTAAAATGACCCAGACTAGAACTCAGCCAGTTGGAAGTTAAGGAATGAAGCTCTATTTACAGTTTAGTACAATACACAAGCAGATATATACACAATATACAGGAATATTTATAGAAATATACAAGTTAAAGGTAATACAGAAACACAACACCCCTCCCAGAAATCAGAGACCCCAGGAGGGGTTTCCAACCACCCTTACACCTTCTGCCCACCCATATACCTTACTCCAAGGTTTGCCTTATGTGCAAGGTGAATTTGGAGGATCAGCCAGGGGGGTTAGAAGAAAAGTGGTTAGTGAGATTACTTGGCAGAGGGAAGCCAGAAGCTGCTAGACAGTGACACTGTGCCCCAGAGACTGACTTAGCTATGTTTTAAGTACTTATTCTTAAACATCTCAGCAAGCCTATGAGTGAAGCAGACATCACCATTGTTTCTTTTTCACAGCCTGTAATATAATTTTCTCTATTAAAATATTCCAATTAGCCTCAAACCAGCACAAGTGCATAAACAGATTTTCACTTAGGTGTCTTTTGAGATTTGAAGCTTACACAGAGAATGGCACCAATGTAATTATACCAAAATAAAGCAACAATATGGTGATAGTTACCTTTCTTTGTTTTGTAGGGTCCTCCAGTGGGGTCTATATCTTGTAAAGGGATAGATACTACCTTGGCTAGGCCAGCATTCATCATATATTGATACAGGCGTTTGAAAGTTCTCTCACAAAGACCCTAATGCAAAGAGAAAAACCAAAAGTCAATGTAGCCCAAAAGTCTCACCTGTAGCTGACTGGCATCAAAGACATTCACACCACTGCCTGTTTTTAAAACACACTTCTGTGTAGGATATTAAAAAAAAAAATCTTAAAAACCTTCTAGTGCAGACCCCAGCAGATCATGAGATGCTTCTGGAGTGTGTCCTGCAGCAACCATGAGGACATTCACTGACAAAACCTCTCTGAAGCCGAATCAAACAGAACTTCTCCTTCCTTATCACAAACAGCAGTTTCATCTTGTGGATTTTCAAGATCACTCTTTTGATGCCCTATGCCAAGCTTTAGTGCAACTTTAAAACACAGGCAGTATGAGCGAGTGTCTTGGATACTAATCATCTAGATTCTACATCAGTGATAACTGCAGAGGAATGACCCTCACCAGCTCTTCCCTCACGTGGCTTAATGTTTCCATCCGGTTTGAACGAGCATTGAGCATACTTGAGACCTTCTCCATCAAGATATCGTATTTGCTCCTCCTAACCAAGAAAAGAAAATGATTTTGCATTTAAGTATCCGCATAACTTTATAAACATGAGTTGCACCTTTACAGATCTGCCAGTGACTTGAGAAAGTATGCTGAAATGTTCTCAGGTTGGTTTATGAATTATAGCTTTCTTTTCCCTCTGTGAATAGCACATATGAGAATGTGTCACTACGAGGAGACCCCAACTGAGAGAACTAAGGCCAGGCTGTTACTTCGCTGACAATCCACAGAAGCACAAGTTCTAATCATAAAGCAGAAGGCAAAAATAAAAAAATCTCTTAGAAAAGTGTTTGAAGTGAGAACAGTTCTGGAGCCCCCAACATGGGAAGGACATTAAACTATTGCAGCAAGTCCAGAGGAGGCCACAAAGATGATTCCACCAAACTGGAAAAACATGGACTTGATCACCAAACTGGA